>VXAX01007767.1:70092-209643 GCA_013399835.1 Leptocoma aspasia | reverse complement strand
GTGCTTTTTTGAGGGGGGGGTGGGAGAAAAAGTTGATGGTAAGATAGGTGTTTGGGATATTTTTATTTGTGTATTCTGAAAAGTATTCTTGAAAATTGAGAAGTGATGTGTCTGTGGTGAGGTCTGTAATTTTAATGGGGTGAGGTGGCATGATGACTTATATAAGGTTTGTGGGCTACTTGGTGAAGTATTTTAATTGTCTGCTTAGGGTTGCACAGAGCATCAATTTCCCATTGTATCCGGAGTCCAAGTTAAAATCTGAATTTGTAAGCTGTATAATTGGGAATGTTTTCTTAAGTCTTCATTTTGACTTGGCCTGTGAGAAGTTTACACATGGCAGTCGGTAATGAATATTCTAAATACTGTCAATGACGGTGGTGGTCTTATTTGAGAGTTGATTACTCCCTTGTTGCATCCCCAAATGTGTGGTGGCTGCTGATTGCATTACTTGCCTGTTTAGTCTACGGATATATATTTCCCTGGTTTAGGCACTTGTTTTCCTTACCTTTGGATTTGGTGAGCACCTTTTGAACAAGCATAGTTTCTTCATTAGATGTTTGCACCATGGTGAGCACAAGAGCTGTAGGTCTTCGGTGGTGCCTGGCAACCAGAGTCTGTGGTGCTGAGCATAGTGCTCTGTAATTAAAGCACACACAGTTGGACAGGACTGGCAGAGCTCATTAAAAGCACACTAATAAATTAAGTTTACTGAGTGTACCTTTAAATCTTACCCTAGACTATCTTAACCAGTGAGAGGGTTTTTCTGTTTGCCATTCATAACTATAGGGGACTCTAGCCTTCAGATAGCAGTACTAGTGACAGCTACAATATTAAAATAAAGGTGGAGGTGCTAAAAGCAAAGAGGGACAATGCAAAAACCAGTCTATAATCCTCTGGGATAATGGTCTTAAGCCACATATCCCTGTGATTTATGCACTTGCTTTATTTGTTATCTTGGACAGAAAGCTTTGTCACTGAAGAGATTTGATAATAGCGTGTTCAGAATGATTGTAGTCGCTTGAATTCATGTAATAAACCAAATAATTTTGGACCACTTATGGGTTTAGTCATCCTTGCTGTGTGCATTTCACCTCTGATTTCACTTTCAATAGCTTAGATCAGCTAGATAAGGACTTCCTGCTCACTTAGCTCTGTTCCATGGTGGTACTGTATAGAAATGTCTTCCATTTTGTGCTTTGATATATTGGAACTTTAAGATACACATGTACTGTACCTGCAGTGTGTATTATGTGTAGTTGGATATGTGAATATAGGTTGGTAAAACTTGCAACTTTGTGTACTTTTGACAAATATTGCAACCAGTAAAGGCCTATATTAAGATAAGCAATCTAAAGCAGAAGAAAAATATTTAAAAATTTCTTACCTTTCCAATTTTACTGCAGCTGCAGTTTTACAGTAGTAAATGATGCAGTAGTAGAATCTGTAAAGGATGGAAGTGAGTTTCAGATCTTAGACACCCAGCTTATTCCAAGAGACATGCACTCGAGTAGCTGAGGAAAATGTATGTGGAAAAAAGGTTACATGCTGGGAACCGTGAGATTGTAGTGCTGTTTTTGAGGTGGAAAATCTGTCTAAGAGGAGTTTTTCTAGAAAGGAATTTATTCTGGAAAGAAGTACAAATGGTGCTTTTACCTTGCTTTTTCTCTGACTGTGCATCTTCTCACTACATTAAAACCTTGCCTTTGTTTTTAATCCATAACCTTGTGATGAAAAAGGTTGCTCTAGTGCTAGTCTTTTATGTCCTCTAAACTGAGTTGGCTTCCCTGCTGTGACTTCAATAATGCATCATTTCCTAAGTTCAGAGGATTTGATGTGTTTAGAGTGAATCTGTGACTTGCTGTTAGATGGTTAAAAGGAAAATAGCTGTAATGGATTGGATGCAAAGCTGCTTCCCCAGCTTCTCTCCCATCCCGCCCACTACCATGCAGAAGCATCTGTCTCTCATCTCCTCTTTGCCTTGTGCTATGTGCAAGTGCATTTTGACAAACATTTTATGAACAGAGATCTTTGAAAAACCTCTGAGACAAACTAACAGTGGTGAGAAAGGCAAGTACTTTTGTCTTACTAGGTAGCTACTTGTGCAGTAGAGGGTGATGCTGTGGCAAATAAAAATATTTCTGTAGTAAATGCTACTACAGCAAATGAACCTCTCTTCTCTACTGAAATACAGCATCTCTCCATTTGTAACTGTTACTTAGAACTTAAAAAACAATGCAGGGAATTTTGGCTGATATTCCTCATATAAGTTAGAAGATGCTTTTCTCTTTATGTCATTTCATGAGTGTGTTCTGTCTTTTGGACTATCTGAATGCCTTGTAAAGGAGGATGTTTTCCAGTTGAAGATTATGACTGTGTTGTGCTTTATTTTTAAAATGGCATACTTTTTATATGTGCAGATGGAAATGATGGCTGAAATGTTTTCCATATCCTGAAGAAAGACTGATGGTGGGCAGAAGTTCGTAGTAATTTAGAAGTTGTTCTCTAAACGTGCAGGATGCATCTATTGCTTTATTATTTGGAACGTGTGTGTGGTGCTTTCAACTTGGGAAGATAAAAGTGTGTAAACCCCTGCTTTTAATGGTTTGTTATATGAACTTGCTGCAGTGATTTTACTTGTTACTTACTCCACTGATATGAGGAGGTTTTTTTAGATAACACACCTGGAAAGAATGAAATAGCATGTTCTGAAAACACCCCCAAATCTTCTGCAATAATGCTACAGAGAATGGCAGCAGTGTCAAACAAAATACTTTTTCTTGCTCTTCACTGTGTGTCCCTTTGCAATGACATGCTAGAAGTATGTTATTAATCTATTTGTATTTCAAATCAGCATTCATGTACCTGGCTAGGAGATGTCACTTTCAAATTTAAAGGACTTGATTTACAAATCCATCCAAACTCCCTGTAACTGAATTAAATGCCTCTGCCTTCCTTCACTGACAGGCTTATGACATGGCATTCTTTAGGGTACAGATGATTTCTGTAAGAGGAAACCTTGTCATCCTACCAAAGCCTTCGGAGAACATTTTGTGGACTTCTCTAAAGTGCTGTAGTAGTAGTTTGGCTTAACTGACTTCAAACTGCTGTGTTAAAAAAAAGAAAAATGTCTGAAGGTTTGGCCATATACATGTGATTTTACTTAGATTGTTTGAGGAGAAGAGATGGGTAGGCTTTCTTATTTATTTAAGATTTTTATTCTTTGCATATGCACTTTACTGTTGTGTTGCTGTAAGATGCTTTTTGCTTTTATTAATTCATTTTGATACAGAGTTTGTATTCAATTTTATTTCTATTTGATCCAGTTACGGTTTTCTGCTTCTATAGTTGTAATATTGAAACTGACGGTTGTCCAGGATCTATTTCCCTTTATATTGTCCATCTTTTAAAATAACAGTATGACAATAAATTGTGTAGTGTTTTGTTTTCCCCCTAGGGGTAGTTTCAGAGATTAGCAGGACAATGAAATAGTAGGGGAAAGCATCTGGAAGGTAAGACTTTCCAGATGGATATCCTGTTGAGATATAGCAGGGGAGGGACATGCTTGGTATTTTTGTTTTGTTTTGTTGTTTAGGAGTGTAGGGTGTAAAAATTCTGCTCTGCATTTCTTAGTCCTTTCATTTTTCATGTTTTTCTTTTTTCTGTGATTTTTTTTTCCCCATAATGAGATGTTTGCTAATGCCAGAAAAATCAATCTGATTATCTGGCCTGATGGTTCGGACTGTAGAATTCCAACAGCTATTCCTCATTACAAGAATTTAAGAGTCCATAAATACAGGTTAAACTATATCTAATGCTGAGATTTTCATATTTTTAAGATTTTGACTCCAGGGTCCCAGATTTTATGGTTTGATCACTGATGGTTTTGTCTTGTATTATCAGTTGTGTTCCTGTTTTTTTCCCCAGGTATTGCTGTAGGAAGCCAATTGAGCAGTATTGGCTAAAAGCACAGACCATTTAGAAAACAGTGCACAAATGCCCAGAGAAAATACTTAAAGAGCATTAATCAAATCAAAAACTAGGGAAACTCAAAAGATTGGAGGGATAGCTGTACCTGTACTGAGGTTAGTGGTAGCAAATAGTGAATGGCACAAATGATCACCATTTTTCAAAGAAGCTTAAGAGTATGGTAGCACATTTTATTAGTAGCTATTTGAATAAAGTAGGTCAGTTGGAATAAGAAAAGACTTCACATTTCTCAGCAAAACAAAAGATAACTATATCCAGCAGATATTGGGAGAATGGGAGCCAGCTGAAAGTTTCAAATTAACTTCCCTAGCAAGATTAAATGCTGTATGCTACATGAAATTCCTCTTTCCCACCACCCTTCTAAAATTCCTTTTTGCTTTCTGGCTGGCCCAAGACTTAGTATTACCAGTAAAAGAATATTATCATCCCACATGATGACTTAAAATTGAAGGAAAAGCGCAGTTAATGTTTCAGTAAGAGTTCTTAAAATCCATTTATTGAGATTTAAATGAACTTGTCCTGTATCTGGAAAGAAGCAAATTCTTTTTCCCTGTAAGGCTTACTCTTTATTCTCTAACCCAAGCATTAGCCTGATATTTTTCTGAACAAAGTAAAAATCAATAACTGAACTTGGACATTCTGCTCCCTTGATAACTACATAGTCTACTGTTACTCTCCAGTGCTGGAGCATTAAGTTGCAACACAGGTGCTTTTCTGGTTACAATAGAAAATCCTTTATAATCTCATGTGAGTTTTCTCAGATATTTTGTGATAATTGGTCACTTCATATGGGTTTTTTTATAGGGTTACCTCAGTAATCTTTATAGGAGCATGAGAGAAATGAGAGGAGGAGGAGGAGAAAGAAGGAAAACTACAAGACTAGCTAAGTCCCAGAGCAACTCAGGTTTAAATGTTCTGTTTTTGGGATAGGCATCTGACTAGAGCCACCCCCAGCTGATATCTGGGAAGGGTGTGATCAGCTTTCAGCCATCCCTGAAATTCCCTGTGGAAGCAGAGGTCATGGTCAGTATCAGGTTCAGAAGATCAGTACTACTCTGTTACCCTCAAGAGGTTTATTAGTAGGTAAAACTTCACTGAGGCACATTTCAGTGGAATTCCCTTCAGATCCACATGAACTGCTTCTTAGCACTGGTAAAAACTTCATAATGGATTAAAAACCACACAAGTTCCTCTTTGAGCTTTTCATTCAAAGGTCGGTTACGGAAGTCTTTTCCCTGTCTATTCTGGGAGCACACATGTGACTTTTAGTTGTATTTGTGGGGTGTTTTTCTTAGGACTGACAATGGATCTTTAAGGGAGAATTTTTTCTTTTTCTTCAAAATTGATCTCCTTCTGCTCTGAACAATTGCACTGCTCATGTTCTAAAAATTTGTGTTTAGTTTCATCTGCATGTGAATGGAAAATACTGGTTTATGGTTTATGTTTAAAACTTAAGAGGGCTGATGAAGAAATAAGTTTGTTTCATAGATGGAGAATGGGAGCCAGCTGAAAGTTTCAAATTAACTTCCCTAGCAAGTTAACTTCCCTGGACCAAGCCAAAATTACTCCTTGACATGTATTTTGTGCTCATATGTTGTGTGTTAGAACCATGCCATTTATTACCTCTATTACGAGAGACGGTTCGCTAACTTAGAGAACAAGGATTGCTTTGCATCTTTCTATTAAATTTGCAAACACTAACAGGGAGTGGGGTAGATTAGTTGCTTCTTCTCAAAAGCTTCATTTTAAAAGAAGCTGAGAACCTCAGTGGCTGCAAATATCACATTTTTTCCTTTTTTTCGTTCTTCTTTTCACCTTACAGAGGCTTAAAAATATTTACTTAGTTCAGACTTGGGAATTCAAGAACAGACTGCTGCATTAGCATGTTTGGCCATGTTTTGCTTTCTCTTGCCAAGAATTGTTTTTCTGTCTATTAATTGGAGCTGTTGCTGTCCATGCCAAAGTAATAGTGATTTTTACATGCAGAACCAGCATACCAAGCAGTAATTAGCCACAAGTTCAGTGGTCCACTCCCTGGTGTATTGGTAAAGGTTCACAGCTAATACTGCCTTCATCTCTTGGCTTCTGTTTCAAGTTGATATTAGAAGCCAGGGATAATTTGTGACAGTTATTTCCCTTGTAAGTGAGTGTTAGAACCAAGTTAATAAGCACCATAGCTTAAAGAAAGGTGGTCTGTTGGGGTAACAGCTGGCCTGGACACCGAGTGTGTAAATATTCCTTATGTTCCTAAATGGGAACTTGTAAAGGATTCTTGTAAAGCACAAAAGAAAGGATGTGTTTAGTTAATGTTGCATTTTTCAACTACTGATAATAAAAGTTTCATAAAGTCGATAGCTGGTGCTGTCAAATTTCAGAGTGCAAATTTTATGACCCTGCTTGAATGACTGAGGTGTTGTCTTCTTGGATAAACTGTCCTTACTAATTTACACAAAATACCAGGACTACTGCAGGGGGAAAAGCAACAGTTTGGAGATGTATGTTCATGCCCAGTGGAGGACAAAGTGAAGTGATTACTGCCTTCTTACTCTTCAGATTATATTATTTTAAAACCATGGCCAGACCACCTTTATGATGATTTGAGGCTCTTTAAAACCTGAGATTCCTCTGTCAGGTGTGGTGTCAGTGCACATCAAGACAGTGATAGATCACAGCACCCTTAGACATACTTGATGGCATATAAGTAGAGATTTGTAAAAGAAATACTAACATTTTATGAGTTTGGTATGAGTGGTAATGCATGTGTGTGTAAGCACTAGCTGTACCAAGCTAGTGCTTGTTAAAAGCAGTTAAAAGAACAGAAACAATCTACTTCAATGTATACTGTTGTGTTGAGATTTGCTTTGGAAGCTCTTGCTGATCTTATTAGAAAAAAATATTTTCCTTTTAGAGACGTATAAATTTTCTTTGTTTTCTTGTTCTTGATCTTTATAATCAATCCAGCTGTTTGTGAACTCTTGACCATCCATAGTATGCAAGCCAAAAATCTGGCAGACAAGGCCTTGCTTTGTTGGATAGCTTCCTTTTGTAAATTTTGTTTGTGTCACTCAAGATTTTTAACTAATCTTTGGACTTCTTGTACTGTCAGTCACTGTCATATGTGACCATTCTTGAGGGTGACACATCTGTGCAACAAAGTCCTCAAAAGCCTTTGTAGAATTTAGTGCCTTTATCCTACGTTGGTTGGGGAAAGGGTTTTTGTTTGGACTTCTTGGCTCTTGGGTGTGTTACTGTGTGTTTACAGTCCCTTTTTTTGGTCATCTTGTGAGGTTTTCTAAATGTTGTGGTTCCTGATGGTGTGGAATAAAGGCAAAATCAGTGCTATCTCCTTCAGATGGCTAGTACACAGCAGATACCCATGAATGTATGTTTTGTTCCTGACTGTTATCTATGGTCTTTTTTTGAAATTTCTAGTGGCTGGGGGAAATTCTACTCTTTTTTTTGGTAGACCATGACAAGCTCAAAGATGAGGAAGCAGTCAGTGCTGGAGCTGTGTTTGCCCCACTGCCAGGGACCTGCCAGGTCCCCTGCTGGGGTCTGGAGGCAGCAGCAGAGGTGGGTTTGGGGGACTATATGGGACACTCCCTTGCAATTGGGCTGTGAACTGACAGCAGGCAAGTCTTTTGCAGGCAAGAAAGCTGCTGTGTTCTTCTGCCAAGCTGGAATAGAGATTTTGAAGAAGTTGTTTCCATTTTCTGACCTAATTACAGTTAATTGTGATAATTCTGCCTGGCAGTGACTGATGTGGGGATCAGTGTGAGGTGCCCATGTTCTCATCTGAGAGAAGAAGCTGTTTCCTTGTAGGCTGGAGGTTGTATGAAAGGTTTCTGATGGCACATGTATTTGACTCCTGTGTTCCTTAGGAATTTTACCCTTCCAGAACACAATACCCATTGCTGTAGATAGACAAAAAGACATTTAGCAAAAAAAACTTACTTTGTCACTTCGCAGTAGTTCCGGCATGGACTTTCTCTGAATTTTCTTAGTTTATTCTTTTGGAAATGGAGCTACAGATGGTGGAGAAATACACCTATAGCAATTATTCTTTCATTTAGGCATTGCAAGAGAGGGCTCTGGTTGAGCCTTGGGGCTAAAAGCAGCTCCAGGATCTCCGTTCCCTCACATTTCATGTCATGTAACTATTACCCACCTGGATGTTGAAGGAGAAAAGGTGTGCTTCTCAGCTTTGTATAGCAACTCTGTTTCTCTTCAGATTTTCACACAGGAGACACAGCTTTAGGGATAATATGAGTCAATGTTACGGACACCTGAGACCCCAGATTTGTGGCTGACAGTCTGTGCTGGAATGTGCTCTACTGCTAAAAACTACTGCTGAAAAAACAAACCAGTATGTGAGAAGAAAAATCAGTTAAATGAAAGATCAGTGGTGAAATTTCTTGGATGTTATTCTGTTTTCTGAGGGTTTTTTTAATTAATATGTACTGAAATTTATATGAAACACAGAGAAAATATTCCTTTGCCTCTGGAGCATTTATGCTGAGTTTAGCATGGTTAAGTTCTCTTTTTTTTTTTAATATTTTGGTGCCACTAAAGGACAAATAATGAAACAATAAACATCAGTATTTAGGAATCCAATAGCAATAGAGGTACTGCATCCTAACTGTTGAACTGTCAAGTTGCTCAAAGATGTGTCAGATTAAAAAATGTGAAAGACCAAAAATTAAAACCAAAGCACTTTAAGACATGTCAGAATTAAAGTTGACCATGTGGCTGCTGGTTAAACATGTTGTGCAGGCATTTCCTGGGGGAGATAGTAAGCAGATATTTTACCTTACAATACGACTTAACTTGAAAGCTTGGCACTTTAATGAACATATTGTTCTGAAGAACGTTTTGACCCAGTCAGCCTCTATGGTACTTCACAGTCAGAAATGTAATTTTTTATTTTACAGGCTGAAATATTTTTGGGGGCATTTGGGTGGCTGTGACTCTAATCCATGTCTTTTCCTAAAACATCTTGAGACACCTGAAAGATTGACATGTTGGTTGACCTCACAGGTTAGACTGCACGTTGAGAGAGAAGCGGTCATACAAACACTTGTTGCTCAGTGATTCATGACAGAAAATGTATAAAGCTCAACCAGCAGTGATGGAATTATACAAGTGATCTCCTTATGCCAGATTTAAAATTGCAAAGCATGGTCTAACAATGTGAACAAACTCAGAGGGTGGAGAGAGAGAGTTAGCATTGAAAACCCCTCAGATTTGGGATTTTGGCAGAGCTAGAAATCAATGGAAACAGGACCTTGTGTTAATGGTTGTGTTTGTTTTCCAACCTGAGTCACCACGTGTGCTCTCTAAAATTTGATAAGCAAGCCTTTATTGCTATCTTTTGCAAAAAAAAGTTACTATATTTGTTACACTTTCTCCTCTTTATTACAGTTTTTAAAACTGTTTAAATACAGAACTGGAATAATGGCTGGTCCTGACTTAATCATTCTGGACTCATGCCTCTTCATGGGTCTGTTATAACAGGAGAATTTCTCATTCTGCTTGTTACCCTGAGCCATTTAAATGAAATGTAAGTGTGCAGAATATATTACTAACACTGGGAAGAGCTGAGTAACCATCATAGTAATTTGTACATCAAAATTTTTTTTTCTTCTATAAGAGGTATATAAACCTTGTTCTCTACTAGATTGAAGTGTTTTTTTCTTTGGTGATAGTGGTGATGGCATCAATAGGAAGAGGAATAGTGGAAGTGGTGAAATGAAAGGCAAGGCAGCTCTTCAAGGAGGGCTGAAGTTTGTCATTGTCTTGGTTTACAGGGCTGCACTGAAGAGCTGAGCTGTTCTGCAGTATTAAATGCACTGTAACATTTTGAGTTCTGCTGGAGGAGGCATGGTTAGCAGCGGAGTGCATTTAGAGAGAAAAAGTTGAGTTCCACTTGTTTCCTGTATTCATGCCTTAAAAAACTATGAATGTAAATGCTTGTAAGTCCCACCTTCAAAATTCATTTTTCCATGTGAAAAAAATTACTTTTTTCAGAAGTCTGGGATGATATCTGTTACTCTAGAGATATTTTTGAAGATTTTGTTCATAGTTAACGACTGCAAAGCTGAAGTGCACAGGTTGGGAAAAGTAGGCCCTGCACATCTACAAGAACTCAAATTCTTTGGGGTCTGTATACCAGGAGTTCTGTCAGCTGTGCCAGTATCTTAAGTGTATGATACCAAAAAGTGAACTTTGCCAGCATTTGTACTTTGCCCATTCATTAGAATCAGTAGGCATCATGCCATCTTTATTTTTTTGCTGGGCAGTCTTAACTGGAATTATTTGCAGCTTTTGACAGAGTTTCTCGTAATAAGAGAAAGCACCAAAAGGTTTTAGAATTTACTTCCTGGAGCAGGGAGGAGTGCTCCTTTCATCTCTAGCAGGCTGGTAAGGAATTAGTGCCATAATTCCTGCCAGTTTGCCCATGTACTGGTGGACGATAATTATGTTTAGTGAATAATGAACACTGTAAGTTGTGGGTTTTTTTACTGCCCCTTACTCTCTCAGTGGACAGCTGCCAACTTAATCTATCCTTAAAGTAAGCCAAGAGAATATGTAAGCTTTAAAATGAGGCTCTATGTAATTGCTGTAAAAGAAGCTGTTTCCCTTAAAATAAGAAGTACAAAAGCCCATAGAGTTGTAAAAGAAATTGTGCTAGTAATAAACTTATTTTAGAGGATAACAAAATTCTTACTGTCTGAAACCCAAATACTGCCACACTGACAATATGAAATTTAGTCTGACTTGACTGAGTTTAATTATCTATCCCTTCTTCAGAGATGAGCAGAAAACAAGAAATGGATTTCTAAGATACTTTAAAAAAATCTTACTGATTTGCCTTATGTTCATAAATTTGTCTGCAACAGATAAGTCAACCTCATAATTTTAGACAAGTCAGTAGTAACGCTGATTCTTTTAAGCCCTTATGACTTCCTGAATATAAACACAGAAATGCTGCTCTTAAAAAAAAGGAGAAAGAAACTATATACCACAGTTTTGTATTGTATTTTAATGTACTTACCATGGCCCACAATTCCATTGTCCTTCCTGAAAGCTGGATTTCATGGCATGAGGGGCATATGTACCTCAATTGCCTTTATTGTCTCAAAGATTCAACCCAATGTCTTCACCAATGGTGGAATTTCAGAATCCTAAGTCTTAGCTCTAGTGCCTCTGACCAGCCACTGGGTTTAGCTAAGTTCTTGTACTTTGGTTATTTTTTCTTTTAGAAATACATGTCTAGTGGTTTATATAATGCCATCTTAAACAGTTTTAAGAGTAGAGCAAAAATAGAAGGCAAAAACCATTTTTTGAGTAGCAAGTTGTCTACAAGCTCATTTATTGTTTCTAAGCATCATGTCTAGATAGATACAACTTTATTTACCAAGCTGTGTGGATCTTTCTGTCAATCTGGTGAGACTCCTGGAAGAGCTTCCCCAAAACTCTCTAGTCTTCCCTTCCTCCTGCAATGCCATTTTGAAGTTGTTGTGGAAATGTTAATTGTCTTGTACTCCCAGGTCTCTAGATGTCCAGCAGCAAATCTTAAGACTCCATTAATGTTTTTCATGGATTTGTTAAATTATTTGGGTTGGAAGGAACCTCTTGCTCATGGTACAACTTACATTAAGTCAGTCAGACCAGCTTTTTTGCTAATTAACTATTGAGTTCAGACAGTATTAGACTTTAGGAACATTTTTACAGCAAAATCCCTGTAAACTGCTAAAACACATCTTATAAATGTTTTACTTTTCCTGCGTTGTGTTTTATGAGCCTCTTAATTTTCTCTCCTTTCAAGCAGTACTTTCCTGAGTGTTCTGTTTGTAGCAATAGAAACACATGCTTTTGCCTAATGACTTTTATTAAGTTGCAGGCAGCTGGAACCATGGCTGCCTTTCTCTGCCAGTGTGGAGAAAGAGGGGAGTGGGAGGAGAGACTCTGTGGAAAACGAAACAGAGAAGGGAGAAGGAGATACAGAGCTCGTGTTCAGTATCATTGCAGTGTGTTAGGGTGCCTTTTCAAAATGTGTTTGGGAGAATCACACTCAGTGGTGTTTGCTGGCAGTGTGCAAAGAGCCTGTGAGATTAGAGATTTGGGCATGCAGTACCACAGCTTGAAGAGGGTAACTCCAGCAGGGAGGGAAAGGGAAGTGCTGCCAGCTATGCAGGGACACCTGGCTATTCTCTAAGAAGGCGGATTTTTTGTTGTTTTTGAGGAATGAAAGTTACCAATAATTTTAAGTTTCTATGAGGAAGTTGGGCTGATCTCTTAGTGTACTTAGGTTTTTCAGTACTGCTGCCTGTTTTATGAGCACTAAAACTTGGTTGTGCTTTAAAGGAAACTAAACAAGATGCTGTACTATTTAAATTACTAGACAAAACAAACTTGCCAGTGTTCATGGAAAGGAAACTGCTTCCACAGAAGCTTAAAAGGAAAGTTGGCTTATCTTGTGTGCCATTGAAGAGATGTTTGTCAGTGAAATAATTTCAGAATTTGATCAACTAAGCTAAAGGGAAATTATTACCTGTATATACATAGCATTTTGTGAAGCTTTATAGTAAGGCAAACAGAACAGAAATAATTGCTAGTCTTGGAGCAATATGTGACACCTAAAGGGAAGGTTTAACTGGTATTGTACGTATGATTCGTGGCAGGAGCAAAAGATGGGAAACTAAGGCAGTAGTTCTGGGAAGCTTTCTGATATATATGGATTCTTGAAGTAGTGTTCCATTTGTTTGAAGGAAAAAGAAAAAAACAGTGTTTTTATGCTTCTGTTGGGGATGCTATACAACCTCCCTTCTCTCAGGGGCCAGGAGACATGAAATATTGATGCAATGGGAGATAGTTCTGTAGCATTTTTGACAGAGTACCATGGGGTAGGTCCTTTCATCCCTTCTATGTCTGATGTGAGTTCTAAAATTCTGTTCTTCAGCCAGCCAAGTAGAGTTCCCTTAGGAAGTGGAAACTTCATCAAGTACTGGTGGTCATCCTGTTAAATACTCTAACAGGAGATATCAGGAGATAAAAAGGGGAGCTGGAGCTTTGTGGAAGACGATCTGTGTCTGAGTTTGAAAAGGCAAAGTTAGGCTGCTTCAAAAAGCAGAAATAATCCCTCACACCCCTTTCTGTTGTCTCAGGCTGCCTTTCTCACTTCAGGGAGTGAGTCTTAGAGCAGGGCTTTGAGTAGCTTTGCAACCTTATGATATATGTAGATATGTATGTAAATGAAAATCTAAGATTTGCAGAAGGCAATAAATCTTGTGTCCATTTGCCTTGCAGAGTTTCTTACCCACAGTTGGTGAGTGGGTGAGTGTATTTGTTACTGGCAGAACCTGTCAAATCTATAATGTACAATTGTTTTAAAGAAAGTGATACTGTAATCCAACTTTCTAGAATGTTTCCCAGTACTAAAAGTTTTAAAAGAAATGCACTTAGTTTAGGCTGGAAATTTTGCCAAGATTGCTTTCGCTGTCTGGGAGTTGGCATGGTTATTAGATACTCATTTTACTGATGTAAATGAATCTATGTTATCTGTGTTATATCTATGTTATTAGATATTCGTTTGACTGATGGTGCAATACACTGGTCTTTCAGTCACTGAAATTATTTATCCTGATCCCTTTATGTGAAAAATTTTGTTCTGCCTTTCTATCTTGCCTTGTCTTAGCAGTTCATGATGTAACCTTTTTTATTCAGATCAAAGACAGCTTTCTGGAGCCTTTATTTTTAGATATTTATATATATATGTAGTTATTATTATTTTCATATTCAGTGTCAAATTAATTTTGGGAATCTGCAGTGATCCTTGTTTTCAGGATGAGCTGTTATTCTTCCCTCCTACCTCACACCTCCAGTATGTATGACTTGTGAGTAAGCTTCCATTTCTGCCCTCTCATCTTTGAAGTTGGCAATCTTATCTTATCTTCGTCCTATGCATATGTACATAGCTGCAGTGTGCCTGTGCTGTAGAAGCTGTTTACCACAACTTCTTTCAGGGGAAATTATTTATAAAGATGGTATATAATGCAAAGGAATTGTCTCATAAACCAGAATATCCTATCTTGTATACCTATCAAATATGATTGTCTGCAGATAATCAGACAGTCTCATATTGCAATTCTTTTTCATTAACGTGAAGATTTTGTGTTTATTCCTTGCTGCAGAAGGGTGTCAGAGTACTTGAAGTGATAAAACTTAACTCTGTCCTGTACAGACAGAAATGGTTAGGAATTATTTTAGTATGCTGTTTTACCATGCTGTAGGTGTCAGAAGCAAGGGGGCATTTATCTTTTGATCTGTGACATCTTGGTGAGTTTTATAACTTCGTCATACGAGTAGACACAGTAGTCAGCAAGCAGATTGCCTTATTCTGAGCTACTCCTAGAAGAGGAAAATCTAATCTGTAATTCTACCTAATTTAGGATTTGAGAGGTGCCTAGGAAAATGGTGGCTTGTACCTCAGAATACATATGTGCTTTCATGAATTGCCTTATATTGTGGTCTTGGCTGCTCTGCTGTGTTACTATTCCTTATCTTAATGTAAAAAGGAAGTTTTAGATTGTGCTTTGGTCTAACAGTTCACTTGAGCTTAATGTCGTGTTTGTAGAGGCAGTATTGGTATGGAGGTTTGTTACAGAATTTTATTTTGATAGTGGTTTATTCCACATGAATATGACTATTAATTCTTTGTCAGTGAATTGAAGTTAGTCCATGATGACCTTTTCCCTTCTCTTCCTCACAAAAGCATGCTTTCATTGTAGAAGGGCTGGAGACTGCTGGGGAGAGGAGAGGAATTTGGTCTTACTCTGATAATACTCTGAAGGTCTGAATTCAGTGGAACAGGAAGAGAGGAAGAAATATAAATGTCTTTATTCAGCCGCAGATGAATTTTTGAAGAAGAGCAACTGTTGTGCATAGGAATTGAGGGGTGCACCCTTAATAATGTGTCCCTTCTGGAGATGTATGTAAATGCCATGTTTTTAGCAGAATGTTGATAGGAGAATGGTACTAGGACTGTTAAAATGTTGGGGGAATTTTCAGCCTATGTTTTATGTATTACTCAAAATCTTTACACTGAGGGTTGTGAGGCCCTGGAACAGGTTGCCCAGAGAAGTAGTGGTGTTCCATCCTTGGAAGTGTTCAAGGCCAGGTTGGGTGGGGCACTGAGCAACCTGGTCTAGTGGAAGGTGTCCCTGCCTGTGGCAGGGGATTGGAACTAGATGTTCTTCAAGGTCCCTTCCAACCCAGACTGTCTCATGATTCTATGATCTACAACAGGTGTATCTTAACAGAAGCTCCAAAACTGGTTTAGATGGAGAGGGTTCTTTTGGAAGAATATATGACTCCTTAAATAAATCAGATTGAAATGTGTCTTTTTGTGCAACAAAAAATTTTGGAAGTCTGAGGTTCTTTGCCCTGTGTGGAAGGCCTGCCTTCCATGCATGGGAGATCTGTGTTTAAACTGAGGAGATACCTTTGCTTCTCTCACTGATTGCTTAAGCCATGACCTGGCAGCACTGGATAGCGGGTGCCTGAACCCCAGCTCCTTTCTTCAGGCGAGATGCTAAAGCAGTAATGACAGCTAAGTCACCAAGTGCAGTCAGTGCTCCAGATATGACCTTTCAGGCCTGGGCTGATGCTGTCTGAACTGGAGTAGTGCTCGGACTAATTGTCTTAGGTTCTTGCTGAAACATCTTCACTGAAGATACAGGCCTCAAACAGTAGACTTACTCTCAGTGGCTTTCAGAAAGAATTTAATTCCTGATTTATGTCTGTGTATTTAAAAATCCCCCCTTTCAATCTTAAAAGTTGAGTGCTTCATCGATGAAGTTTTTCTGAACTATTGGGTTTAATTAAAAAACATGATAAATTACTGAAGTAGACATTCTTTAAGACAATGAAGGATAATGAATAATCAATAGGCAGCTGTCGTTCTGGTGGTTGGAAGTAAGGTATATTTGAAAGATATTCCTTGTCCTTTTATTACCATAAGGGAAGAAAAATCAAAGTTCTTGGAAGGCAAATTTGGTTAAATCCACATTCTTGCCCTCTGCTCCAGTAATTGGCATTGCATATGAATCCTGATGCCATAGGTATATTTGAGAGAAATACAGGGTTCATTTGTCACCTAGGCTCCATATTGTGAGGCTTGAAAACTCTCTGAGAAAAAAGAAGATGCAACTGGAGATGTCACTGTGGTGCTATGCCTTTAATTATGTGCATATGCTCACAAGCTCACATACATTTATAAATAGATAAAACTGAAATATGTACAGTCTTTCACATCCAAGTCAACATGTGAGGACATAATTTGTCTCTTCTGACTTCATATGGAAATTGCTGGGCAGAGCCAGGGAATCTGAAACCCATATAAGTAATTGCATGTGTGAAATTATGCAAATCTATGGTGGATAAAAGTCACTGTTAGGAGGTGTGATCGCAGCTTCTGCCAATAAACAAACCCCAGATTTAGTGAGTGTGGGAACAAGCAGAGGGTGGTCTGCAGGTTTCATCAGCAATGGCACTGACTAGTCCGGGGCACCTGATTCTTGTGTACTTGGCCACTGAAACCTGAATGTGCATGTACCCAATGCACGTCAGATGTGTTCTGCAGGCACCTTGCATCTGTTTGCAGGATGTTTCTGGACTGTTGCACCCCACAAGGGAGACTTTTGATGCTTTTTTTTTTTTCTGGAAGGACTTGCTGGTATATTCTAGCTAAGCCTTGCTGGTATATTCTAGCTAAGCACAGTGGCTGGATGTTACTTGTATGACCAGGTGACCCACCAAGTGGATGAGGGAAAGGCTGTGTATTCTCCTTGGACTTTGATATCGTCTCCCACAGCATTCTGGGGAAGCTGGCAGTCTGTAGCTTGGCAAATATGCTCTTCCCTGGGTTAAAAACTGGATGGCCAGGCCTAGAGAGTGGTGGTGGATGATGTCACATCCACTTGGCTTCCAGTCACTCAGGGTGTTCCCAGAGCTCAGTATTGGGTCCAGTCCTGCTCAGTATCTTTATCAGTGATCTGGATGAGGGGATGGAGTGTACCTTCACCAAGTTCACAGATGACACTAAGCTGGGCAGGGGTGCTGAGGGGGGCTGAAAGGCTCTGCAGAAGGATCTGGACAGGCTGGATACATGGGCCAAGGCCCAATATGAGATTCAGTAAGGCCAAGTTCTGGGTCCTGTACTCTGAGCAATCTGCTCTACTTGAAGGTGTCTGCCCACAGCAGGGAGGTTGGAACTAGATGATTTTCAAGGTCCCCTTCCAATCCAAACCATTCAACAGCCCCAAGCAGTGCTACAAGGTGAGGGAAGAGTGGCTGGAAAGCTGCTCAGATAGAAAAGGTCCTGGGGATGATGGTCAACAGCAGCTGAACGTGAGTCAGGTATGCTCAGGTGGCCAAGAAGGCCAGTGGCATCCTGGCCTGTATCAGCTGTAGTGTGGCCAGGAGAACCAGGGCAGTGATTGCCCCCCTGTACTAAGCAGTGGTGAGGCCACGCCTCCAATTCTGTTTTCAGTTCTGGACCCCTCACTGCAAGGATATTGAGGTGGTGGAGGGTGTCCAGAGAAGGGCAGTGGATCTGGGGAAGGGTTTGGAGATTGAGTGATCTGAGATGTAGCTGAGGGAGCTGGAGAGGCTCAGGGGTGACCTACTCTCTCCACAGCTGCATGAAAGGCTGTAGCCAGGTGAGGATCAGCCTCTCCTCCCAGGCAGCTGGTGACAAAAGGAAATGGCCTCAAGCTGCACCAGGGGAGGTTTAGTTTAGAAATCAAAAAGAATTTCTTCACTGAAAGGTTGTCAAGCATTGGAACAGGCTGCCCAGAGAAGTGGTATAGTCACCATCTCTGGAAGTGTTCAAGAAACAACTGAACGTGGCACTTAGTACCATGGTGGTGTCTGGTCAGAGCTTGGACTTGATGATCTTGAAGGTTTTTTCCAACTTCAGTGATTCTGTGATTCTGTGATGTGAATTTTGCTCTCATTCCATGCATTTCAATTCCACGTCCTAAAGCAGTGAGGATAGGCAATCCTTGAGCCAAGGCTTCTGTAAAAATTTTATGTGTGAAGTCAAGGATTGCACACATTGTGACTCTGGAAAACAGAGCTGTGTTATTAAACATGTCAATTTTTAACAAGTTAGTTTAACTTGGTTAAATCTATTCTATGGGTACTTGCTTTTCCCAGTTGAATTGTTTCAAACCAAGTAGAGCTTGTGATTCTGAGCAAACGGGTTCACACAGTCCCTAATTGTAGTCCAGTTAATCTACTCAAATTCCATATGTGTAATGAACGTGATTTGATTGGTTTTTCTCAATGTCCCCAGGTGGACAAACCAGTCTCACTGACTCTTACCTGTTTACTGCTAGCACTGATTCTTGAAAGCCTGTCTGACTTCTGCTGAGGAAAGTCAGTGTTTCTTCTGTGCTCTGTACCAACTTTTGTCCACAGAAGTTAACTGAGTGAAAATGAGTTACTCTTTATCTTCTTACAGCTGTCAGTTTTATCTTTAATGTGATGCTCCCCTGAACACCAAATTTGCTCCTGTGCTCACTGACCTTTCCTCATCAGCTTACCAGGATAAAAATGGGTGGTGAAGGGCTAAATGGAAGATGCAATATAAAAATAACTCCAAAGTAAATGTACCTATTGAGTAACAATCTCCTTAATGAATTCTATGTAAGTGCAGGCACATGCTTTAAAAATAAGCAACATGAATATGAGAGAATCTTTGAGGCATAAAGAGAAACAAAATCATGTTTGATATATTTACAGAAGTATGATTTGCAGCCCACTCAATACCTGATTGCTCTGGGGCTGAAGACCTCCCATATGGAAGTAGGGGGTAAGAACAGCCCAGGCTATTTTTGCAAATGCTGCATTGAGTTTTTTACTAAGTTAGGCTTCTTTTGTTATAGAAGTTTTTGTTCTTTGGGCTTTTTCTTCTGCAGAACTTCATGCTTCATTCTATACTTCATCAAGTCATCTTTTCAGTTGTGTTCTTAAACTGACAGTTGGTTTTATTTTTAAATAAAAAAGTAGAGAATATTATTTCTCTTCATACAATGAGGTCAGAATATAAATTTAGAATCAGAATTGCGTAAAATTGTAAAATGTGCATCCATTTATACTAAGTTTTCTAAAATAACAGTGATGAGATGCTGAAAGCCAGAACTTTGCAGCGATGAATGTTGATTGTATAGAATTGACAAGAGAACCATGAACAGTGGCAGAAACATGTAATTGACACTGTCCTTACTGGGCTTCATTTGTAATGTCTTTTCAATAGTGTAAAATTTCCTCACTCTTTTCAGTTCATACTGTGTCTTTTCACCATTCATTTGACTGTGTTGCTGTCCCCTAATGGTTTTATCAGGAATGAAACTTAATGTGGCATACAATGTGTTGATGTTTGTTTCTTTTATTTGCACGTGATAATCACCAACTATCTCAGCAAAGATCTGGGAATAGTTTCTTAGCTGCAGCTGCAGAGGAAGTAAAAAAATAAATGTGTTTGCGTGTGTCCTATGTAAACGGGCTTTTTAAAAAAAATCATTTCTCAGCATCTGTTATAACATATGAGAATTATTTTATCTTAGAAGCAGATTTCTCAAGTCTGGAAAATTTTTCCTGCTGCTACTTCTTTACAGCTATTATTTGTGCCATTTAAAAGGTGCTATTTTAACCAGTGCTTGCTATATTAATTGTGAAAGGGAAAACTTCATCAGTGACTGCTATAACAAGCACTGTTATCAAATAAAGGGACCTGAGAAAGTTCCCAGTACTGCAGTTTTGGAGCAGAATGAGCTAGACTTGCTGTGCATACTTTAATTGTCATCTTGGTTAGATTAGTGGTGGAAATGTAATAATTTTGGTAGTTAAGAAGATATATGCTTATAGTACAGTGGTTTCCTGAGGCAGATGCTGTTCTTTGGGCTGTTTCATGCTGTGAATTCTAGGTGAGGTTAGTAGAGGGTGCTACAGCAGGGCAACTCAAGCATTGATGCAAATCCTATCCTCCATATACTGCTAGTTGAATTTAGAGTCTCAGTGCCTTGCATTCTTCTAAGGACTGCATTCCCTTCATCCTGCTGATATAGTAGTATTGGAATTGCCTTGCTGTGGAGTTTGTTTTCTCACATGTAAATGTTGATATCTGGCTTTAGTAAAGCCAGACATTTTTAAAATGTCCTTTGAAAGGTTAAAATTGCTGTTGAATGCATAATAGAATGCATCAACTTTTAGGTCTTCTAAAAATAAGCACATTGTTGAATCAGAAACAGTAATATATATAGTAAAGTATACAATATATAGTATAAAACCATGGTGATCTCAAGATAGCTTGTGGAAACTCTTAATTAGTTTCTCTGACCCTTTTTGTTGAGGCAAAGTCTCTCTAAACAAAATCTCATTTAAGCAGTGCTATGCTATATGCCTATCACCTTATTTTTAGACTTGGCTCTCCTGAAAATAGAAAGGAAAAAAGAGGGAGTGAACAAAAAAGCCCCTTGAAATAGTAATAGCACAGATTATTTCTCAGCTTCCCCAATTAAGAGCAGTTTGTGGACAGGTGGTCCCTGTTCTGTCTAACACAGATGAAGCTTACCAATCAAAACCAGTTGTGATTATATGTTGTCACCTTTTTCTCTCAGTTCTATGCTAAATGTTATTTAGATTATTGCAGTCACAGATTGTTTTGTATCAATAGGGCCACAGTAAATGCTTAATTTTACTACCAGTCTTTTAACTGTGACACACTTTTTGAAACCTGCAGATCATAACAGTCAGAAATCCCAACCAAAAATCTGTGCACTGTCCCTCTACAACCATGTTGTGAAAACAGTTCTTCCTGGAAAAGTAATTGACCTAACAAAAGGGGAAGGTGGACACAGAGTTAGGGGAAAGCTAGCATTATCTCATGATGTAGATGGGAAATGCAAACAACTGTAATGTGACCAAATTGTGTAGGTCTTGATCCAGAGTTATAGGTAGAAGTCTTACCTCTTGAGTCACAGCCCATTGTTTTTTTCAAGAAAACCATAATTGTTTTTAATCTTAATCTGTCAGTTAAGAAAGTTAACGAGGTGTTTCTGTGCCACTGAAAATTGCACTGAAGTGTAATTGTAAACTGTGGAAGATCAAAGCAGAGGAGGAAGTGCTATTTTACAGCTCTTTTATTTGAATTCATTGCTTGATCATCATAAGAATTTCTATACTTCAGTGCCCAAATCTGTGCTTTTTCACTTACCTGGTCAAGGAAGCATTTCTATACTCATTGTTGCCCTGTATAAGTACCAGGTCAAACAGTCGTGGTTTAAACATCTTAGCGTTTTATTTGAAATTAATTTCATTTTTTTATCAGTAATCCCTCCAGATTAATTACACATTTCTGACTGTTTTAAAGCCATGTACTAACTTGTCTGTATAAATACTTCCCATTAGAAATTGCTTTAAAAGTTCTGAATTATGTTTGTTGCCATAGCAATACTCAGTTAAAGAGTCATAGAATGGGTTTTTATTTTCTTCCTGGCACAGGGGAATTCAAAAAGTAGATTCTAAATCTATTTCATATGCAGGAGCTTCAGTAGTACTGTGTGCAGGGGAGATTGCTGGGAGAAAGGGAAGCGAAAAAGTTGTCCAGAGTTTAAATCTATTTCTGGAGCACCGATGGTATCTGCAGTGATGGGAAGGCTTATGGCATTTGGTCCTATCTATGTGGGTTTCAGGGGACCTTGTCTTAAAGCTGTAACTGATTTGGAAAAAAAGCACCTACAGAAGAAATCAGTGTTCTTTTTCCATTCTTGTTTGCCCACTGAAATATGATGTGCATTTGTATTTCTTTCTTTTGAACTTTAAGAATTTGAAATGGTGCCATTCTTTTGTGGATTGCAAATGTAGGCTGGGCAGAAACTAGGCTCCAGAATCGTCATTCATTCTTAATATCTCATCAGTTGTTTTCAAAAATCTGTTTTGAGTAGTACCCCTGTCAATATTTAAGTTTTTATTGGAGCATCAGCAATTGCAACCTTAGTAAGCAGCTGAAACTCCACATAATGCTAGATTTTGAATTCCTTTGCTTAAGTATAATCTGAATTCTCTTCCCAGTTTCAAGACTTGTAGGAGGCCTTGGGAGAGTTTGCCTTGAATGAGTTCATGCTCTTGCTGACTTTTTCTGGACTTGACTGGTCCCAGCACACTGTACAAAAAAAGTCTAGATTAACTGTATGTGATATTTTGTTACTGAATACTTGATTTGACAAGTGTGGTAGTTTACAATGAGATCTCAGTATTTTTATTTATTCTGTGGAGGATTCCACCTCTTAAAGTCTGAAAGAGCTGTTTGAATTTCATGTGGTGTCAAGAGCAGCTGTTGTTTCTACATGCCCAAAGAGCTGTAGGAGTGGAAAAAAATGGGGACAGTGCTGGAGTTAAGGAGAAACAAACAAAATACTGATTTTGCTCTATCTGTTGATTACAGAAGTGAAAAATAGTGTAATAACTATGTTTTCTTTTTTCTTTTTTTTTCTTTTTTTGATTGGAAAATGTAAAGTTTAAACAAATACTACTGTAATCCACACTGGCCTTGCTCCTGTTTAAGCAGTGTATCTTCTTTCGTTAATAGAAAAAACCCTCAACTTCCCATTGTTCTAGGAAATTCTGCTCAAAGTTTTGTAATGTTCCATTTATTTAAAGGGTTAGTGGGGGTTGGGGGAAATTATTAAATGCTGCACTTCATGGAAGTTCCCCAGCTGCTATCCGAATCCGGGTGCAAACTCAGAAATGAGATCAATCCTTGCAGCACACTCATGTAATTTTTAAAATCAGAAGGTTGCTAAAAAAAACATAGCATTTTAAAATAGATTCTTCTTATTTACATCTGGGTTTTTGAGCTGTTATGGTTCAATTCTTCAAGCTTTTAAAGCTCTTGTGATTTGGAAGAAGAAAAACAAATATCAGGCAACTTGTAGTAATTGCAAGAGCTGCAAAACTGAGATAACAAAATATTCAGAATGCAGTTCCTCTTCACTAAGGACCTAATTCTGAAAGTACCTAAACCATGCATTCACTTTAGTAAAGCAAGCAATCCTGTAGAGAGTGGACAATTCTTGATGTTGAAGTTAAGCATTTGAAAAGATGTTGCCAGGATCAAAGCTATAGCTATCTTGGTTTCAAGGGCTTCTGGGTGTTTCTTTAAGATACTGACAATTTAGTGTACTCTGAACTCATAGAAAGCCTACTGTAACTTAAGAAATATGTGAGGTCCAATATTTGGCTCGTTTGTAGAAAGTCTAGGAGAACTTTTAAACAATAATCTGATTACAGAATGTGTAAATATAGAGTCAGAAATGTGAAAAGGAAATGCTGCAAACTGCAGACAAGTCCAGACACTGATCTCTTCTCTGGTGCCCAGTGACAGGACCCCAGGGTACAGCATGAAGCCAGGTAAGGGGAGATTTTGGAAAAGACATTAGGAAAAGGTTCTTCACCAAGAGAATGTTTGGGTCGTGGAGTAGGCTCCCCAGAGAAGTGGTCACAGCAGCAAACCTGACAGAGTTCTAGAAACATTTGAATAAGGCTCTCAGGTGCATGGTGTGACTCTTGGGGCTGTCCTGGGCAGAGCCAAAAGTTGTACTTGGTGATCCTTATGGACCCCTTCCAGCTCAAGATGTTCTATGATTTAGTTTTCTTGAGTTTGGAGGTTAGCCAGTGTAAAACACAGAAAAATTGCAGGTGGGATCTCCACACTCAGGCTGTGTTCTTCCTGGTTCGTATAGAACTAGGGATTCTTTTCAGATTCCTAAATTCATCAGTTGAAACCAAAGCTCTCATCCTGCTATAAATTGCATGGGTAATTTGCATTAATTCTCCAATTAATGTTAGAGGAATGGAATTCCATGTACCTATTTCTCTTTGCCTTGAGTTGAACAAGAATCTGGTTTGCTACAGAATAATTTCCCCTATCACCTAAGAATGCAAACATAATGCTTCCTGCAAGTCTACAGTAATCATGAAGAGCAGAAGAGTCAAATGTTTCCTTTTACAGTGTTACTGTCAGTTCCAAAATTGCATATAAGAAACCTGCTTTCCCTCCAAAAAGTAGTTATGAGATTCAAACCCATGGAAGTAAGTACTGGGCCTTTATTATTTAACTACTTCATCTTCTAAGATTTTGTTTTTCCCTGCTGTAGTTAAAACTAGAAGTTACTTCTTAATAAAAGTATAGCTCTTCATTCAGTGGTTGTGTGCAGAGTCTGTATGATTGCTGGAGACTGGGGGTCAGGGTTTAAAATGTCCATCACCTAGAAGACTTGGGAGTAATAGAAATGCTTCTCTAAGTGCAGCATTGGTTATGGCAAATAACAATGTAGGTACTTTGAACTGTAGGTACTTCCTAGTTTCTATTGTAGCTCTTCCTTATGATACCAGTAAGGAGGTTTCTGATTCAGGCTCATGCTTTGAGTCCAAGAGAGGTTGAAAGTGGGAGAGGGAAGGGGAGTAAAGACTCCTCTGGATTTTTGATGTTTCTGAGCTGGAATAAGTGTTGATACTTCTCAGGAATGAGAAAACACTGTTGCTTATTAAATACTTGTAGAAGGCTTGTTAATGCAGGGAGATCATAAAAACCCAAAGATCTAATGGGACAGGGAAAGAAGATGATGAAAAAGTAGACTGGACAGCAAAAGAAAACAAGAAGGGAGAAGGATAGAGAAGGGCAAAGAGAAGGCATTTTTAAGTTAGAAAATCACCATGCTTCTTTCTGCCATGTATAAATTATTTTTGAGAAGAATGTCTGATCTGCAGACCTCTCTTGTTCTTTATTTCTCTGGCAGTCGGTGCAGCTCTCATTCATTTTTCCTACATTCAGCTAGTTTAGAGGTAGAACTGTTAGGATAGGTGAATTCTTCATCAGTCATTCTTTGTGCAGTACATCAGTAAAGAACAGGGTGAGCTGAAGACTGGCATATTCAAATTGTTTTAAGAAAATTTCTGCACTAACAGAACTTGTGAGTTTGTGGTTTGTTTTAGGGAGGTAAATAAAACATGATGCTGGAATGGGATCCTATGTTTTGTGAACCACCTTGTTTTGAACAGTAAAGGGTTGCTGAGTCATAGGTGCTGGTCATAATAAAAAGTTACATAGAAATTAAATGGCATGAATATAAATAAAGTAACCATTTTGATCTTAAAAATGGCTGGATTAAAACAGCATAATTTTAATAGAATGAAACACGGTGTGCAATGTCATGGAACCTATTTTGAAACTAGAAGAAGGACAAGAAATATTCATCAGCTTTTAAAAAGCTTTGAAAGGCTGCTAAATGCTGCCAGTAGCTATTACTGATTGATTATAATGAATCCAGATATTCTTTGAATTCCATATCAGATGTTCAGGTGCATATGCATGTGTGTGTATAGAAATAATCTGTGTATATTTTTCTTTACTACATATCAGTTGTTGAAAAGTATTTTTATTGACTCACAGAAAAGAAAGCTTACTGTAGCGTTCACGCAAT
The DNA here is from genome assembly GCA_013399835.1 of Leptocoma aspasia. Classification (NCBI taxonomy): domain Eukaryota; kingdom Metazoa; phylum Chordata; class Aves; order Passeriformes; family Nectariniidae; genus Leptocoma; species Leptocoma aspasia. The sequence goes on along the minus strand of VXAX01007767.1, from coordinate 184,108 downwards.
ATGCTCTTTCTGCTGGCATGTTTAACAAATGGGAATTCTAGAGCAGTATCGCTCATGGGAAGATGTAGACATTTATTCTGTATTTGATAGAAGGATTTTGGTAAAATGTGAACGAGGAGCTACATAAAATTTAGCTGTATTAATTTCAATTTTTATTACAGGTACTAGGGAGAAAAGTAACTGCGTCAAAAATAAAGAGAATAAAAGCGGTAGGAGAAATAACCACTTGTGTTTGAGTTTTTAAACCTGATCCATGAATAGCTGAAAATCTGGGTTCTTTTCTTTTTCAAGTTTGTCATAGTATCCTGGTAGATGCTGGGTAAGTATGGAAAGGAGTTTTGACCTATTTGCTTTGGTACTCACGTGTCTAAATGTCGGCTTCCACAGCTGGTGGCTGAGGCAGCAGTTTGTTGGCAATTGGTGGCAGCAATTTTGAATTCAACTTTGTCAATCAGAGCCAGGACCATTTGTCTCTGTCATGTCACTTTTTTTGAGGTGCACTGTGGTGAACTCACAGCTACAAGAGTCACCTCCCCCATCTTGGAGAACCAAGTGCCCTTGCAGACAGCAGTCAGTGTTTCTAGTAAAAGGGGCCAGGCCACATGATACAACCAATTTCCAGGCATCCTCTGTACAAAGTTGGGAGAATTACCAGCAATTCCAGAGGGAAATGCAAGGGGCCTGGCTATGATTGAAATAGCTGAAAAATTTGGAACAGCTAGAGGTGTCACAAGTAGTCCAGCTCATGGAGTGTCCAAGCCCTAGTTACTGTTTATCAGAAATGTATTTGGTTTTTCATATTTTAACCTTGTATGATTTGTAACCCTAGAAGGAACAGACTCAGAACTTCAAAAACTTCAGAAATGTTGTGGAGATAAAACCACCTAGGGGGTTTATTTAATTACCTAAACCCTTTCTTGTGTTCCAGCCCAGAGGAACTTGCATAGTTTTGATTTTTATAGTTGTGATAGAAAACAGGTGCATCATTAAGTGTTGGTCCTTGCACATCTCTTTCTTACGTGTTACCTGTCACCTTGCAGAACAAAACTGCCTGGAAGGCCAGGACGTTTCTTATTTCCTTACTTCACCAACATGACCTGTTCATTCCTATTTTATGCAGTGATTGCATTCTTTTCTTGCCTTGTCATTCTTAAGTGAAAGTTTCTGGTCGACTAACTATGCCCAGAAGCATATGGTAGCAGGGCAGCTTCAGGCATGTTCCCAGTATCCTTGCCTTTGAAAAAGTTAAATAGCACGATTCCCATCTCCTCTTGAGCAATGTGTATTACTTTTTTCAGTGTATGAGAATGTTGTCTGTGCTTAGAAGGGCCCTTGGTTAGTCAGGTGGCAGCTTCCCATGGTAGCTTTTTTTTTTTTTTTTTTTGATGGGGCAGAAAAAAAGGAAGAGAATACTTCAGCTTGTTCATTGTTTACAAACACAAGAAAAATGCAATGTTGAGAGTAAAAGAGATGAATAACAAAATGAATATTTGTTCACCAAACGCTTTCCAGAAGAATTGGACAAATGGGAAAAATCTAAATTTTCTCTTATGCCTGGATGATTTTCCATTCAGAAAGTTGTATTTCAGGATAGAAATTGGATCTGGGAAACTGCATGATTCTGGATAGCAAGGTGGGAAGATAATTGGCTGAGCTATGTAAGGTCTTCATTACTTAACTTGATACTTGGTTATAACACAGCTTGGCACATTCAGTCCATCTGGGATTTCTGGGGAAATTTGCCATTTCTCCTAATGCAGGCATGGTTTTGCAGGCAGCAATCTCTAGAAAGTCCTGCTGTTTTGATACCTGCAAAACTAAATAGTACAGAGGTATTAAAAGAGACTATAATGTGCAACAGCAGCTAGAGGCTCAGCTCTGTCTTGGAGTGAGAAGCAGAATTATTCTGTAAAAAAATCTGTGGACAAGTAAAGGACTTGTCTCTGCTCATAAAATGATAATCAACATAATCAGTGAAGTGTGATGTAAACCACTGCGGGACATGCCCGCAGTACTTTGCTTTGCATTTGATAATTTGCAAAACAGAGCTTACTTATTTATCACCAATTCTGTCATATTGCATTTAGCAATTTGACTTTCTCCTGTGGCTTGGCTTTCCCTGCCAGATTCTGGATCTAGGAGTTCTCTTTTCCTTTCAGGGGGTTTTTCTAGTATGCTCTCAATTTGTTTGAAACCGTTCAGCCAATTACTGCTGTTGCTGTTTTTTACATCTGCTGTTTGTGTTTTTATATGAGGATAGTCAATATAGTACATTCTCCACATTTAGCACGTTATCCAAATTCTTTTATAATGGGGATTGATTTTTAAGCAAAAAACTGGGCACAGGCATTTCTTGTTATTGTCGATTTGTCTAGTAATATGTTGTGATATTTACGTTTATGCTGTACTACTTTATGAAGTCTCTAATAATTTGGTTTGTAAGTACTATTGCATCCATTATAGCATTATCAGTAAAGCATAAGATAACGAGGTAATTTACTCATACATTTTCAAGAAAACGTGTTTTGTTCTTCATTGCTTCTTGTTGGGTTCTTAAAATGTTTGTTATGTGACTGTCTTAGTTATGTGTTCTGACTGCTCGAGGTACTAGATAATTTCATCTAGGCTTCTTTGCTCGTGGAAGTTTGAATTAGATGATCCTTCAAGGTCCCTTTCAACCCAGGCTGTTGTAATATTCTGTGATGCTGTGTGACTCTTAATAAAAATATAGGTTTATTTCCAGAGTAAAAAAGCAGAGTAGAAAGAACAATATATTCTCATCTTTTCTGTGNAAAACAGAAAAAGCCTCCCACAGGTGTGTGGGTAACAAAGAGATGATAGACACTGGCATGAAGTTGGTCCTGATTGAAGTTTGTCTATATAACCAAATTTGCAAAAAAGGGGTATAATGAGAGAAGGTAAAAAATAGGTTTGCTTATTTGTAGGCTTTAGTTTCTGTAGTTTGACAGACTTCACTTCTATGCCTTCTAGTAAGTAACATTTCATTACCTGAATAGTTTGCATGACAAATGGAATGAATTTCTAAATAAATACAGAATAATTGAGAAGTATCAATTTGGGGTTGAATGTATTTTTTTTTCCATTTAGTCCATGAAGAGAAGTACAGGCTACCCAAACCGAGTCACTAGCCTCCTCCTGCTCAAGGTTGTTAAGGTATTGGGTTTAAGACCTCAATTTAACCTTCCTTAAGAGCATGGTTATTGCACAGACTAACTCAAAATGTTTCTACTCTGTGGATTATACACTAAGAATTCTAAAAGAAAAGTTAGATTTCTAGCAAGTGTTGGACCATGAGATCTGTGAAAGCAGGAAAGAAAATCCCAAAGGATAAGAAATATCCCCTTACGGTGAATATCCTGCATGTGCAACCTGTCTTGTGTGGTTGAAGTGCTCTTTAGAATAAGCAGGAGTGTAGTTGTTNCTGGGGGTAGGCTCCCAGCAGGTTGTGGGGGAAAAAACAGAAAAAGCCTCCCACAGGTGTGTGGGTAACAAAGAGATGATAGACACTGGCATGAAGTTGGTCCTGATTGAAGTTTGTCTATATAACCAAATTTGCAAAAAAGGGGTATAATGAGAGAAGGTAAAAAATAGGTTTGCTTATTTGTAGGCTTTAGTTTCTGTAGTTTGACAAACTTCACTTCTATGCCTTCTAGTAAGTAACATTTCATTACCTGAATAGTTTGCATGACAAATGGAATGAATTTCTAAATAAAACAATAAATACAGAATACTTGAGAAGTATCAATTTGGGGTTGAATGTATTTTTTTTTCCATTTAGTCCATGAAGAGAAGTACAGGCTACCCAAACCGAGTCACTAGCCTCCTCCTGCTCAAGGTTGTTAAGGTATTGGGTTTAAGACCTCAATTTAACCTTCCTTAAGAGCATGGTTATTGCACAGACTAACTCAAAATGTTTCTACTCTGTGGATTATACACTAAGAATTCTAAAAGAAAAGTTAGATTTCTAGCAAGTGTTGGACCATGAGATCTGTGAAAGCAGGAAAGAAAATCCCAAAGGATAAGAAATATCCCCTTACGGTGAATATCCTGCATGTGCAACCTGTCTTGTGTGGTTGAAGTGCTCTTTAGAATAAGCAGGAGTGTAGTTGTTTAGAGCTTTGTTTTCCAACATCAGCAGGCAGGAGAAATACATTAAACATAGTCAATGCCAAAATTTCCATCTTATCTGTGAGTGTGTTCTATGTGATTTACAGCAGCTCGATCCAAATTGCACCTCATGGGCCAGTCTGGCCTGTAGCATGGTTCCTTCCATTCATCCTCCCACCTTTTCCTCGGGGAAGATGGACAGTGACTCTTCTGGGCTTGAAAGTCAAATCACTCTATTTATATCTAGGCAGCTCCTTGGAGCAAGACCTGTTACCACAGCAATAGTGAATAAAAAGTGATGGGGATTAAAATGTGGCATGCCTGATTATCCATGTCTTGTGTGTTCCAGTCACAGTTTCCCCCTGGAACAGATCACAGCTAGGACATAGTCTCGTAGTTGTGGTCTGGAAGTTCAGTTACGCGAATGGAGTCATGCAGATTTAAGTTACAATTCTCTGAAGTGTGACTTATACTCTAATTAATCTGAAATAAACTGTAGTATAGATAAGAGTTGGAGGGACTTTACCTGAATAAAGAATAACCATCTGGCTTTACATGGAGACAGATTTGTGCAAAACCTTTGACAGATGTTTGCTTTGTCTTTGGCTGAACACCTGTAGGGGTTGTGTTAACTCAGTTGAAGAATTACTTACAATCTTTTCTGATTGGTGTCCACCTCATTCATATATGATTTATTCTGTGCTTAACACTGTGTCCTTGATTAGTCCCACTGAGGTACAAAGAACAACTGTTGTTTTTCGAAGTACCTTGACTATTGAACTAATTTTTAGGCCAAGCCCAGAGCTACCCAACAGTCATCAGGACATTTGACAGCCAGGATGCTGGAAGTCTTTGCCTGTACCATCAGTCCCCCTTCTTCTCTCCCTCCCTGCATTGTTGCCTTTTTGTAGGTACTTCTTGCTTACTACCAACTTTTCTCATGTTGACTCTTAGGCTTAGAATTTCTCTCTGCATCAGAAAGCTGTTCTTACTTTATATGTATTTGCAAAACCTGGTTTTCTTGATTGAATTCCTCCTTAAAACACGCATCATCTGCAACCCCATTATTGTGTGCATGAAAGAAAAGAATAATGTTATATATATTAAACTAAAATCTATCAATTTCACTGCCTGTTCTGTACAGAGTACCTAATTCATGTTCCCTCTTTTTGTTGCATATTTTGAGTTGGTTTGGACAGAGGTCATCTCTTTCAGTGGTTTGCAAAGTGTCATGTAGGTTGACTGTAGTAATAGCATCCTGTTAAAATTTAGCTTTTGCCTTTGATACTGTAACTGTCTTCAAGAAGGGATCAATACCACAGTATTCAGCTCCAAGTGAAAGAGTTGTTCTTATTCTATTGGACATCTTTTCTCAACTCTAATCTGTCTGACATAATCTAGGACCCCTTTTCAAGGGAGATCTGTAACTAAAATGAAGAGTTATTGTAGATCAAGAGAGAGGTGGCTTGGCAAAGCTGGGTGAGATTAGCATACTGCAGGCTTTGTTCTTCGGCCAATGCTGCAGTTTCCTCATTTTGTGGAACTTGCAAATCAATGTAAGAGTAAATAAATAAAATTTTAAGTATTGGCAATTACAGCATTGTTTTTTGGAGTAATTGTGACGAATATTTACTGGGGATTTTGTGCTGCTTTTGACCTGGCTTACTAATATTGTGTTATATTAGCACTGCTGTATTCCTCACTGACAGTACTTTTCCTCCCCAGAAAAGTAATCTGAAACAAGCAAATTTAAGTCTGTTGATAACATATCCATTCTTCTGAGTTACCTCCTTTGAACTGCTTCAAATTAGTCCACATGTTCCTGGGGTGTCTGCTACAGGGTATTTGGATGACTGAGAAAGACATAGGAATTTTGCATAATTGTACTTTCTAGACTCTGAAAGATATTTAGGGAATGAGGAAAAAAGTTGTGCTGTACTGATTTTATATAGGTTTTCTCTTGTGTTGTCAGATCCCTTGAGTAATTATCCTGATAAATAGGGCACCATTTTTTTTTATTTGCCAACTGTAGAGGTCCGAAGACTACATGATTAGTGTATAAAGCTATTATGTAAATCCTCTTTGCCCCAGTTTAAGTTAATGCTCTACATATGGCATGCCTGGTAGGATGAGAATTCACTCCTTACTCAGTCAATGCATAACTGTGCTGTTCTTGGTGTGTTGCTAGAATATGAGAGCTGGTCAAGGGGTTTGTAAGTACTGAAGCAATCATTTTAGTTTTTCATGTACAGGGTACAGATGATTCACTCCTTCTGTGTTTTAGCACTGACATGAGACTGTTCTGTAAATAGTACATGTTCAGAAATAGGATATCTCCCACCTCCATTAGCTATGAAATCAAGGTAATGTAGCTATTCAATTTTAAAACAAAAAGCAGGAGGAAATTTCAGCACTAGTGGCAATCTAGAATTGTAATCTGAGATAAAGGAAAAGTTTATTTCCTCTTCTGTACAAGAGGCCAGATTACTAGTTATCGTCTAGTAGATAAAGAAAAAAGAAATAAGGGCAACTTAAGTTCCAAGAAGACTGGTAGGAGAGGAACAGAGGTTTTCTTTCTTTCTTTTGGAACAGCACTTCAAGATTTTACAATAAAGTCTGAGAGTTTCTGAAAGGAAAAATGTATGATTGGTAAAAGTACTTTACAGGGTATTATGCTGATGGCTGAGGAGAAGAAGCTTTGAAAGAAGTTTTGTTATGCTGCATGCAATTTTTTTTTTTTTGTATAGAATAGTCATGTTGTGACTAAGTATTCTTTGATTACACAGCTGAGAAAAGAGAGTCACGCTTTGAACTCTCTTCTGGAAATTCTTGATTCCTATCACATTTACCTGTGTCTCTCAACCTGGATACAGAGGTGGAATAAGAAAGAACCCAAATCAAAGAAGGGAATGGAAGGCAAGCATGAAGTCCTGTGCCTGACATGGAATTACCTCAGCAGTAACTACAGGATGGGGGCAGACTGGGTGGAAAATATGCACAAGATGACCTGGGAGCCCTGTTTGATGACAAATTGGACATCAGTCAGCTGTTTGTCCTGGAAGCAAAGAAGGCCAATTACATGGGTTGTATTAGCAAGAGTGTAGCCAGCAGGGCGAGGTGGATGATGATTCCCCTCTGTTCAGTGTTCCTTAGGCTGTGTGTACAGTACTGGGCCCAAGTTGGGGCTCCACAGCACAAAAAAGCCAGACTTGCATGTGTATAGTGGTGAAGTACTGATAAACTTTGAGTAGATCTAGAGGATTCTGATACTTAAGCAGATTAATATGAATAACAAGATTCTGTATCCCAGCTACCTGTGTTGATTTGTACATGCTTACCCTGACTCCAGAACAGAGTGTCTGGGTGGCAGCTTCTTTTTCAGCTGAGGACCGAAGTGCCTCACACTTACTGGGTTTTAGCACAAGGTACAAATGTTGTTGTTTCTCAGTAGTTGGTACAAGTTAACTACCTGCCTCCTGGTAACCTGGGCACACATCACAGGTGAGAATTAACCTGTTTAGTTGTACCTTGAAGCAGAACAGTTGCTTTCTGAATCATTCAAGTTCACCTTAGTATTTTCCTCATATATTCACTGCTGTGAAAGAATGACCAAAATCTACTCAGACAGAAGATCCAGTTTTATTTATGAAAATATGCAGTATATTTAAAAGCTCCACAGCTGCTGCATAGACATTTCTGTTACTTCTTTACACATATTTTTGCTCAACCTCCATAGCCCGGTTTTCAGGTTGAAGGGTGTACCAATTTCACAAGTTCTTAAGCTTTCGTCTCTTTTTTGGAATTAATTCAGGGATTCCCAGTGGTGAATGAGATTGTTCCTATTTATAGAATAGCCTTCAACACAGGTTCAGTGCTGAAGTTTGTCACCAATGCACAAGAGTAGATCTCTTTTCAAAGAAAGTCGAAATGCAGAGTAAACAGCTCTGTAATTCTTAATGTAATGAGAGGATGAGAAAGAAAACATGAAAACACCATACAGAAATGATTGGGTGGTGATTAAAGTGTAATCTACATCTGGCCTGAAACCTTAATGAATGCTCTGCTGTTGTTTACAGTAAAGATGATAATATAGGGTGTGCAGGGAAGGCAGGCTAGCTCTTGGGAAGGGTATAGACATGAAAATTACTATTTCTGAGGTGAAGGCAAACTGCAAAGAATTTAATGTGCTGGAACTGAACAGACCCGAAAATCCCTACCTCAGTATATTGAAGTAACCAGCCCATGAAATTGTAAATCTACTGGTTAGGATTTTTTTAGAATTGACAGATAAGAGGTTGTTTTATATGGCTAGGAAAGGGTAGCTGTGGTGTCTCACTTCAAAACCAGAGCACAGATGTTCCCTTGACTGCATTCCCCTTTTTAGTTTGATCTCAGTACATTAGTTTAAAACATACTTTGGGGAAGGTAGTTCTTACAGACATGGAGGTGAACAGCAAATGATAAAAAATGCATCAGGAGTTTACCAAGAGAGGTGCTAATACCACACTAATCTGCTATCTAGCATGGCAACTAATTTTTTTAGAAAGGAGCAGGAGTCTTCATCTGGATTTCAAAACGTGATGCACTCTTACATGGGAAAATACGAGTAAAGATTAAACAAAATGAAGTTTAGAATAAGGAGTGAAAGGTGGCAAGAGAAATTACTGGTGGTGTGGAGCAGTGGAATAGTAGACAGAAGTGCTGGACAGGAAGAGATGCATTATATGGATAGCATGTAAATGTAAAGCCCCCATTTATATGTTGGAAAAGCTATTGCTTGAAAATGACTGATGAAGGGAAAGAATGGAATGTGGTTGTCAGCTGCAAAGTGATTATGAATTGTGTGTGTGATGCAATCCTGAAGGAGAGCAAATATGATCTTAAAAAGGATCAGGCAGGAAAGGTGTTTTTGCAAAATTGGGAAATACTGTAACCATAGTACTCTTGTAGCTTCCCTGCAATGCTGTACATTCAGAGCACTACATACTGTGTTCAGAAAAGGTGATGGTAATGTGGAAAGTGAGCAGAGGAGAGGTATTGCTTTGGCTTGTCTGGTTATTGGAGTAGTGGCAGAGGAGTGGTGTCCTGCCTTCTGTGGATGCCTTGTGGAGAGGACAGCACAGCTCTGGGAAGAGCTGAGTGTGCTGAAAGGAAGTATAGTGCCATCCTTGAGGTTTAAAACACATTGCCAAAAATAGTTTTCTGGATTATGAGACATTTAAATATTTAATATTCTGTAAAAGACTGAAGATAATAATTTTTAAATCTGTTAAAAAGACTGCTGTGTTAGGAAAGTGCCTGGTAAGTTTGCGTGTTTTCTTAGAATGGACAGCATTACTGCTCTTGGAGAACAAGGTATTTCTACTTTCTCATTTGACCTGCTGGCAGGAAAAATTAGTTGCAAAGTTAGAATGTTACTTGGCTTGAAATGTACAAAGTAGATGTTTAGGGCATTATCTGGATAGTTGCGTTATTTATTGAAGAAACCTCTTTTAAACTCTGAACTATAAACAGAACTGAGAGAGAGTTCTTGAATCCCCTCTTCCTGACATTCTAATTTGGCATTCATTCAGGATGGCAAGGAAGCTCAGATCTCTACTTTCATGACACCCCTCAACTAGTCTGATACCTCTTTACAGATCTTCAGGGTTTTATATCAGTAAAGAGTTGTCATAACTCTGACTGAATTTCTCCCTCTTTTTTTGATGGTTCAGTTTTCAATCTCTTGTAATGTCAAAACACTATTTGTTCTGCTAACCACAGTGCTCAATAGTACACTGAGCATAGAATTTAAATGTAAAACAGGATGCTTCATAAACAGCTGAACTAATGAGGACTGATTTTCTATTGAAATGTATCCCGTTATCCTAATTTACTTCTCTACAAAACATTCACAGATCCCACTCATATCACCTACTTACTTGGAGAATTAACAACAGACAGGGTGGTTAGTGCAAACCCATTTACATGCTAAAGTGTTGGCTAAAGATTGAGGTGTAATTACCTTCCTTCACTGGGAATGCTCACTTTTTTCTTCTTTCTATGCTCTCATAGTTGCCAGTTTTCACAAAACTAGCAAGAATTTCAACTATTGAAAATGCTGACACTCTGTCAAATCTAGATGAAATTATCCAGAAGTTATGAATGGGAAATACCTAGAGAGACAAGCATTCCTTTTCACAAGAAAAGAAGTTGAAGACCTTCAGAGGAAATAAATCTGCAGTCACTTCAGATCTCAATCATACGTAATAGAAGAGGTGAAAGTCTCTATGTGTTTTCCTTCACAAATGATTTAAAAAATACAGCTCGGGAAAGTCTTATGAGGGAAAAAAAGGTGATGCAGAAGGGTGTGTGGTGCAGGAGAGACGAGTTCTGATTATGTCTGTCTTGATCCTCTGTGCTAGATATTGCAGGCAACAAAAGCATTTCTTTGGAGACTTTGAGGTATGCAGCTTTTTTGAATCTTATTTCAGACAATAGGAGTAATGGACTGACAGACTTGTAGGTGTTTCTAGACAATTGGTGAAAACAGGAGATTCTGGAGAATCATAAAGGACTTGTTCTTTTTGCCCAAGTCTGAATTCCATAGCCAGAATCTGGATCTTTGCTTACCGACATTGTTGCTGTAAAACACTGAGTTAATAGATTCCACTGGATCTACTATGTTTTTTGGTGAAAACTAAGAATCAGATTCTCTTTAACCATTCTGGTCAACAGACTGTCAACCAAATGATCCATCTTTCTCTAAGCTAACTGAATTATAAAACTGAATGAAAGAGAACACATTTTGAGATAATTGGGCTCAGGAGGCTTGCTTTCTCCTTTTTACCTCCTAAGTGGACAATCTGTTGATGTTCTTGTAAAAGTCCTTATGATACATGAAATATCTAATTTTTTTTAAGAAATATACTTCCTGCTCCTAAAAGGTTCCTATTTCTGAAATTCTGGATTATTTGAAAATGAAAATATTTAGGATAAGTTTAGGTGACTTGATGTTTGCAGACCATGTATACTTTCCATGTTAGTAGAAACCATTTATAACAGCAACTGAATCCTCCTTTCCTACATGCTTTGAATTTACGTAAATTACCAAGTAACTTGTACTAATTTAGACAGTTTGAGAATTTTTTTTCTCCAAGCGCTTTTTGCAGCCAGAATAAGGAAAGCGGGAAATGGGACAGAGAGTGTGTGAATCCTCTCATCATTTTGGCTGGGCAGGAGCTGGATGTGAAACAGTTGAACAAGGTGGGGAGTTTCTAGCAGTCTTCTTCACTTACCTGTAGAATTCACATACCTACTGTTTCTGGTATTGACAGTCTTTTTGGCTGTAAAAGAGCAAGTGTGGTTTAGTACAGTGTACAACACAATTCTTGTTCCCCTCCTAAATTCTCATCTCACCTTGTCGGTAGATCTGCTGATGATCCTAAACAGTCTCTGCCTCAGGTTTTCCTTCTGTTTGGTGGATGACACTGCTTTCAAAATGTAGTGAGCAGCAGTCAGGGGAGGGCTTGTGGATAAGCAGGGAAATTGAAACTTCATTTTTTAGGCAATGTGTATGTTGCAAGGGGAAGGAATCCATGTTCTGTAGTCCTGGACAAGTATAAAACAACTATTGCATAAAATTAGTTTTCAAAAATTCATGCTTCTAATGATCAGGCAAGATTGTCTCGAAAGTAGGTACCTCTAGAATAGTACCATGGTTTACAATTTAGACTTAGGATTTTTCTTCTGTTTACTTTATAGATACATGTAGAAAGGAGTAGACATAGACTTTAACTCATGCTACTTTTTATTTGGAAGGCTTCATTTTCATGAAAGGATTAAATTAAACTATATAAGTACAAATAGAAAGGATGTATATACACACATTTTTGGTCTTACAGGCTTTTTCATACTTTCCCTTCGCTTTGATTTCACAGACAGCTCTGTATGAATGATTCTTGGAGGAAGGACAGTTAAGTGGTAAAGATGCCTTTCTCCATAGGATTGCTTAAAATGGTTGTTCAGCTACGATTCTACTTCATGTTCTAATGGAAAACTTCAATTGAAAACTAAGATTAGAATTCAGATACCCCTCAGAATAAAACTGAGAGCAAAATGCTGTTTTCAGAACAATGATTTTTAAGAGTGCTCGTTGTTTTGTTTTCCACTAGGTCAGTAGCAAAAACTGTTACCCTTTTTAGCAAGAATATAGCTGGCCTTGTACTGAGCATTTCTGGAGACCTCAGTTTCATATGTTGTCTAAAGAAATACTAGGGTGGAAATGGAAGAATTTCACACAAGGGTAAAACAAACCAACCTTCTCTTTATATGTTTGGGAAACTGGCCAAATACAATGAAGGTTACTTGGATAACCTTTACTCTGTCAGTGCAGTGCTGCCAGATGCTTAGCTGATCCGTCGTGTGCACCTTGTTTTGAATATCAAGTCTTCAATGAACTGGTTTACACAGTCTCAGATGAATTTTTGTAAGACTGCAGATGTCTAAAATTAGAAAAGTTGCTGTAGATTTTGTGCATGGTAAGCAAGGATTTGTACAAAGTATGTGTTGGCCATATCCATGGTTTTATTTCGGTGTTCTTCCCTACCTGCTTCACAGTGCTATTCAATCTCTGCACCCTGAGAAGCACGTGCTAACTACTGAGGTATAGCACAAAACCTTCCCTAGTATCATCTCATTCAAATCACAGCGTAGATGGTCCAAAAATTAAAAAACTGGTTGCCCACAGAACCTTTAAACAAAGAATTTCAGAAGCAGGTAAGACCTCTACTGTAGGGGCATTTGCTTTCTTGATAGTTCTTGCTTTTGAGTGATGACACAAGAATGAATGAAGGATTTCAAATTGATACAAGATGCCCAACAGGTACTGAAGTTATTAGAGACAACAAAGTAATTGCACAAGCTTTGTTCCTTTAGGAAACTTAATTAAAAACACAGGTGAAGTTGGGTTTTAACAAGGTAGTAGTGTGTATTTCGCTCATGGCATGTGTTTTCTAAGAATGAGGACATGGTAATACTTTTATAACAGTGTTACTCTAGTTCTCTTTTGTGTTCTGGAAGCATTCTTTTTCTGTTTATTGAACTTACTCCACCACAATTTTTTTTTCTCAGAATTCCTCTGAATTATTTTCCATTTTTATCAATCCCTAAAATTGGCTGCACTTGTTGTCTTTCATCTTCTATTGTCTTTGTGGACTGGAATGTGTGTTGAGCTTATAAACCCCTTGGACTGCCCAGAGACATAATTGTGCAACCAGACTTCTTAATCATGGCACTCAATTGGAAAGAATATTTAAAAATGCATATCATCTATACTCTAATGCCAGAGGCAAGCTCAGGCTCACATTGTAATGTGAGAGGCGATTAATGCAAAAATTATATGTGTGTAAATATACATACAAGGGTTTTTTCTCATACTTAATGTTGACACTCAGTCTTTTGTGCTCTTAAACTGGTTAAAATTCTTATCTGTTGATAGACTACAAGCATAAAGAGCAAATGAAATGGATGTGAAATTATTTTCCCTCAGAAATTGTCAACAAAGAGCTATTCTCTCACTAGATCATGTATGTCAATTTTCTTGCAAACACAATATGAAAGTATGAATTTTTTAGTTTTTTTGAATGTTTTTCAAAATATTGAGTATCATTGCAGCAAAATACGAGATTTGAAGTAGGCATTGATTGTTTATTTTGATTAGATGTAAATAGTATTATTGGATTTCCTAGTAACTTCAGACTTCATGGACACGTGTACATAATTCAGTAGTGATCAGATAAATGCAAATAGCCTACTTGATTTCTTTTTATTTTTTTAAAGAAGAAAGGTAATAGGAATATGGATTGCATCCTCCTAGCTTCTACAGTAGGAATTATTATACTACTGAAATTAGGGCTGGCAGTTAAGTATGCAGCCCTTTCATTCTCCTCTTACGCCTTAATATTTGGGTCACCAGGGCAGAGGACTGGACTGAGAAGAGAGGAGCCACACAGACTGTCTTCTAAACCGTACAATATAGCATCTTCCAAGTACAACAGCATCTCAAAGGAATCCTGGTGCTTTATATGCATTACCTGTTTGGCTGCACCTGACTTGGTTAGGGCTTCTTGAGTTACTAGTATTCAAAGTACTGTGATAGCAACTGATAAGGGCTGTAATGAGCAATTTGTAGGAAACATGGTGATACTGACAGCTTTGAAACCAGGTGACTGAAAGGGCAGTGGGACAGTCTTTATCGGGACTCCACATATGGTAAACAATCTCTGTTAACCCCCAAAATAACTCTTGGGCAGCTGCTGCTCTTTCAGCTGTTCATTAGCTGCTACAGGAGAAGCCCTGGCACTTTCAGGGAATGTTGCTGTATCCTGCAGCTTTGGGTACCTCCTGCTTAAGCCAAAGCCACTGAATTTTGATTCTGGCTTGGTATTTACATGCCCCAAATGTGACTGTGGTGTAGAACATGTGAAAATTAAAGCTCTGTAATTAGGACAAAGTACAGAAGCTACAGGCATAGGAGTGAGCTAAAGGTGGCTGCTTTACACTTCTTCTTCTGTTAGCAGTGGCATATCATTTGAATTAGGAAAGTTGATATTTTTTCCTCCCCTGTCCTGGATGTTACCCTTTTGAAAGAGGTTGTTCCTTCCCCACCCCCACTAGTGTCCTGGCATTTGGATGTGGGAAGGAATTGTTCTATTACAAATAAAAGTACATCTATTAACAGTAAATTAAGGTTAATAAATCTCAATGTATGTATTATATATTTTTAAAAGGTTCTGTAGAAATAATTTTATTCAGGTAAATTACAAGCCTGATTTACCTTTGTGTCATGCAAAGGATTTTATCAATATGAATCCATGTTTCCTGATTGGAAAAAAGAATTCACAAAAGGAAAACCTGAGAAATTATCTTGTTGTCTCAGAGGGCTTCCATTTTCCTACCTTTGCCAGTTGTGCCTTACTAAAAGCATGGGTTTGGGACCTTACGAAACCCTGTGCCAAGCAAAGTGTGGTTTTCAGTCTTTACAGACTGAATTCCCATGTAAATAGTTTCACAACATAGTTTTCAATACCTTTTATCCTGTTTGATCTGGTTGTCATATATGGAGATAACTGCAGCATTTATTCATATGAATAGACCCTTAGCCAATCTTGTGGCCACATATCAATAGTTATGATACATGATTTATATTAAGTAAATCAGTTTTGTCTTGGAGAGTGCATGAGGCTTCTTTCTACTTTCTTGAATACTGGAGCAAATACATTTCATGAACTCTAGGTGGGTTTTATATATATGCTGATAATCTGGTCAAGCCATAAGCAGTTTGTCTCTTAGTTTCAGTCAGTCTAAACTGGGATAGAATTGTAATTTTATTCTTAAGGATGTTGTTTCTTAGTATCAGAATTGATAAGACCTTGTATAAATTGAAGAAAATAAAATTCTGGTACCTGTTGCTATTCCAAGATTCTCAAGGAAGGACCCTTCTCATTATCTTTCTACCTGATGCTTAGAGATAGTGGGTTGGCTGTACCTCCTTCTAACTGCTGTTCTAGAATTGACAGCTTTCTTAGCAAGGCTAAAGTTGAGGTTTCAAACCATAAGGAAAAAGAAAAATGAATTTTTAATTCTACTACAATGTGGTTGTAAAAAAACCACATATAACGTCAGAGTAGTTTGTGGATAAACCACAACATGATTTGTGTTTAGCATTGTCTTTCCCCCCCAAGTTGTTCTCACACTATCCCTCCTCTCTTCTCATTCTCCCCTGCCCCTGTTTTTAGATGCCCTTTACTAAAGGAGTGGTAAAAAAGCATTTTACCTCAGTGGTAAAAAAGCATTTTCTCAAGGACTGGCCTCGGCCTGTAGTTGCATTGCTGGAAGGGAGAGATGCATAAAGCCAGATCTAGTGTATTTGCAGGCTTGTTTTGCTTATTCTTGGCAAGTTCTTCTCTCCTCTTCTTTCAGAGACTATGAAAAGGACTGCACTGACAGGAGGTAATACTGAGCCTATTATTTAACTAGGAGATGCAGAAAACACATGCACAGTTTTATTTGCAGGTTCAAGGCCAATACTGTGAACTGTGTTGACAGCTTCCTTGAGGTAGTTGTTTTTCCTCCCCTGAAAGGTAGAAATGGTCATAGCAGACAAACTGGATCATTTTGAAAATGCAAGGTTATGGACCTCATATGGGAGGTGCACCATTTAATAGAACGGTGTGGTATTTCTCCAGGGCAAAGTGCCTAAATACAAATGTCTGTGCTGTTACACTGCCTGTGTTCTTGCATGTTGTAATATCAGCCCCATTCATCACACCAGTGATGTAACAATTTGGATTATGCACTTCAGTGTTCATACTTCATGTCTCATCATGGACTACAGAAACAAGGTTTTCCAGTGCTCAGAGGGGTTTGTTTCAAATGTTGTTCTATTCCCTTGACAAAGCAGGACAGACAGCTCCATCCATGCCTGAAGTACTTTGTTTAATACATCATCTCTCTGAGACACATTTTGAAAGGGTGCAGCCTTAAATACGGTGCTGTCAAGGAGAGTTACAGCTACAACTTTTATTACTGCCACTTGCAAGAGCAAAGAGATAAAGCACAGGAAACATGCAATAACGATGGACAAGTTGTTCTGATGCACGCTACTGTAGCTGCAGTCACCGAGTTTCTGTTAGTGGAAGATGCTTCCCAGAATATAATGGCATATGATAGTCAGAATGCTCATGGGAGGAATTATACCATTTGAAAGTTTTGTTAAAGAGAAAAGGAAAAAAACCCCAACATCTTAACAGCTGTTGGAATTATGGCCTTCCAGCAGTTACTGAACTGAGACGGAAATGAGCCAAAATCTAGACTTAGAAAGATTGTTTGCAGATACCAGCCCTTCTTTTTTTTATAATCACAGTGATCTGACTTCAGTAGCCAAAGTAGCGGCATCAGTGTTTTGGTGTCTCCATGGTAGTTGCACCATCTGCTTTCCCACACAAAGCAGCAGACAATTTCTTCCAGAAACTGCCAGCTGCAGAATGCAGCATCTTCTCAGCACACAGAGCTTGTGCAGAGAACAGGGGTGGAAGGTGTCCTGTGCTCAGTGCAGAAAGCTTCCTGGTGGTCCCACTGTACTTGGCATAATGGGAGGCATGGTACTGCAAGTGTGAGCGACCACTTGTAATACACCTTTCTCTTCCCATCACTTAAAAAGGCACTTGGAACAAATTAAAAATAACTGTCTGGAATTCTGGGGCATTAGCTGGGACTGCTGTAATGTCCATGATGCAGCTAGCTTTCTAAAAATACAGATCTTGCAAGTGAACCCCAGAGTGTAGAAATGCAATTGATACTGTCGGATGTGAATTTCTGCAATTTAATGTTAAGACTCCTGCCACCACTATAAGACAAGTTTATTTGCCCTTTGAGATTGTTAAAATCTTGTGTCAGCATCCTACAAATGCTGAACATCACCGTGAGCACTGTGGAAGAGTATGATATTTCTTCCTTTGCTTAGGCTAGAAAGAGCTGAAGCTTGAATAAGAAATGCAGAAGCTATGTGTGGAGATACTGGGAGATACTGTTCTATAATTTCTATAACATTAAAGGAGTCTTCTGCATGCCACTGTTGCAAAGGTTTCACCAATGATAGGAGGAATAGTTAATCCTTTTACTCGGTGTCTAAGAGTAACAAATACGCTGGTGTGTTGCAGTGTATTCTTCCAGTGTGGCTATGGCTATTGCCATACAGGCAGCTAGAATGGGATCCTTGTGGCTCTGGTGTCTCAGTGCTTCTCTGTTCCTAGAGAGCTGAGCTGCCTTTGAAAACAATATCTCATTTGCTGGGAGATCACAGGAGACTGGCTGTGGGAAGAGTCACTCTGTCAATGCTCTGTCTGGCTGCAGTGCTTGTGTGTCGTGCCTAGGGTGTCCTTACCCCTCAGTCTCTCTGCTGAAGTGGAAGTCTTGACAAAGGGCTAGAGCATTTATCAAGCAAGCTTCTCAATATCCTGCTCCTCTGCAGTTCCTGCTCAATTTTGCTTTATTGCTTTCTCACCTTCCCCTTCTTTGCACCACAGAAGCAAATGATCAGATGGCTGCAGCTTTTTCAGTCACTTTCTAACCTTTCAATTACCTAACTGCTTGCTAGAGTACCTAATGTTCCTTTGTGTTTTCATGCTGATTTCTCAGTGACTCTTTGTAAAGAAACTTGTGCTCTGCTGTTGTGTTTTAGTACCTGTATGCATGAAGCTTTCCAATAAATTAAATTTTGATTCAAAAGGAAGTACGCAGAGGACAAAGAAGGTACACGATGTACAGACTCAGAGTTACCATGGATAGGGATCAGGCTCAACATTTCATGACCACAGTTGAGGCTTGGTGGCATAACATGTTTCAGAGGCCAGTTTTCTTCTGTCAGCAATGATGCAAGAGTTTTCCTCTGCAGAAAACTCTGATTTTCTTGCACTTGTTTTTAGCCTGTCAGGCATGTGAGTTAAACTAAAAGGGGCCTGATTTTCATGGAATATTGAATTCTGCTTTATGAAAGTGGGACCTCCCACTAGGATGTCTTAAATTAGATTATCACAAACAATGATTCAGAAAGCTTTGCCATCTTAGGAACTGTGTATCTCTGTTATGGAATGAAGTGGCAGACAATATTGGAGGTTCAACAGAGGTATGCCAGTTGAGGTATAACACTTGAAGAAATACAGACAATTCCTGCTTACAGAGGGTCTGTGCAATACCATTAATCACTGCACAGACATTTTTATGTCTGTGTAGTGATGATAAAAATCTAACCATTATTTGGGACAAAGGCAAAACAAACAGGCTTAAACCCACAAGTAATATGAATAGGTAGAAGTTTTAAAAAATGAATAGTATTTGAAATGACTCAATAAGTGCTATCAGGAGAACTCTGGAATAATCATAGCATAAGAAGCAAAGAGAAATTACTTCTATTCATAGGACTGCTGCTGTATAATTATCAAAAGGCTGAGTCAAAACTGAGCCAGTCTGTCAAAAATTCAGCATGTGTCAGGAATTATTTCCTAGCTAATAAATAACATGGCAAAAATCTTCCCCTGAAGAAATTACCAGCTCCTTTGCATATCTGAATGGTATGTAATGGGAATAAGTGAATACAGAGTCAGCAATTGTATGAGGAAAGAAGCCACATTACTCCTTTTATTTTTGGCTGTGCCTGAGGTCAGAAGTTCCTTTGTTCTTTCTTTACCTCCCATTAGAGCAAACATAGTCTGCTTCTTTTCTCTTAAGGCTCTTCTTTTCCCCGTCCAACTCCTTTTTTTTGTTTAAATAAAGTAAAAATGTCTATCTGTGTTGCGAACTATGACTGTGTAGGCTCATTATTTTCAACACTTGCATGTTAATGAAATGTTGCCTTATCCTATGTTGTAATACTTTTCAAAGGAAAAAACCTTCTTTTAAAGAGGCAGAGTAGTGGAGCTGTAATTTACTGAGTTAAATCTTCAAACAGTAATAGGTAATGTGGATGTTGTTAAAGTACTGACCACACAAGTATGTATGCATGTAAACCATACCACGTTTAAGAGTATGTAAGGCTACTTGTGTAGTAATATGCTTTACTTACCAATGCTTCCACAATTTTGCATACTAGACCTTTGTGGGAAATTGACTCCCTTTGTTTTGCCTTTCAGCTTTTAAGCTCTTTGTGGCCCATGTTATTGTTTGTTTAAAAGTTGTTACTGCTCCATCAAATGCAGTGGGGAATCCATTCATTTGCTGTAGGTGCTTACAGTGTGAAGAAGTTAAATAATGTAATTGAATGTATATGTGATGCCATGTTTGTAAGCATGGTTCCATCTGTGGAACTGGAAGGGGGAGCAAAAATGTTTCTTGGATCACTGTTAACTTTGTCTGAACTGTGACAAATGTGTGGCTGCTTCATGGTTGTCACT
Organism: Leptocoma aspasia; assembly: GCA_013399835.1. Taxonomy (NCBI): domain Eukaryota; kingdom Metazoa; phylum Chordata; class Aves; order Passeriformes; family Nectariniidae; genus Leptocoma; species Leptocoma aspasia. The sequence continues at coordinate 164,051 of VXAX01007767.1, read as the reverse complement.
CTGTCTTTGCCATGACCGTATGGAATTTCACAGTGACAGCAGGGGTAGGATTTGGATCTGCATGCATCACAGATCTTGGCCTGTTGCTGCTGGAGGAGGAACTCTGACTGGTTTTGGTATTCATGGATGGAGCTCCATTAGAGGAAGCTGCCACGTGTGAGAAAAGGGAATTAATTACTGCATTAGTACAAGCAATAACAGTAGCTGTTACTGCCTTTTATTGACTGTACAACATTTAGTTCCTTTCCCGGTCATTCATTTTATAAAAGACAGCAAGGGAAGGCTTGCATGTCAAGGATGTTTGTACTTGAGTGACACATAGCTCATTTTCCTGTTTATGAACAGATTTCCCTAATTATTAAAATCCCAGCATGTAAGATGCTTAGGGATAGTTACTTGATTTTGTGGCATATGTTTTCACATGAGACTATGCAGTAAGCATGCATTTGTGAAAGGGATCCTATGATTCAGCATCTCCAAGCACGTTGGCTTCTGCAGCAAGTACAAAGTTTCCTACTGCGAACAAGGCATGGTATGACTTTTATCAGTGCCCTGGCCTGGGAGCACAAGTTTAGCAACTTGTGTGACAAAATATAATGGGGGAAGGTCTATAGAAGGGAAAGGTGATTTTACTTCAACAAAACACATTTTTCCTTCTCATACTTAATCTTTCACTCATCTCACTGTCTTATCACATATTCAGAAGCACCAAGATGTGTGATCAGGTGATGGGGCTGGGATTACTTACAGGGACAGGAAGGATAGAAGATGCTGGCTGTTAGGTCCTCATCATATCTTCTGCATTTTTCTTCTTGATTGGTGATCACAAGAGTTTTTTTTGACTGTACCTTTTATACTCTTTAGGAGTTGACAGTGATTGCAATCTTAGCCCTTTCATTCTGTAGCATCACTGTAAGTCAGTAGGCAACACTGCTGATTTCTGTACTGTCCTTGTCTGGGTGGTTTATAGCTCTAATCCTGTTCCTTATCTTCCTGTCACCTTCTCTTAATGATTTAATTTTGTCCTTTATTTTCTAAAACCAGACCTCTTGAGAAACTGCATATGGAAGTGCAGTTGATAACTGGTGTATTTGGGGGTGCCCATCAACATGTGATATCTCTCACTGATTCATTGAATGTTTCTTTTGGTTCTTTCACAACACATACATTTCCATTCATGCTTCATTCAAACTCTTTTTCATAGTCCTGCTCTCTCCACATTTCATTGATTGATGTGATGAAAAGAACATCCTTTGCTATAGTACAAGTGAGCTCTGTAATCCCTTTGATCTCTCTGGTTCTGGAAAGGAGGAGATACATTGTAAAAGCTGTAGATACATCCTCTGTTTTATTCTCACAGCCATGAGCAGGGACATCTTCCACTAGACCAGGTTGCTCAAATCCCCATCCAACCTGGCCTTGAACACTTCCAGGGATGGAGCACCCACAGCTTTTCTGGGCAACTTGTTCCAGTGCCTCAACACCCTCACAGTAAAGAATTTCTTCCTAATATTTCATTTAAACTTGATCTCAGTTTGAAGCCATTCCCCCTTGTCCTGCCACCACATGTCCTTTTAAAAAATCCCTCTCCATCTTTTTTGTAGGCTCCCTTCAGGTACCAAAAGGCTGCAGTTAGGTCACCCTGAGGCCTTCTCCAGGCAGAACAAACCTGATTGTCTCAGCCTTTCCATGTAGGATGGAAATTAGGGATGTTCCATCCCTCTAATCATCTTCATGGATAGACTCACTCCAGGTCAATGTCCCTCCTGTGCTGGGCACTTCCCTCACCCTGCCCAGGATACGATTGGCTGGCTGAGCTTTTTCTGGTCCTTTATTAATTGAAATCTTTGCCTGAAAAATGAGACTTTTATGCTCCTTATGAAAGCATTCTGGACTAAGAGAAAGATAGAAGATCCTGACTTCATTAGCTTATATTGTAAATAAATGATCTGAAAGAGAGGAAGAGTGTGCATATATTACATACATAATAACCAGAAGAGATAATGTATTATATGGGAGAAATTACTTCTGTGAAGAGGTTGGAGGATGTTTATTTATTTTCCTAAGAGGCATTATCAGTGATAGAAATGTGAGTCAGAATGCCTATTCTGCAATAACAGCTAATCTTTTATAGGAGATTTTTGCTTCTTGCTAATATATGTGAGTGATAGCAGATTATGTGTCTTTCCTTTTTACAGACTCTTGTATATTATGATTAGCTCTTGCTTTTCCAGGGCTAAAATCACAGCTAGTGAGTGATGAACCAACCTTGCTTTTATTTGAGCTCAGATAGAGAAAAGGTCTTTCATTTCCTTTCCAAAATCTTGGTATTTGCGAAACAATATGAAGATGATTCAAAGTGATGTGTAAAAAACCCACTAAAATGAAAATAAAATGGTAAAAGATATTTTTAATGCTTCTACAAGCCCTGTCTTCTTTTTAGTGAGAGAAGGGGTGACTTGACCTTTCCCTTCTGGGGCCTATTTTTGCATTATAATGTAGGTCATAACTTCTTAAAACCTACATATTTGAAGCTAGTTGCTAATTCTATCTGTTTTAATTTTACTTCTGAATTTGAGGCTTTGTAAGACCTTGTTTTGAGTGCGTATAACTTCTGTGAAAGTCTCTGAATCTAGAACTTGTGACCTTTAATACAAAATGAGCATTTTTTTTTTCATAAAATCAGCTAAGAGCCCAGGTTAGAAAGAGCTTAAAAGGTCATTTGGTCCAATCTTTTGTGGAAAAGAGCCTAGATGTGGTTATCTCATACTCTGTGTGGTCATGTCTTGTTCAGTCTTTACGAAGGTGGATTTATTAAAAGGTAGACTTCCCACAATGGCAAAGCATATTTTTAAAAATAAATATTTAATTTTGGACTTCCTACAATATTGGCCTCTAGATCCCCAAAAAAAGCCTTTGTAAAAATAGTTCATTTTTTCCTAAACTATGATTGTTACCTTCTGTTTCTGCAAAGCTAAAGCATAACAAAAAAGTTAATAGGCCTTTTTTAAGGTATTGTCTTTTAGGGATTTGATAAAGGTTAATGAGAAGATTGTCTTCAATAAATAACTAATTTCTAGGTCTGTCTTCCATGATTTGGATCAAGGCTTCTATCTTCTCTTTATTTTGCATTTTGATTTTTCTGCTGCCTTCCTAAAAAGCAGTAGGGTATCTCTCAGCCACTGCTTTCCGTCTGTGAAGAATTTGGAGGAAAATGATGCTCCCATAGGTTCTGATAAGATTTCCATGCGGTCTAAATGTGAGAATTATGGAGGTCTAAACTAACAATTGTAGTGTCAGACTTAAGTGTGAGTGTGGGAAAAGTATGAACTAAGCGTGTGTGGAAGGAGGTGTCTCTGTTTTGCAGTTGCCAGGTATCAAGGGAAGCAATGATTGTTGACAATGTGTGGGCATTACAGAAATTAATTTTTTTTTTACTTGGCAGCAGCTTGTAAGGTCATTCCTATCAGCTTCATTAATGTCCTTTTTGCTTTTGCCATCATCCTATTTGGGTTTTGAAATGTAGTTCTAAGCTTTTTCTAGTGTTTTATTTGCAAAACACCTATTCAGGCTGTAACCTTCCTTTTTCTGATTTTCTGCAGAGCAGAGTGAAATGCTGTTTCAGGAAAAGTGGTGTTAGCTCAAGTGTTTAGGACTGTGCATAGCTCCCCTATGAGACTGCTTTTTCCCCTCGCTGCACAGTGCCATGTCACAGCTCTGATGCTGTGCCCTAAAACCATGATACCATTTACCTAAACAAGACAATTCATGTGCGTGTTTTCCTAAAGTCTAGGTTGTGAAAATCAGCCCCATAACTCGTAAAAAGGAGCATCCCACTTCCATGTTTGTAAAGCAGAAATGTAAACCCAAATTATTTCAGGTTAGTTCTCTAAACTGTTCACGCACATAACATGAGACACCAGCTTGTGTTCGTGTTCATATGCACAAGGTGGCCAGTGTTAAATTAAAACAACCCATGTAAGCTTGGAATGAAAGAACAAGATGATTATTGCAATATCAATTTTTAAATACTGTAAGAATGCTATGCACTGCACTGGCAGTGGAAAGGATATGAGTAGGCAGGAAAAATCCAGGTGTGCATTGGGTTCTTAGGTAACACTGAGTAGGGATGGACAGGAAAAGGTCAGACCTCCATGATCCCTAGGCTAGATGGTGTCTAACTGGTGGCCCTGAGCCATGTCTGTCCCCCAGCACAGGAAGAAAACACTTTCTTTGCTTTTTAAATAGCATCAGGCAGAGCTGTTTTGCAAGTGTTTTCTGGTTTGTGGTTTTTTGTTTGTTTGTTTATTTATTTTTATTTTTTCTTTTTTAAGGATTGTGTTGAAGTTTCCTGTGTGAGATCGAGTCTGACCGGTTTGTTAAAAATGGAATGTATCCCTCAATACACTTATAAACTGCTGTGAAAAATGCCATTTCTTTTCGAAATGATGTTTCATTTATTTCCCAGAGCTGTAATTCAGCACTAAATACTGGGCACATGCCAAGTTATAGGACTGCAGAATAGCTTTCTGAAAAAAATCCTTACAACTCCTATGTTTTTAAATGTTTGAGGGGAAAAAACTGATGACTGTTTAGATGTGACACTGAGAACTTCGAAAAAAAATTCATCTCCAAATAATCATCTCTTAAAAAAAAAAAAAGATGCAAAAAGCCCCAAAGGAGAACTAAGGTGTCTTCTTAATTGTTAATTTTAGACTGCTTCTAATGTCCAACTGTGTTGCTAAAGAATTTGTTGATGAGTGAGAGAGACTGAGCTGGTAGGTTCTCTTAGGTGGTGAAATGGGAAAGAGCATCTGATAATGGCATGCAGGGTTCTGTGGTAATAATGCTTTTAAAGAGGAATAATTTGCAGTTGTGGTGGTGAACTTGGTCCTTGGAATCCATTTTTAAGGTCGCGTTTCAGGCGTAGTCTGATAACAGACAAGGCACGTCAGTCTGCCTTGTTATCCTGTCCTATGGAAGCACAGAGTATTTTCTGTCTGGATACTTTTGGACTGAAGGTCTGCAGGGAAAATAACTTGTTCTGTTTGCACACCACTTACTAGGTATGACCTTCCTATGCTAAGGTCCATAGGCATAGTCGCACAAGAAGGAGTTTCTGCACGGGGTAGAGACAAAATGTAAAGATTTTGCCATTTTGACTGTAACTGAGTTTTTGTTTGCGCAGTATTACTGTTAGTTGCACTACGTGGGTAAGCCACTCGCTTCTAGCATTCGGCGGGAGAATTTCTCCCACTGCCCGGCTGCTGTGTGTTTTTCTGCGGCTGGCAGAGGGGTGCCATCACCTCTCAGTGCCTGCCGCCGGCGGGGATGGCTTGTGGCTCCGTGTCCCTGCCGGTGTCCCCCGGCGCCGCGCCACCTGCTGCCCGGCCCGGCGCTCACCGCCCCTGGCTTCCAAATCCTGCATCCTCCTCCTGCCTGGAACTCCCATACACGCTTAGAAACGTCCAGGGCGGCAGCAGCAGGGTGTGTAAATTCCCGATGTCACCATCCTGCCCGCAGCTCGGTTATTTGCTTGAAAGCGTTTTGGACAGCAACACCAGGCTGAGTAATTTCTGTGTGTCTCGGTTAAAAAGTTTGTTTGAAGTACTGGAAGTTAGAATGCGTCTAATTCGCTGCTACCTTTGAGGAATTAACTGGTCTAGAATTTTAGATTTGAAGGGAAAAAGTGTTGATGCTAAACAAGTAATTTGCCTCCTTTGCCTGCTGTAAATGCAAATGCAGGAAAATGCCCCAAATAAGCTACCTTTATCAAGTACCTAATTAGCTGAGCTGTTCTGTTTCAGCGCAAGACAGGTTACGACTGGGATGATAAAAAAGGGAATTCTTTTATAGCCTAATTTTTAGATGAAGAAAAAAACTTGCATTTGATCACAGCTGTTGATTTTTCTGACAGCTCCACAGCCTGTGACTTGTTCCTCATTAATACAGCGATATGAAACTGTTCTTTTTCACTTTACCTCATATTTTGTGTGGCTTCAGCATTTTCTGCAGCTTGATTTGGTACAGCTTTGTCCTTGTTAACAATTACTGAGGCCCAGCAGGAGTGGATGTGTAGATGAAATAGTCAGTGCAGAGGACCAGATACACAGGCTGCATTCATTCAAGGTTTTTACAGTAGTCTAGTGGCAGTCTTGTCCCAGCAGCTGAGCATCCTTTAGCATACCCTCTGGAAGGTGTCTTCTGGTTTGGTTTCATCCTAAGCGTATCCAGTTTGTCCCCTCTCAGACTCCTCAGTCATGTAGCTCAGTCTAGAATAAGAAGGAATGCTTGGGGAGATTCTATCAAAGGGAATGAAGGTGTTCCTCCTCTGAATTAAAATGCTGATGTAAACTCACTTATTGAATTATTTCTCAGTTGTAGTTGAAACTGCCTGCTTCCCTGCGTTTTTCCACATTGATTCACCAAAAGGAATAGAGGCTGGATTTGTGAGACATATGTCATGGTAGCTGTAGGGTTTCAATTGATAATATTACTGCTATTAGCATGCAGATTGAACTTTTTTCCCCATAAACTTTAAAATTTTTATACCTCCAAGTCATTTATATTACTCATGTAGCAAAACAATTTTAGATGTTCTTATCCGATATCTCTTAACCTCACAGATGGCAATAAAACCTAAACAGAAAATCCAGTGTGTTACAAGGAAAAAAAACTAAAAAAAGCCACACAAAATACGTAGATCTGATTCATTAATCTTTGTTAGTGGCACTTAGACAATATTATTGAGCTACTGTGGTAAAATATTAATGAGGATTGAGGCATTGCTTAGATGAGATTTTCACTGCAGTTGGGCTCTTCGGCTGCTTTTCTTAACTTTACCATTGACTTGCTGGGTAATGAATTTTCCTTAAACTCCTAAATTTTTACCTTAAAAACCCAAGGAAGCCCAAAGATATTTAAATATTGTGACAAAATATTTAAATATTATGACATTTAATTTAAAGATCCGGGTACCTTTATACCAGGCTATAAAGGATATTCCAACAGGAATGTTGGAAATGCTAAAAAATCTCCTTCAAAGGAGGGATGAGGATAGCTAAAACAATTCTGTTTATACTGCTTAAGTATTTTAGTATCAAAAGTAGTAAAATACTCTCCCAAACTGTTGCAGTGTTTCATAGTTTTTCAGCTGATAAGCTCCTGCGTTCGTTTCTGTTCAAAAGCCAGTTTTTCCCCTGAATTCTTTCATGTAATTATTTGCTAGCATGACTTTAAGTATTAGAAGAATGACATGTACAGTGTTTGATCATATCATGGAATATCGCTTTGAAGATGACAAAAAATACCTCAACTTATATTGCACATTCAACATTGCTTCTTCCAAAGTGTTTTTAGACACCAAGAAGACATGAGTCAACCTTTACAATTTTGCTTTACTTCATAGAACTGGTTTACAATATTAGTCTGTAAAGGTCTTAACATGGATTCTTATCTGTATGTGTATAATTGGTAAGGTCTCCTCAATAGTTAAAATATTCAAGGACCTCTACCTTGATTGGTTACAAACTAGTCCAGGCATCTGTTTATTAGACTTGGTAAATATTTTGTCATCACAGTATGTGTGTTTGGAAGTCAATGAAATACAGCAGACACATTTCTGCCTGAATCAGACTCAGAAATTCCAAAAGCTGCATGATAAGAGCCTGAATTGAGATCAGTATCAAGTAATGGTTGGCACTCTCATCCACCAGATCTGTGCATTTCCAGTAATGCCTCCAAGAGCAGTACTAGCCCCTGTGATTTTCTCAGAAGCCATGAGGAGGTGATATTTTATTTCAAGTTCAGTTCTTGAAGTTCTAATAAAACTTCAGCATTCATACTTATAAAAAAGGAGAAATTCAGGTTTTTATAGTTGCAAATATAATTTGAGATACAGGCTTTCTGATCTGAAGGTGCTGTTTAAGAAAATGAGAAGAGCATTTCTTCCCCTCTTCTGCTCATGGGAACTCTCTTCAATTATGAGACACCCAAGGTTGTCAGGCTGCTAATGCATGTTGTTGAAATGGCCACTTAGGCAGAAAGAAGACATATTACCTTAGTTTAAGGGCCATTTTACAGGAACACCATTTTCTTTAGCATATTTTTCACTCTACTGTACTTTTTAGTAGTCTTTAACCCTGCTATCCAATTATCTTCATTTTCTTATTTAAAATGGTGCTCATTGCTGCTTTCAGTATTTTTCACTGTCTCTCTGTTTCAAAATCAGTTTGTAAAAGTCTTTGGCTGCAGAGATGATGTAATTTTAAGCTCAGCCGTATCAATAAATATTAACTGGTTTCTTTAATCTGTTGAAGTCTGTTTAAAAAACTAAAATATTCTTCCAACTGCTATATGTGAGCTAGAAACTAATATATCTCACAAGTTTTCAAATGTGAAACATTATTCCATAAGAGAGTAAGTAAACTTGACAAAATACAAACAATTAATATCCATATTAGCATTTAATCAAGTTGAAACCTTTCAGGAATAAATGTATTTTCCTTTTAAAAGAATATTTCCTTTTAGGGAAATTGAATCAAATGTAGATCATTTTGCTTGATGCCATTGAAATGCAAAGCCAATGGGTATGCATTTTGAAGGTAATGCATATTACTGGCACAAGCCTTTTCACTTTTTTTTCTGCTTTTACAGGCTGTTTGGTTTTTTGTTAGAGAAATAATTTATAAAGTCGTGGCCAAAGAATCAACCACTCAGAACTTGATTTACCCTGTAACTACAAAATTATGTCTGAATGCCAGCAAATGTCTGAAGACTACAGGGCATTTTTAGCATGTGATAGAGGAGGTATTTCAACAGCCTTACTGTTGAAATTTCTAGCCTTGTTGTTCTTAACACAATCAAAACATGTATTTGAGCTGGTTTCACTTTATGTACCAGAGCACCTTCTAATAACTGAATATATTTTAAGTGTCTCTTAGTAGCATGGTATAAAAATTGTAGTCACCACAAGGTATACATTGACATTTCCATAAAACAAGGCAAACAAAGTGGGTCTTAGAATTTTGAACCTTTTGTGACAAGTAAGGAGAAATAATTGAAAGCTTAACTTCAGGACTTCCAAGACCAAATTTTAAGTTGCCTGTAAAATATATGCAACACATATTTTCCTAGGGATTAGTGGTGAAAAAATACTGTAGTTTTCTATTAACTTGTGTATTCCAAAGTTAACATTAACATTCCAAAGCTAACAGTACTGTGTTCTTCAAATGATGACATACAAAAATTGGCACCGTTTGATTTGTGCATATTCTCTAAACTTTCAAATATTCTCTATGCAGTTGCATTGTTATATTAGAAATAAAGGATTTACCTTCTCTTTCAGCTCTGCAATAATATATAATCACAGCATGTATTTTATATATCCATAGGTCTCATCCACAGCAGCCAAAAAAACCAAAGACATTTTCAAACCTTTTCAATCTTTTTTAAAAAATCTTTTTTATCAGTTGAAAAAGTAGTTAATATAAGCTTGGTGATAAACAAAACTTGTCCTACCAAACTGTGTCCTCATCGCTGTGGGTGAATTTTGGAAAAACAGTATTATGTAATTTGTTGTCAAAATCAACCTGTCTGAATCACATTAACTAATAATAATAAAAATCTGGACTACTTTTCTTGCCCTTCAAATAACTACATTGTTATGTCCTATATTTTTGCATCTCCCAGCAACAAAAAAAGTTCCAAAAAGTTTTATTTTTAGAAGTGTGCTAGAATTGTTTTCCCAGCCATTATATTTTCATGCTGTCTCACTGACAGGTTCCCATGAGCAAGTGAGAAGGTTCCTCTGCTTACAGTGCAGTCAGTGATCTGTAGTGGCTGCTGCTCTCTGTTGCAGCACATATTGAGCTATAGCTCATCTTGATGGTGAAGCACTGGCCTTGGGGTCAGCGTCGTGATCCCAGCCTCTGTACAGTTACAACTGAATTGACCTCATTTAGTTTATGATCATTTTATCTGCTGTTTAATCTGCAGTTTACATGGCCCATAGATCCAAAATATTGTGTCCCTGTGTCCCGCAGGGTTATGATAAAAGATAATGCTCGTGACACAAGAATGGAGTAGACCATCTGTAGGTGACAAAGCCGACATTATCACCGTGAGAGTTACACTGCACAAGGCATTGCCTCCAGAGAACGTCCTGATCTGCAGGCCAGGGGGTGGGAAGGGCTTGGCCCCTGTGGAACAGACTGGCTGCATCTGTGTTGTGTAACATCCTCTGCTTGGATCCCAAAAGAGTGCTGTTTTCCTTTCTTTGTATGATCCACAAAAACTGCCACAGTTCACTCAAGCCATATCATGATGCAGAGGGGTCTATGTTGTATTTCTTGAGGCATTGCATGATGGCAGTGCCTGAAGGCAGCAAACCTGCTGCTGAGGCAGTACTGGGGGAGTGTTACAGTGCACAGGGAGCAATCTTATCTATGCTGTTTGTAGGGAATAGCCCCTGTGGTAAATCTTGTTCAAAAATTCCCCTGTTTCCATGTCAGAAGAATCTACCCGTCTCACCTTGAAAGGAAGCCCAGGAGCTAAGAGATGGAGTTCACATGGAGAACCTTAGCAATTCACAGGTCTGGAACAAGCAGGGGAGCAAAGTTATTAAAATATTGGTACTCATGGGATTATTTTAACTGCAGCTCTGTCGCCCTGATTTTTAGCCTTCTGATGTTTTCATTTCTGTACTGGAGTTTCTCACGCTGGTTTCATGTAAATACAGCACATGTTTTGCTAACTGTCTTTGTTTTTCATTGCTTTCTCCTGGGTGAGGAAGGTTTGATAGGCTTTTCATTGACCAGTGTGGTTGGAGAGGTAGCAACCTCATCCTCCAATCCATGGCCATTCCCAAAACCCTATATAAACACTATGTGAAAATAAAACTTCCTCTCTTCTTTCCCTGTCCAGAGAGAGTGGTTTCTGTATGTTCTTGTCGTGCTCTACTATGACACAGCTCCATTGCTTAGACTAACTTTTTAAAAAATGTATTTCAAATGTGTTGTTTTGGCTTTGGTATCAGTTGAAGGTATATTTATATATGTGTGTTTTAAAGTTTTTTGTATAAAGACAAGGATTTGTTGGTTTTAAACTATAAAGATCAAATATGCAGAATGTTCCAGGAATCAAACTTCAGTATAAAAAGCTGAAAAGTCTCTCAGAATTTCCTTTGCAGGTGTGAATATTCTTAATAAAACTTTCAGTCGTTCCTGCCTGATCGTTTCACTTGGGTGAAATACCTTCATCCAGTTGACTACTGGATCTCAGACTTGAGAGAAAGGATCTCTTTCACCTAAGTTCTTCTCTGAGAGTCTTACCCGGTCCTTCTCCTGCTCTCATGAGACTTGCTGCTGAGGTCCTAGAGGGTAGCTTGACATCTGCTCTTATTAATAATTGCTAGACACAGGAAGAGTCAAACTGTCTTAAAAGATACTAGAATATAGAAGCAGTTAGGAGAGAGAATAAGAGGTGTCCATCCTGTATCTTTCTCTCCCCTGATCTCCACCAGCCAGTGAAAAGCATGCATTTGTTTTATATAACATGGCCATGCCTTTATGTTCCTCTCCATCTTTTCGTGATCCTCAACATCATCATTATCCTCTTTTCCTTTTGTTAGAAAAGGTCTGGCAACCTCCCCTTCGCCCTGAAAATTATGGATTATACTCAAATTTAAAGTGGAATTGTTAATTATGTGCATTTGAATAAGGTTATTTTTCTCAGTGTATTAATTTTCTTTATAAGAGACTTACTAAATATTTTATATTTATTATTTCTGTACCTGCATCTAATTGCAGAATTACAGGATCTTCCGAAAACAATGGTGATGATAATGAGATCAGTAGAAATTACAAACAGTGAAGTTTTCATGCAGAGATATAATGAAATGCTTATGAAAATCATTGCTATTTCAGGAAATGGAGAGAACGTAGGAACACAGAGCCCGCTGCCCTTTTTCTTTCCTCTCTCAGACAGTAGTTTTTAAATGAAGAGTAAAGAGCTCTCCAAATGATACTTTGGTTTGGAAGAGCATTATTGAACTTGCTTTGTGCACAGGATTGGACTAGATGACCTCTAGAGGTCTCTTTCCAACCTGAACTTTTCTATGATTCTATTGAAATGCTAACTTCACACATAGAAAATTTGGATTCTTTAGAAACTGTTTTTGCCAGCATCTCCTCTTGAGGCTGGTTTCTGGAGCTTTGTTTAGCTTTGATAACACCTTTTGTAGTCCTTTTGTAATTAAAACTCATGTGCCATTGTCTAATACTCACATTAATCTGTGTAATACTGAATAAGAAGCCATGAGAAATTTGTGTTTATAAATTCCAGTTTATCATGCCCTCTTCCAGTGTGCCCGTGTTCAAGAATATGTCCTGTGTGAAATAACCTAAATTCACAGCTGTCTTTCATATTAAAAAAGTGCCTGACACCAAATTATTCTGCAAGAGCTTTGCTTCTCTGTCAGGTAAAATGGAGTGTGGGATGTAAGTACCAGTCCCATTAATTTGTAGAGAATCCATGCAGCCTTTAGAAAACCTACAGAAATAAATAGTCCTTATAGCCCATTTGGATGATATAATATTTAACAAAAAGTAAATATTGGATCTTGAAACAGGGATTTCAGCAGGAGGCTTACAAAAAATGGTTGCTCACAATTCTTGGTGCTATTTGATGTTCTGTAGTAGCATCAAAGAGCTATTGAGAATACGTAGTGTGCTTGGTAAGCAGCACTGTGATTGTAGCAAAAGATTTGTCTTCTGCTTTTGATTATGGTCACATATTTCCATATACTATGGTACACCTATTTGCTGATTCTTGATTATTCAAATAGGAAATTACCAGCAGTACTTGGAATTTTCATTTCAACATTTATTTTTATATAAATCTGATAAAAATATTTGTGGGTTTGGTAATATTTAGGCAATAGTAATGAGGTGAGAACTTCAGTGCTTATATAAAAAATGCAACTTTTCATCAAGTTTGAGAGACTTAGTCCATAGTTTTTGTGAATTAATGCTAGTTGAATTGATGTTACTAAAACTATATTGATTTATACTAGCTGAGAGTTGAGCCTATTTCAGAATAGTTTATTTGCATGTCCATTCATGCATAGCAGAATAACTGTTAGTTGGAATTTTGAGGATTTACATTAAATGGCCACTATTTGTTTTATGACTGGGTACAAAACTGTGGCATCAGGAATCATAGAGTTGCATTTGGAAGGGAGCTCTGGAGACTGCCTAGTTCAACAGCTTGCTTAAAGCAAGGTCAACTAAAGGAGGTTGCTGGAGGCCAGCTGGGTTTTGAATGCCTCCAAGGATGGAGGCTCTGCAGCCTCTCTGGCTGCGTCACTGGGGAGCACAGACCTGGACACAGCATTCCAGGTGTTTCTCACCACTGCTGAGGAGAGGGGGATGATCCTAAGGAGAGCTTCAGGTATTTAGGCTGTTCTCACATACAGAGCAAATCCTTCTTCTGGTCTTCTTGGCTAGTCCTTCCAAAAACACCTGTATCCATTCATCACCTGAGTGCTGCAGCCAGGTATCTCCTGTCACTCAATACCAGCTGCACAACTGAATTTTGACCCATGGGATCTATGCACTTCTCAGCTTCTTCCTTCTTACTGTCAGAATTGAGGAGAACCACCTGGGCCCATTTCTCTCTTTCTTTACTTTTTTTTTTTAATTTTAATTGCTTAATTTAATACAAATATTTAATAAAGATCAATTTGTAAGTATAATGCCAGCTTTTATTTCCATCTGACAAGTAAGTAGCTGCTTTAAACATGCTATGAATATGTAAGCATGTTATAAATTCTCATGTAAAACGAACTTGTAGTTTGAGATCTATGCAGTAAAATAAAAGGGGGGTTTTTGTCATGCTTTTAAAAAAATTCGGAGTAGGACTTTGTTTCATATAGAGAGATGGATTTTTTTTGTCAGGGAGGAACATTTTAAGAAATAATTGTTCTCTCCTGAGCAAAACTTTCTAATGAATCTTTAATCAATTTCCTTGTTAGAGCAGCTTTATACATAGTGGATTCTAATGAAGGTAAACACTGCTTTTGAGCAAGCATCCAAGAACTTCAGCTTAGAAGCAAAGTATTAGCATAAAAAATTCCAGAGAAGGGTTATGTATGATGCACATAGTGCCTTACTCCTGTTTTAAAGAACATTTTCTTTTCTATGTGGTTTTATGTACACAAGGTGAAAAGACAAACCCATGGCTTGTCTCTATTTGATTATGAAGTAGAAAGATGCTGTGGTGTAGAGGTGGGGAGAGCAGTGATGCCCCAACAAACTGATGTGTTCTTTGAGCTTAGAACAGATAACATGTTAGCCTTTTTTTTTTTTTTTTTATTGCCTTCTGCCACTACTTTAGGTGGGAATGCTTGGATTTGGAAAGGTGTGGAGGTTTGTCCTTTTTATGAGTGTGAAATTCATATATGTAATAATGCTGTGGCCTGACTGTAGACTGTGATTCTGAAGGAGAGCTGCTTTTCTGTTGAAAGATCCTGTATCACAGGTATGTGGTACTGATGGCTGGTCATGGTGTCCAGTATGTTCATAATTCAGTGGCACTGGGATCTCAAATTCTAAGTTACTGTTAGTATGTGTACATAGGGTCTTGTTAGAATTCTGCCATACACAAACCTAGCTAGGCTCTGTTTCACTTTCTGTGAATGGTGCTGAGTCCTTAGATAAGTTGGGGAGTCAGGAAATACTGATACTATCTGCCCATATAGCTGAGAATGTAGAGTAAAGATGGGGTTTGGAGAACTCGTTGAGAAAACAGGTCAGTAGCTGCTTTAAAAGTAAGTATAATTCTTTGGTTGCAAATGAAATCTTACAGGCCAGATTGATCTTTCTGTCTTGATTGTATTTTGTTGCTTCTCTCTTTTCTCAACTGATTGTATTTTTTCCCCCCTCATATTAACAGTGACATTTTAGTGAAGGCTTAGGAAAGGATTCTTGTCGTGTTGGTCTTAGATTGTCTTATTCCTTAATAATAATTTTGTAAGTTGCAGGCTTTCATTCTTTTGAATGAGAGTGTAGGCTTAAAAGTAAAAAAGAATGCTAATATACATTAGAAGTGTATATGTAAATATATATATGTACATACATAAAGGAGTACATGGAAATGAAAGCAGAAAAATGGGAAAGCATGTTATTTATTTGCTTCTTTCTGTCTGTGACTACTGTCAGGAGAGATTCCATTCCTGTGGTGGTGTTGCTTACAGCTAGAACCTTCTAGAAAAGTTTGATTAACAGGGCACTAATAGAATTTTCCTTAAGCCACAGCACATACTGAGTGAAGATATAAAAGATGTCAATTCTGTGTGCCCTCGGAGCAGTTAGCACAGTTCCAAGGCAGAACTCATTTGTGCTGTCAACTTAGTGGCTGTTTTCTCTCTTACAGATAGGACTGCTTCCTTGTGACTGGTTGGGAAAGAGTGCATTTGGTAGCATTTGGAAACTCTTCTGTAATCTTTGACTTTAAAGTGGCTTCACAGAACTTGTGAGGTGGATGCTGAGTTTTAGTGTATTCTTAATCCTTCTTTAAAGTCATGATACTATAGGATTAAGAAGTCTGGTTTTGGGGTGAGGTTCTCCAATGCCAAGGAAATTCAGAGTGTGGGAACAAAAGGAGCCTTAGATTTGTTTCTGTAGTTCACCACTTCTGGGTGGAAGAAGAAGAGGTTGATGAGAGAAGAGATGGCATTTTCTTTCAAAATGCTGTTTCTGTTCTAAAAACTTGAGAAGTGGACTAGATAAACTATCCTGATTTTGACTGGAATATAATTAATTTTCTTCTTAGTAGCTGGAACAGCGCTGTGTTTTGGTTATGAGAATAATGTTGATAACACCCTGATATTTTGGTTGTTGCTAAGTCATACTTACTCACATAAAAGGATTTTTCAGTTTCCCATGCTCTGCCTATGAGGAGCTGCACAAGAAGCCAGGAGGGAGCATGTCCAGGACAGCTGACCCAGAGATACTCCATACCATATGACAACATGCCCAGTATACAAACTGGGAGAGTTATCTGGAATGGGCTGGCTGCTGCTTGGGAACAGGCTGGGCATTGGTCAGCAGGTAGTGAGCAACTGTATTGTGCATCACAGCTTTTTCTTGGGTTTTAGTCCTCTCTCTCTCTCTCTCTGTCCCCTTTTCATTGCAGTTACTGTTGTTGTAATAATAATGGTGATAATAATATTTTACCGCATTTGAATTATTAAGCTGTTCTTGTCTCAACCCATGAGTTTTTCCCTTTTCTGATTCTCCTCCTCATCCCTCAGGAAGGATGTGGGGGAAGTGAGTGGCTTAGTTGCTGTCTGGGTTTAAACCAAGAAAATTAACAGAGAGATGTTGAATTAAATAAAGATTTACCATTTAATTTTTTCATATTGTGTTTCCTAATCTTGAGTTTACTCTACACCCTGCCTTTATGGTACCAAACTTTTCTTTAATATTACAATGTCACATGACAACCAGCTCCCATAATGGGAAGACTGCAAAGCTGCAAGATAAAATCTGCCAAGGAGTAAACTCATTATAAACCCTCATTATCAACATTTTAAAAATTCCAGAAAAATACTGCATAAGATACTGCTTTTTTAATTTACGTTATTTATATTTTTGGCAAAAATCTGAAAGATCTCCCATAAGGGATGAATGCTACATTAACACAGAGCCAAGGGAAAGGCTTTGCAGTAGAAATTGTTCATTGACTCTGTGACTGCAAGTGTGCAGAAAGAGAGCAGAGACTGCAAAAGCAGAAAGGATTAGATAACATTAATTTAAAAAATACAACAAAGCCAAGGCACAGGATTGCTGTATAAACAGCTTTAACTGTATATATTTATTTCCAGTGGCTCTGAAAACAAATGGAAGATTACTGGGAAAAGATTAACTGTAACAAATGCAAGGAAATGTTTGAAGCAGTTAGAAAAGCTTTTTATAGTAGAGCAGTTAAATCTAGTTAATTGTGTTTGATTTTTGTTTTCATAATTACTTCCATTGTTTCACGGAACTCCTGCTGAATGTCTGACATAGTCGAGTTCTCATGCCGTAATTAAAAGAAATAAATATATAGAAACTGAATACCAATGTGATTAGTGTTGTTACATACTTTAATATATGTGCTGCACATACTGGTTGAGAGCTGCTTCGTGCTTAGCTGAGGAGATAATCCACAATTTAAAACAAAGAAACTACTCTCTTAAGTTAGTGTAGTTAATGGAAGTATTTGACTACACGTGAAGGTAGGAAAGGTCATTCTGGTCAGGTGAGAAGGTCATGAGTGAGACATGAGTAAGTCTTGGTAGTGAGAACCCCAAATGATTTTAATTGCCACTGTGACCCTGCACGCTGGCATTGTCCAAGCTTTTTGGAGCACTGTTAGCAGCAGTCAGGAGGGGGCCTGAGGTCGCAGCACAGTTTGTGGAGCTGTTTCTGTGCAGTAGGTTTTATAAATCCTGAACTGGTGTGTCCTAGAAGTGTAGAGCACCTGACACACTCACAGCAAGGCATAATGAATATGATGTACATGCAACTAGCTTTTGTGGGTGTTACTTACTGAATCAGATTTCTAAAATACAATTGTATGATACTATTGGAGCACAATTGAAGAGCAAGGTAGAAAAATATCCTGCAGTGCATTCACTTTTTAGTATCTGTGGCACAAGCAGAAAATCTGATTGTGTCTGGAGGGGTGTAGCTGAGACTGTGTTTGAAACGGCAAACACAAACACTCCCTTTCACTCTGGGTCTAATTTTGGTCTCCCTTGCTTTGAGATAAAGCCAATAAAGATAGATAAAGCTGCAGGTGCTCGTTGTGGCTCAGTTAGATCTGAAAATATTAACCTTGGGCAACAGGTAAGAGCAACCACTGGCTATTTTTTGGTAGGAGTATCACACCTGGATTCTGTGGTTAAATTGGCCAGTTATTCCTTCATCCTTTGTTTTATTTCTGATGCATTGATGCTGTGTATTTCTGAGTACAGGTGTTTAGTTAGCACAGCTGTTGAGGCTGAAAACTGTCAGGAGGAGCACTGCATGGCTTTGTGTAAGTGAAGTGAACCATTTTAGTGAAAAGATGAGTGTGCCTAGCCATGTCCCGTCTGAAGTAGCTTCAGTTTTAGCTTGCACCATGAAACTGCTTTCTAAGAGCTTTTGGGCAGGTGACAGTCTGATTCAGTAGGACTGTGTCATGAGGAGCAGTGGAGACTGTAGGAGAATTGTAAATTTGCAGGCTCATATGGCAGAAATGTGCAACTGTGTTTTGTGCTCAGTCTTTGGTCCAGCCAGTGTTGTCAATCCCTTTCTTTCTGTGGTGGATGTCAGTCTGGCACCTGTTGAAAGGAAAACCTAGTCAAAAGAGCTGCAATGTCTTCTTTCAGTTTATTTGACAGTGGTATATTAGGTAACATTGTTTCTGAGTAAAGCCAATGGTGAATACATGATTGACTCCAAAGCTCTTCCTGTAAGCCAAGGATCTTCGTTACCATTCATGGGCATTTTATGTAATTGCTTATGTAAGAGTTGCACATGATGCATCGTCTGCTTTGGATAAAAGTACTCAGCAGGTGCTGTGATTTTATACACTAAAAATGAATATTTAAGACCCAAGGGAAGCTAGTCACAACTTTGTGGAGGTGGGGAGATAGTAGAAGCATAATTTAAAGTAGTTTATGGCTCCTTTAGAGCACTAGTAAAAGAAGTATCTTAACATTTCCTAGGATGATCCATCACAAGCTGACTTGTCTGTTTAGGATTTTCCCAAATGTTTTTCTAGTTAGATAAAAGATATGCATGAATGTGCAAAATGATTTGGCTGTTTTGTCTGAATGATGACAATTTGTAGAAAACTGAATTTGCCACATTCTGGTCTTTCCTTCACAGCTGAACTGGGAGTTCAATGTTGTGCCTTATACCTTTTTGATTTGTTAGAGTACTGTACATTTGTAGGGCAGAAAAGCTGGATTCCATCCTCTATATCAGCCTGTTCAGAAGCTTAACTTGCATGGATATTTAAAAGAATATATAGGAAAAATCAAATTATTTCTTAAATATGCCACCCCAGGGTTAATTAATCCACTAGCAGCACTATAACTCTAGGCTTCAGAGTCTGTATGTCATTGCTCTGAAAACTTGTATCAGCACACTTGTAACAGCATGATTTCAGAAATGTGATGTTGACTGTTACTTCGTTACTTATAATTTTTACAAGTGTCATTAATAGGACCAGTATCCAGCCAGTGCATGTTTCAGTGCAAGATGTGGCAATTTGCTGGTGACTGTGCTTGGGAGTTTATATTTTCGGGTTTATTTTTCTATGCACAGACTGATGTCAGTGGTGCATGCCAGTACATTTAAGGAAAAAAAAAAATTCCTACTTAAAATAAGTGATTCTGTTCATTTTACAATATACATACTTATAAACACAGAAGCCTGGTAAATTATCAGTGTTTTTCAAGTAGGCATGTAAAGGACTCTCTTCAGAGAAGTTGTACAAGCTATGTGCTATAAGGAAAAGAAATGAAATGTAATCATTATCCAAATGCAGTGAATAAAGATAAGAGGTCTCCACAATGTAGCTACCAAATATGTGTCTCTGTCTAACACAGTGATTCTAATACCACAGTTGTAATATTAAGTCTGCCCACATATTTTGTGCAAAATCTCTGTGGTGAGGCATTCATTGCCATGAAAAGCTGACACAATGGAATGCTTTTTGTGCTGGCTCTGGACAAATTATAGTCCATTTTATCAGTTCCAAGGTCAGAGTACTATCATGGCTCTTAAACTGTAGAGTAGTAAAGTGGGCTCTATTAAATGTTCAAGGAACAGCTGTAAGTTTGCCTGATTACTGCAGCCAGGTATCTCCAGCACCAGAGATTTTTGTCTGAGCCTATTTCTCTTGTCTACATTCTCATTTTTGCTGTAATTTAATTTCAGAATTGATTTTTACTGCAATATATATGGAGTTGTAGAGCTAAGACACTCAAGACAGAGCAGCCATTGTTAACATGTCACTGTAGGAATGATGCATTGCTTGTATCAGCTCTGGTGCTAGTTTAAGCAGAAGTCAAAGGACACTCCTATTAAACACCTTGTACTACCAGTCCTATAATGTACTATCATTCTTGTAGACCACTTCTATTCTTAGAATTGAAAAACTTATGCTCTTTCACACAAAACCTGAAGTAGATTTGTGTGGACTTAATTCTTCTCTTTCCTTTTCTAACTTGTCTGCTACTATCCTTTCCTTCCCTTTCAAAAAAAACCTGCTATCATTATGAAACATTATTTTTATGCTCTGTATGCCTGCACTGGTGTGGGAATATTCATTTTCCTGTGAATAAAAATCATCATATATTTTTTATTTGCCCCTCTGAAATGCAGAACAATTATTTCAAATTAGGATCAGAATGATGTTTTTCCAAGTAAAAACTGTGTTATTCGGCGGAATGAATTTTTCTCATGGCATACAGTCTAAAGCTCCTGATATCCCCTGTGTGAATAAGGGTATTTCCTGCCCATTTTGCACTTTCTCTTTTACCCTTTTACACAGCAGTTCATCAGCACTGCTTTTTGATGTGCAAAGTGGTTAATTTCAGTAGCATCCCTCTACCCCCAAACTTCAGCTTTCCTTTTCTTGCTTCACTCTCTTGAACTCATGATCAACTGCAGACAGATCACTGATCCAGTGGTGTGACTTCTGCTCTTCGGGAGCAGCTGAAGGAATTTGGGTGGCTTTCCCTTATCTCCCATGGGACCCCAGCACACATGGGCATCAAAAATCTCAGAGTTCCTATAGAGTAAAATGAGGACAAAACCATAAATAAAGCTGACATCTCTTGGTAAGATGGAGCTTAGTGTGTATGATATGATATGCTTTATTGACTTACTGTCTTAATTTGACTTCTAAAACTTGTTTTATTATTAAGTAGTCGTGGCTAATTTTGAAATTGCAATTGCAGCAGCCCATTTTTTTACCCTGTTCTTTTAACTCTTTCGGAACACTAGCATAATCTGTAACTTTCTGTAGACTGATAAGCTGTTGAAATATTTTTTCTTTTCCTTTACAGGGAGTAATATGTGGGAGGCTGTGGACTATTTGCTTCCAACATAGGAACAGCACTGGGTTGGGATTCTGCACTCCTGAGA
Source organism: Leptocoma aspasia (assembly GCA_013399835.1). Taxonomy (NCBI): domain Eukaryota; kingdom Metazoa; phylum Chordata; class Aves; order Passeriformes; family Nectariniidae; genus Leptocoma; species Leptocoma aspasia. The sequence continues at coordinate 142,866 of VXAX01007767.1, read as the reverse complement.
GAATGCTGGGAATCTGCAGAGGGCGACGGAAATTCCTGGCTGCCTCTCTGACCATCCTTTTTGTCCCAGCCATTACCTGGATTTATCTGTTTGCTGGGAGTTTTGAAGGTAGGAAAGGAATAATGGCTGAGGGGGAGGTGGTGGCGTGTTGAATGATTTGTAACTGGGCAGACAAATGTAGATCAGTCATAATCGATTTTATTTAAATAAATCTCATTTGGCTTGCATATGAAATAGTTCCCAAGGTGCAGATTTCAACAAAGGGCCTTCCTTACTGTGTTCTCACTACTTAGGATGCTGAGTTAATTACTGGCCACAATTACTTGGTTTTCCACTCATCTTTGAACTTCGAAAAAGTGAAGCAACTCCCCCCCTGCCCAGTTTAATAATATTTTCTCTGTATTTTCTAATTTTTAAGAGTTGGTCTATTCTATGCCCTGTAAGATCTTTAACATCAAATTTCAGATATGCTGAACACAGAAAATCAATTAATATCTATATAAGGTTTCTTTACATAAAAGCAGTTTGGATCCACATCCACCTGACTGTCAGTGGATTGTTTTAGTTGGAATATCTTTCTGTCCCCTTCTTTTTTCAGGTGGAAATCCTTCAGTTTATAGGTACATTGACGTGCAGCTATGTAATGGGCACTTTCTATAACAAGACTTGGAATAATCAGTACTTCATCTTTTAAATTGCCTGTCTGATGAAGTTTCTTTCCTGGCTTTACAGAAGTTCAGTTAGGTGAGGTTTGAAGATTGTGGCTCTCCTGGTTTTTTGATACTTTGTAGCTTTTTCTTTGTTCATTTTATTTATTGTGGAGGTAAAGTGTTTTATGTTGGGCAATAGGTATGTTATTTTGGCAAGAGGAAAAAAAAGTAATTCAGCCTTTGTAGTTGCATTAGCATGAGGAAAGGTGTTCCAACCTTGTAAAAACTGTTCAGTCGCTAGTTTACAGTCTGATAATTTAAAAAAGGCATTGTTTAAAATGTCAAGCTTTTTTCACGTATTCTTGGCTGACAAATCTCTGCTGTGTCTGGAAACAAAAGGGGTTTCCATGTTAAATTACAAGTAAGAATACGTACAGATTTTCAGTGTGTGTTGCATACAGTTCTGAATTAGTTATATTCCACGTACAAATATTTGTTTATGCAAATTTATTCGAGTACTTAAAATTCTATCTTACTGTGCAGTAACTCCATGAGCTCATTCTAGAACAAAACACTTGTGGGGTTCATGTTAAATTGTAAATACAAGGGGTGCTAGCTGCATACTTAAAAATAATGATCTGGCAGGCAGAACAGTACTGATTTTGTTTGATTTTTAAAAGCTGAGCAAATGCAGGCCTCACCTTTTTGCTTTTAGAAGAATATTATGCTGCTTTGTCATAATGACTATTTTAATTGTGTCCACAGTTGATAATGCTATGGTGTTTTAAATTCCTCTGTGGGTAGAATCCTTTGTTTTTACAGAGAACTCAATACAAATCTTGAAATTTGCTGCTACAGGGTATTTGAAGTGACTTAAAGCTTTCACTGTGAATTAATCTTAAATGTTAGCTAGGGAACAAAGCCCATTACCTATTACAAAGCCTTGCACTGGAAAAGGACTGGAAATTATACACAGTTAGTAGCTCTATCGGTTATTTTTCTGTATCTGTTTTCTTTTTTCTTAATTTTGGATGGGGGTTATTTAATGCTTCTTGGTTAAAAAACTAAGGTTGGTTAGATATTTATTAAGCCAAATAATAGCTAGCATTTTCCTTAACTTGTAGGTATTGTGGACGAAAAGTTAATGCCGCTTTGTTATTTTTCATTACTTCTTGGATTTTTTTTTCACAGTGGTTCCCACAATTTGTTCATGTTTGAATTCTCTGTGGAGGTTGTAGTGAGGTGAGGGTGGCTTTGTTCTCCCAAGTAACAAGCAATAGAACAAGAGGAAATGGCCTCAAGTTGCACCACAGGAGGCTTAGATTGGATACTGGAAAAACTTTTTTCATGGGAAGTGTTGACAAACATTGGAACAGGCTGCCCAGGAAAGTGGTTGGGTGACCATCCCTGGAGATGTTTAAAATATGTGTATATGTGGCACTTAGGGACATGGTTTAGTGGTGGACATGGCAGTGCTGGGCTAATGGATGGAAAAGGCCTTTTCCATCATTAACAATTGTATCATTCTGTGATTCTCTAATTGAGTACAAATTGCTTCACAGCAGCATTGTGCCTTGATTTGAAGCCATCAGGAATGTAGAGTCCTCTCTGCCTCCTGGCCCCTGTTTCTTTTGTTAATCACAGGGCTAGAAATTTTCTTTTCAGTACATCTGGTTTTAGATTTGAGTAAATGGTTCTTGTTAAACTTTCCCCCACCAAATTAAAGAAATCATCAATACCTGGTATCTTCGTAGACTCATTTTCAATTATTCAGTGTGGAAGGGGCCTCAGGAGTTCTCTCATTAAACTCCTGCTCAAATCAGTGTGGATTTTGGAATCAGGCAAGATTTTTTAGGCTTGTATTCAACAGTGTCTTGAAAACCTCCAAGGATAGCGAGTACATGGACTTCCAGACACACCATGGATGAGTACCATCTCTCTTTGAGCCCAACATTCTGGGGAGTTTTTCACACATCTAGTATTGTACATGGTAAAATCCCATCTTGGATACAGGGGTACTGTGCTTAAATTCAAGGGAGATTGCATCAACTGGTCATGTATTCATAGTAGTTTCATCACAGAAAGCATCACAGAAAGCAGGTTGGTCAAGGATGATTTACACTTGGTGAATCCAATTGTCTTGCCAGGCCTGGGAATGTTTCTGTTTGAAGATAGCTACATGTAGTAGTAAAATCACCGTGGTCTTTTATTCACTAAGTAAAAAGGTTGACCTAGCTGAGTTGTCATAGCAAAAAATTTTGTGGGGATTTTTTTTATTTTTCTGCAGTTTTTTTCTTTGTTTGTGTGTTTCAGAGCTCTAGACTCAAATTTCTGGTATGACATTTGTAGTGCTGTGTCTGCCTCATATATTCTTGATGTAATTAGGAATTACATTACTCATCCATGTGTTTATATCTAAGAACTTAAGTTATTTATTTGCCATAGCATGGGAGTGGGATCACATTAGAAACCCTTTAAAAGCTTTGCTATTGAATCTGTAATTCAAAATATGCCTTACTGCAGTCTGTTCCCATGTCCTGCTCTTTAAATAGTTTCAAATTCCTTAAGACAGAATTTTGTTTTATTTTGGATTTTGTTCTCTTGTCAGAAAGTACATGGCAGCCTGCTACTTCACAGTTGTCACTCAGACACTTCCAGTAAGACCCTTCCCTTAGAATATTCATTGGAGGTGGTGTTACCCAAGCTGTGACAGCAGTAGCTACTAAAAGCCTCATTAATCATGTATAAATGTCTATTAAGGTTATGAAGCAGAATATTAAAGATGATACTGAATATTGTATGGCCTTTGAACATACCTGGTTACTGTTGTTTTTAATAATGTACAAGGACAGCATAATTTCAGTTATCTGTTACTTTGAATGAAAAAGATAATTGTTCCAGCATTCTCAGATTATATTCAAAAGACAAAGTAATAGGGTAGGAAGGGTGGAGTGCATTTAAAACAGGGAAGAGAAAATAACCAAATAATATATGATGAATTTTCATTAGAAAGAAGATAGCAGTTTCACTAACTAGTGGTAGCTCCATAAATAGCTTAATTTTCCAAGCTATATGCAGCAGTTTTCTATCCCACTTCCCATGAAGGTAATGTAAAATGGACATTTAGAACTGTAATTTGACCATGCTTTCTAGATTACTGATTCCTAAAAAAAAAAAAGAAAAAGGAAAAAAAAAAGTGCACTGTGGCTGTGTGACCTCAGCAGATTTACAGTCACCTGCATTTTGACAGGATGAAAATACACTTGAGTTACCAGTGTGTGGTGGATCCACTTGAGGCTGAAAGCCTAAAGTATGTGTGTGGGGCTCCTGTGTAGAATATATTTCCCAGGAAAGAGAGAGCCAGTAATGTAACCTTAAGATGAAAAATTGAAAAGTTGTGTGAGATCCTGTAGGGAGTCTGTGAGGGAGCAGTTGACTTTGGTTTCTTTTAACTGCTCAGGTAGCATTTTAAAAAACAGAGCCTGCCTTCTTTTCTGGGACTTACTTTCCTTGATTTTCCTCTTTTCACTCTAGTGTTGGGCAGCTATCATTCCCTGACAATTCATTTCAGTCAAAGTCATATGTAGAGACATGATTGAAGCCAGAGTTGGGCAAACACCTCATAAAATACAATAAAATAAATTGAAGGAAGGCTGCAAATATTCATCTTAGTATTTAAATGGATTCACTTTGATGCTGTTCACACTCTTTTTGTGTATTTCCATAAATATCCTAGTGAATATGTTAATTGAGAAGACTGTCTATGGGAACAATGAATATCCAGTTTTAATATTCATGGGAAGTAGATTTTGAAATGATATTTGTGAATACTTGAATCAAAAAACTCATTCTGGGGGTTCAGCTTTTTTCAGTTAAATGCCAAAAGTTTATCACGTGATCTGTGCACATGATGAAAACTGCGTGGACTTAATGCTTGCATTAAGTTGCTCATAGAAAGAGGCAAACAAATAAGTAATTACTAAAATGTCTATCAGACACTTGGAACTGATGAACAAGCATCAGAAAATAATTCCCTCACAGACAATGTAATCAAACAGACACAAAACATACAATTGCTTTTTTTACCACGTTTCCTTCAGTTGGCCTGAATTTTATCTGGTATGTGTCTCAACAGGATTAAACACGAAAACTTAATCCACTGCCCATTTAAAATAGAAGCTTCCACCTTTGTATTGATCCTGTCTTTTTAATGAAGTTCTGAGAAAAGAAGTCCTGAAACGGTGCCTTTGCATATAAGTAAGGGTGCTACTGATGAGTGCTAGAACAGGTTTACAGGAGGTGTGCTTAGTTAATATTGGCTATCCTTAGTTAAAAAGCCACCCTTTCATTTCCATTCTGGAGTAAATAATGCTGGCTTACTCCTCTCTTGTTACATTTCCTTCAGGTGATAGAGAATTGCCACTTAAGCACCTCTAGCTCTACTGCAGTCCCTATACCTTCTCAAATATGTTTGGGGATCCTACAAGAGTAACATCAATTATGATAACAAAGACCTCAGGCTTATGAGAAGTTTTGTTGCTCCTGGAAAACTTGTCCTTCTATGAAACCCTGGTGATTTGGCTGTACAGAATGCTGATAAAAGGACCAGAAGGTCCATGCTGTGAAAGCTGAGTCTAGTTCTCTGCTCATCATCTTTAACTTAGAAGTCAGTGATCCCACATTAAATTTTTTACAGTCTTGAGAAGCCTTATATGTCCATCATCTAAGAAAATAAAATTAAGTGAATATTGAAAGAGTTTGACTCCCCATTTTATAAATAAACAGCCTTCTTGTGAGCAGTGACAGGAAATTTGAAGTAGTTTCTGTACCAAAACAAGAATGGCCTTATGCCAGGAGTGTCAGCCAAAATACACCACGGTCATGAGAAGCTTTTGGAGGTCAAATGGTGGAGTTAGTGAGGAACATGGATTTTTTCTTCTTAACCACTTTTTCGATTAAACTTAGAGTTCTGCAATACAATTTTATCCTTAGCTAGTAATGTCCATTCCCACTCAGCCCCTTAAAGGTTGAAGTCAATGCTGTTTTTTCTTTAGCTTGCTGGGAGTTCACATCCTTAAACCAATATCCTGTCATCTCAGGAGAAGCCTTGAATCTTGCAGTGGCCACTTCTTTTGTCAGTGTGCTGTGCCAAAGGAAAGCAAGTCTGCATTGGTTTTTGGAATTACAGTAGAGAGGTCACATGTTTTCTTTTGATGCTCATATTTTCAAGTACATGCCTTTAGAAAGCAAAGTAAGCTGTAGGCTTACCTTCTTTCTTCTCTGTACGATCTCGTGATTGGATAGAATGCTTCTTTGCTTCTAAACATCGGTTTTCTCTTGGCTTTCTTTTTCTAGACAGCTCCTAATTTGTCATTTCTGGCAGAAACATAAAGGTCAGAATGAAAAGGAATTCTTGGACAGGCGTGAGGGGCCAGCTTCTTTGGAACAGCAGCTAAATGAATATAATTGGTGGGATTTCTCAAGGGTTTTGTTTCATCTTTGTCTTCCTCCTTCTTTGAACAAACTTCTGGGGGAAATGCCATCTATAAAAGTTGCATTACACAAATGTGAGCAAATTTCTCCCAAGAAGAAGGGACATCTGGATGCCCAAATTCCATTAGGGCTGTGTGGAAGACTCAACAGTAGGACTGGTATTTCCTGATTATTCCTCCTCTGTTTCAAAGATGGGTACTTACTAACTTCATCATCAAAACATGGTTTTTAGTATAAAAACAGAAAAGCAAGGTGAGCTTAAATGTCCTGTTAAAAATAAACAGAAAAACAAACCCCAAGAAACAGCATTTGGCTTTCTGAAACAAAATGTGCAATTTTAAGTACACCAGAACTCCTTTGTGTGCTGGAAGTAATGTAGCCTGACTTGCTGTGATTGATACCATGCAGCTGATTGATGTTGAAGTTAGTTTTCCTACAATTTATATAATCTAACTCCCATATGGATCTCCTGGTATCTAAATAAATCCTGAGCTCCTGCTGCAGTGTATTTCTCAATGGTGGAATGTTTGGCATCTCTCATCTCTCTGTCTCTCTCTCTCTGCGTTCCTGGCAGTTGTAGAAGCTTCATTACCTCTGACTTCTTTCCCTCTAAACAAAGTAATTTGAAATTAATCAATGAGCTTTGGGGGCAAACAGGCAAGCAGGTCAACAAATGTATAAACATAAGATGAAAAAATATCTGAAAAAGAGATGCTTTAAAAGATTGAAATGAAAACCTAGTTTTTGATTCTCAGAACAATTAATTTGGGCTGTTCAATTTTTCTGAATTTTTTGTATTTATAATTTGCAGGGTTTTTTTCACATCAGGAGAAAGTTTGAAATCAAAATCTGTCTCATTAGACAGCAAATTGCATCTGAAGTGCTTTTGAAACTTATATTTTGAATGCTCACTTAAATGTGTACAATACCAGAAGGAGGAGGAGTCAAGTTAAAAAAAAAATTCAAATAATTACTTCCCACATTGTATATGGTTATTCTTATGTTCTGCAGATTATGCTCTAGAATGGTTAAGGAAAAGCAACTGAGTGGGGAAGGTTGATACCCTGTTATTGGGTAGAGGTGTTTTAGGTATGGTTAGCTTAACAATATCAGTATCTTCAACACATCTCTTTTATTCCCTCTGTACCCTTTTCAAACATTTTTGAGACATGACAGCCATTGAATTGTTCAGCTGAGTAATTATTTCCTTCCCTTGAAGTTTTACCTATCTTGTATTGCTTTGCAATTCTTGTTGCTAGACTTGAAAGAGACTTTTTTTTTCTTTAATATATCTAGATATCCTTGGTCTATTGAATAACACGCACAACTAACTTCAAAAACATAGTCTGACAGCAGTCATCCTGGTTCACTCAGCTTTGTAGATACCAACAGAAGGACAAAAAGTTGATGACCTGGAGACTGATACATTTTTAGCCTGAGATTGTCTCCCAGTTTAGCCATGTTCAAGCTCTTTGAGCTGTCCTGTGACAATAATTCTTTCTAACCTGTGGTATGACTGCCCTTCTCTATAATTCTGTGAAATGGTCAAAGTCCAGGATGTAAACATCAAAATTTTAAACCTCTTTTTTTTTTTTTAAATTTTAGAATTAGTTTGTCTTTAAAATTGCTAATTGTCAGAGTTTGCAGAGATAAGGAATTAAAGAGGGAGAAAAGGGGGAGAGCTGAAAGTAGTGAAGTTAAAATTAACAACAACAAAAAAACCCCATAGAATCGTCACATTTTCATAAATTAAATTCAGTCTAAGGGAGACTGTGCTTCTGTATAGTATATTTACTTTAAAAAAATTATTATAGGTCCAGTTAAAATATGTTACTGTATAAATGAAGTGTTTCACAATGTGATACTTTTTCCAATGAATTTGTAATAATGTCTGTACTTATTCTAAAGAAGAGGTGTGCCGTTTGCTCTTTGCATAGTGCTTCCTGAACTTCTGAAATGCCCAGTGAAATCACCACCACCAATAAAAGCTTTTAAACACCTGGAGTAGCTTACGAGCTTGGAGTTAGTAACACACCACGGTCCTGAATGGAAAACCCAAAAACGTGTATCTACAAAATAAACTGGAAGTGTGATTGTAGCACAGTCAGCCCTGCTTGTGCTGGCTGCTGTTGAGCAAGCTCAGGTAATGTCAGGGGTAGAGATGCACAAGAAGCAGAGGAAGCCTGGGCAGCTTGTGGACTCTAATCTGGCCACGGAAGCCTGGGCCCTTACATCTTCAAAATGGTTATTGTTCTTCCTAAGCAGATTAAACCCAGTGCAGTTATGGCTGTTGGTGCTACAATAGGATCTTCATTTGGCTCTCTAGACACAGGATTGGGGTTGTCATAGTGTAGTTTAAAATCAAAGCATGTTGCATACCATTTGTGTAATATATAGAGGATTATTTCTGGAGCTGAAATAAAGCCATAGCTAATAAGATAGTATTATTCTTATATGTTGAAAAGCACTTGAAGAAATTGCTGGAGTAAAAAGTGTGAATGCTATCTGTTTCTTATGTGATTAAGTAGAGTGAAAAAAAAATACCCCAAAGTAGTTGTGTTTCTCCCCCAAGATTTTCTTCTCTACAATTTTTCCTACTTTATCATTCACCTTTCCTTATTTACATGTCAGTACATCTCTCCTAGAGTAGTTGCAACAGTCTTTGTTTAACTTGTTTCAAAACAGATCTGACATAAAAATTTGTGGATTCTTCTCAAAATTACACAGAACAGTGCCTGATGTTTTATGGGCTTGTGAAGATTCGTAGGTTTTTACCATTGTAGTTATTTTTAAAAATCAATGTCTCTTACACCTTGCATAGCACAGGCTGTGTTATGTTGTAGAACTGATAGAATAATGCTGGCTGGTAATGCCTGCATCTGAACCATGGGTTCTAGATACACCAAAGCTGTTCTTCTAGCCACATTTCTGAACTTGATTTTAAAGCTGGTGGAGGATTCTAGCGCATTTCTGAATAAATGATTCTGCCTTGTTAAAAAATACATGTTTTAATCTCGGTCCACATATTTCTGGCTTCAAAGTAAGATGTGAAAGAAGTAGACGATGGAAAAAAAACCAAAAAAGGATCATTTTAAGAGTTTCAGTTTCAGGTAAAATAAGTAATCATGATTATGAGATATTGCAGTACATAAAGTGCACTGCAAGAAATATCACCTTGAGGACTATAGATGAGAGTGTTACAGTACTACAGCTATCACAACTTACAGCTGTTTAAAAAAGAGATAAACTCATAGGATAATTGCTAATCTTCCCATAGCTAGTAGAAGCTCGTTATCAGCATGATCAGTTGCCATCCCAGTCCAGAAAAACTAATTTCCCAAGCAGAATATTTGTTTTGGGCTCCAGGTTACTGTACCTTTTCAGTTGTGAGAAACAACCCTTCAAGAAAGGATCAAATCACAGTTTCAGTTGCAGGTTAAGCATGGCTATTAAACTGAAGAAAAAAGATGTATTTGACACTAATTTGGAAACCAGTTATTCATGGGATCAAGGCTTATAAACTTAAAATCTGTCAGTATTGTATTCTCAATATTCCAAATAAAACATAAAATCACTGTAGTGTTTACAAGTTACCTTTAGAGCATTAAAACATGGAAGATTTCTCATCCATTTCTTTCCCAACGTTAAGGCATTCAGCATTCTAGACTTGTATTGAAATCATACCACCACTTTAGTATTTCACAATCAGTATATTTCCTGCCTGTCATTGGATTTCATTTAACCTAACTCCATGATTTTGCTTGTTAACTTTAGTAGGAATAATGTTTTCGGATGAATGAATGCTATAAAAGTCTACTTTTTATTCTCTACTAATCAAACTGTTATAATGTGTATCTCAAGGGATCCACACTGACTTTAACAAAGGATTCTTCTGGTCTGAAACGTAATACACACAGAATGTTTTCTAGCAGTATTAACTATAATGGATTTAGCTATTCCACCTCTTGCTTCAGTGCATTACAAACCCAAGGGTTTTAGGTAAAAATCTCAACAGAGAGGTTACATTTTATATAATATTCTTATAGGAACCAAGTTTAAAAATCCATCTGCACAGCTACGCGTAATTATTGGTTTCCAGGGAGCTCCAGCTAACTTTCTTCAAAGCTTTGCCAATATACACCGAGGTAAGTAAGTTTGAAAATAACAATTATCTAACTTATTTCAGTTGGGTGAAGGTATTAGTTGCTTGTTCATGTACACTTGAGTGGAGATGTGATGAATTAAGTGTTCTTTCCTGCAGAATGCAAATGCAGTCATTTAACCAAACGATTGAAACCTACTATTTATCTCCTTTAAATTCCATGACTTTGTTTGCCCACGAGCTGCCTGTAGTAACCTGACTTCAGAGTCTCTGATGGTGACTCTCAGCTTCGTAGTGAGTTTCTTGCTTATAAGAGACTTAAAAGCAAAACGTACCCTTTCTGTTATTTGTGGTCTTTCTTTCCTCTCCCCAATTGTAAACATTTGTGTATGCCCCCTTTCAGCTGCCATACTTGTGCTTCAGTGATGTGATATTAATAGCAAAGATTAAGCAGTTTCAGCTCACCAGAGAAGGGATGTTAATCATCATCAGGCCCAACGAGAAGTTTAATTTTCCGCTCTCTTTTTTCACTAAGCTCTAGTGGCTGTCACACGCACCCATGTCTGTAGGACATTTAATAATCTGCTTCTGAAGATGCATTTCAGTGGTTTCTCTCCTTTTATTTCCTCTGTCAGTCTCAGTGAATTTCATCATTTTAGGCTTTAATTGAAGACCACTGTGAGGACATGGAGAGAAGAAAGTTATTTCTTGAACAAAGCTACTTCAGGGACTCGTGGTTTTTGTTGTATTCAGGAGGAAGATGGGTTAAATCGAGATACTGAAAACTATGGGAATTGTTGTTTTGGTATGTGACTTGCTACGTGTTCCCTTTGAAAAATTCCATATCTTCCCTGTCCTTAAGCTCCTGCTTATATGCATTTATTTATTTGTGCCTGAGAAGTGTGGTTAGATTTGCAGTGCAGTATGGATGATGAACACACTGAATCAGGGGATGACAAGAAAGAGTCCACACTGAAAACTTCATAAAACAGCTTCCAAAATGACATCTGTACTCATAAAAGCACTCATGTGGGGTATTAGATTAGTTGACATAGCAGTAGCCATTCAAAATGGCACATCTCTTAGACTGGCACTAACTTACCTTACAGAGAAGCCCTAAACTTATTAAAATTCTTTTCTGAGATGATGCTACTCCTGTCACCTGTTAACCACAACCAGAGAGTGAAGTATTGATAGGTGTTAATGTGCAATCTACATATCCTCCCTTTTTCAGGGGGTTTATCACCTTCTAAGTGGTTTTAAAAGCAAAAGGTCTCCATCTGGAGCAGCAGGAGGTTACAGTTTTCTAAGTCAGAAAAGGACAGATCAAACTAAGACAAAGCAACACACAGAGCTCAAAAGAATAATGGTTAGTCTTTTCTGTGGTCTTCAGATAGACCTCATGTGTTAGTGGATGTGTTGGTTGAACAGTGAGGTTGCAGATTAATTTGAGCAGCACATGATGTGAAAGCACTCAAGTAGCATTTTAAGCAGGTCATAATTGTGGATATAATTCTTGCATTGCTGGCTTCAGCTGCCTGGTCTTGAGTCAGCGTTTCTCCTGTTTGAAAACCAGGTCCCTTCAAACTTGAAGAGGCTCAGGTTGAGCACCTGAGAACTTTAATCCAGAATCTCTCATTACCTTTTAAAATCTCTTAGGAAATGTGGCTCCCCAGCCTGGTACTTTTCTGTACTATGGGGACTGATTTATTTTGTCTTGCTAGGAAGACACTTGTGTAGCTGCACTATTTTAGCTTCCTAAAAGGCCTCTGTCTGCATTGCTGACTTGGGATGAACCTTGGAACTTCAGCAGGCCTCTTAAGTTTTCAAGTCACAAAAACTTGCTGAGCTGTGTTAGAAATGGTCTTTTAAAAAGAAGATTTTTGCTATTAATAGCCACTTTTTCATCTTGGAGATTAAAGCCATGATAGGCCAGTAAATCTAGATATTAGTTTAGAAAAAAATAATATTACTCATTGCAATTGCTACTGCTAAAGAAAGGAGAGAACCCATTTCACCAACAAATCTACACCAAATAGTACTGTTTTTCTTCAATTGTCCTGATAATTTAATTTGCAGGGTGATTCAGGGGAGCCAGATCTAGAATAGTATTGTCAACCTGAAGCAAAGCATAGTGGTAATTTTGTGGGAAAAAAATGTTAATACCATACTGCAGTCTATGAACATATCTGATGCGCAGAGAGACTTGTAATTTCCTTAATTATTTTATTAAGGGCAAGAGTATTGCCCTTGCAAACAAATTGTTTGGAAAAACATTTGCATATTTAAATAGGCATATATTTAATAGCTAAATAGTTGTTTAGCTTACGTATCCATCAGTACATTACAACGAGTAGAAAGACCTTATATTATTTGAATCTTGTTTAGAAATATTCCACTAAGGTCCTGGCACATTGTTCGACTGCATGTAAGTATGGAATAATCTGAGCCATTCCTGGACAGAGGTTGTTTTTCTGCTCATTCCTGTTTGATTGCACTGAAGTGAGGTACTTGATCTAGGAGCTGTGATGAAATAGAGTCTGGTTAGAGGCAGACAAGTAATGGAAGACTTCCACTGGTGGAAAAACTATCTGTGATAATTTCATGTGGTGCTTGTTGGAAGGATCATATTTGCAGCAAGTGAGAGTAGGAATCACAAACAGAATTGTTGAGAGTTGGAACCTGTTTATAGTGGATCTCATAGAAAAGATGTTCCAGTGGTGTGGTGAGAGCTTAATTAAGAATGGAGGAGCTAATGGATGAGAGTGAGGAAAGAACAGTGCTCAGGTGTTACTGTCACTCATCATAAACAATTTTTTGGTAGAAAGCTGAATGGAGTACTTGCCAGCTGGCTTTTTTTTATTATAATCCAGGCAGGAAGGCAAGACAAAGCAAAAGATATGCATGCATTGCAAGTAGTGGGATGTAGTAAAAAAGTGGATTCATATGGAAAAGAGAAGATATTATCTTGAGGAGTCAGGAAGACATAGAGTTCTGTTATGAAAGCACCGTTTGCAATATCACTAAAAGCAGCCTCGCTGTGCTGCACACTGATCTTGTATTTGAGCATCATGTGTGTGTGAAAAGATTCAGCACCATGAAAATGTTGTGCTGAATTCCACATTCCAAGTTATTCATTAAGTTTGCATCTTTTGAAATTACAAGGAATTTTTCTATGTGAAACCTATTCAGGACATAAAAGCTACCAGTCAAACTTGCAAATTGATTAATATTTGGTAGTCATCAAGTGTTTATGGATTTAACTGAATCAGTGTTTTAAAGCTGTAGGAAGTCATTAATTGTTAAGAGAGAATTTGCTGTTACAAGGAATATGGATAACCTGCTTATTTGGCCCTCTCAAGAGCAAATACAACATTAGATGAGCAATATATTAAAGAGAAAGAGAAAAATGATCCTGTAAGTGAGGCATTTTTGGTGGTAGTGGATGGTAGAAGGACTAGTTAAGGCTAATTTAAGTCTCTCTAGACTTCCTAGCACTTTCTATTATTAGTCTAACTCAAGAGCAGAGGCTATACATCATCAACCCTCTAGTAAGAGTACTGATGGTTATATGGATAAAAGTAATATGGATACTAGAATAACGAAAAGACAACGACTGCAACTTGATAAGGAGTTTATATTCTACCTGTGTACTGTAATGAGCAGTTCCAGTGTTATCACAAAAAAACTGAAGATGTAACTATAACACTAAAGTTTTAGTTAATTATTTTCTATTCATATAAAAGGAAAAGTACATTTCTGGATGCTGAAACAGAAGAAAAGGAGAAAAGAGACAGAACTGAGCAAATCAGTATTGTTTCAGGATGGCCTGTTGAATGAAATAATGTCTTTGAGATTCCACACTATGGGAAAAACCACATTCCTATTTAATACAATAGATGATTTGTCTCTAAAGAAAAGAGCAGAATGTTGTTACCAAATTGATGGCAATGCTAGCTATGGGTACGGCAGAAAAAAAGTAAGTGAGAAGATCTTTGCTTCTTCAGATAGCAAAAATAGGGTAAAACAGATCAGAACTTCACATAAGCAGTAATGCAAGATGTTTGAATTATTATTTCTGAAGATGTTTGTTGAGAAAGATCTGTCTCTCAGTACTGTCCTAAAGCATATGGTAGAAGGTCAATCCTCTTCTCTAGCTGTTTAAAGAGAGAAAGGTTGATAAATAGTGAAATTCTCAGGAAGACAAGGATGGCACATTTGTATTCACTGCTGCAAGCTGACTAGACTTTTCATTGCATACAGAAGTGGATTTGATCAGAACATAGCAAGTTACAGCCTGAAATTATAGCAATGGGAGATTTAGGTAGAGTTTGATAAGAGGAGAAGTAGCTCTAAACAGAAGAGAATTTGAAGTGTCCTGAGAGATTGTGAACAGGAGTTCACAGGAATCTCCACCACAGATTTTTTTAAAACAGAGAAATACAGTGGCAAATTAAAATCAGTGTTGTTAAGTGTAATGTAAGACACCTTGGAAAAAAGTAATCTTAATACACTACAGTGGATTCTTAGATGATCGTCACTGCTCTGGAACTAAATCTTGGACTTTGAATAAATATTTCTAGCAAAGTTGGATTTGATACTGGAGGATAGTAGGTGACGTATATATGTCAATACCACAGGCAAAACTTTATAGGCCTTGCTGTTTATTAGGATGGGAGACTTAATTGGTTTTTTTCCTTTCCTTTACCAGATTGAGAGCTGTCTAAATATACAAGACAGGGAAGAGCTTTTCACATGAGCAGATACTGTTAATACCAACTCAAATGTGTTTTATCAGATCAATAATGCAATGAGGAATGCAAATTGGGAAGAAAATACCTGTTCATCAGGTTAGTGTATTTCTGACACAGTCTCTCTGTGGTATTAATGAAATACAAAAACCTCTCACTAGTTTTAATGCAAAACTCAAGCTGTTTAAGAAAGGGCTTATATGATATTTCAGCCTGGGACAACTGGGCCTGAGCTCAATAACTGGAAAGGTCCCTTATAATCCTATGTGGTATCTTTGCAAATATATTCCCTATTTGCTTCATGGAGCTCTCTTGGGTTCCACTGAACAGGAAATAAATAATCTCCTTTGCTAGAGAAGGTGTATTATTTGGAGATTATGTTTTGGCTTCTTCATGATTTTAAACAGCATTTTTAAGGATTAAAGCTACAGCGGAGCTGATTATTTAGTGGTTATTACTTGATGAGGTAATGACACTTGGCTTATTTCCTAAGCACTTTTTGATCTACTGATGAAAAACGCTCTATAGGCTAGGTAATATTATTGTTAACAATAGTGGAGTGTTGGGAACTAATTAGTCACACCAGCCTTTTTAGGCACAGGAAAAGAAGTGTTGGTGGAGAAAAAGGAATGCTGTTAAGCTTTAGGAATGCTTCTTTTGAGTGGCAGTCTCACAGTGTAACATGAACTACTCAAAGCACTCGGGTGCACTTGTGTGAGAAAATGGATTTCTTTCGAAGTGGGTGGTTCAGGGTTTATTTGGGGAGTGCGTGTGTGTGGTCAGGTTTTAGTAGTGTGGGGAGCTACAGGGGTGGGTGACTTCCCTGAGAAGCTGCTAGAAGCTCCCCTTATGTCCAACGGAGCCAGCCAGCTCCAGGATGAACCTGCCCCTGGCCAAGGCCGAGCCCATCAGCCACAGTGGCAGCACCTCGGAGATAACAGAATAAAGAATTAAGAAGGGGAAAAAACTCCAAACCACAACAGAAAGAGCAGCTGGAGAGAGAACAGAGAATATGTGAGAGGAAGACAGATGGGGAGCAGAATTAAGCCCCCATAACCCCAGAGGAAATCATTAGCATGTTAACCATGTAGACCTTCTGTAACCACCAAGTTATAAATGAATCCGTGGAAATCTTTTATTACAGTTTTTTGTGAATATGGCAAGTTACATCTTTTTTATAAAATAAATATGACTGTCAAAAGGTTAAATGAAATAACTATTTTTTGAGAGTTTGAGTGCCCACAGGGAAGTCATCCAGCCTCTTAGCATTAGTACTCTTACAATCTAATAAACTTGAGACTGTCTTCAAAAAACCGTAACAAGCAGTTGCTCTGCCATTAACCCAATGAAATAGCTTCCTCTTCTTTCTATTTGAGATCTTACATAGGTGGAAATTTTCTTGAAACTCTTGGAAGTTGTACCAGTTTAAAAAAGATACCCTGTAGTCTATGTGTTAAAGAGAGAAAGAAATAAAGAGGTGATGCATCAAGACTGTTACCAGAAAAAGCAGAATAATTTGACCACCATAACTGTTGTTGTCCAGATAAGTACTGGAATACCCCTGTTTCTTTCAAGTTTATTTTGAAACTTGAATTCCTTTGAATGGGGAAATATTTCCTGGTTTCATACTTTTATGTAACTACAGCTGTGTTGTTGTGGTGGGTTAACCTTCACTGACTGCCAGGTGCCCACTGTAGTCATTCTCACCCTCCTCCTCAGCCAAACATGGGACAGGAAACAGAACAAAAGGCTCATGAGTCACCCCACTACCAAAACCTTGTCATGCAAACCCAATGCGGTGGTAGACCTGTTATTCAGTCATGCCTTACGGATAGTTGTGCCTAATGTCTGTAGTCCCTAATTTCCCTGTTCCTAATTCCTTGCTGAAGGCTTTATTGTGATTCTGTACATGTGTTTGGCTTCACAGTAGACTGTGACAAGAACAGTTCATCAGAGAAGGGAGAATTAAGTGCTCACTTGCTCTTCTGAAGTTACTAGTTGCCCTTACTTCCACTCTGCTGTTTTCCAAAGGACACACTGAATGGTCATTCTGACTACCTCAGTTTACTGGACACAATTTGAAAGCATTTTCCCAATGCCTTGTTTATTGATAATTCTTAGTGATTACTATGGCTTTTGTTTCTTTCTTACGTGGTTGGCTGGAATGTTTTCATGTAACATTCTCTTTTCTGTTCAATGATGAGGGTAAAAGCAGCAACAAAAAAGAAATTAATTGGAACTGTTTTCAGTTTTCCTACTTCCACCATTTCTTACTGCATCACAGCCTGTCACTGCTGTGCTCTGTTGGTCACTTGCATGCTCACCTGCACTCCTGTTTTCTCTTTCACATTTGTGCTTGCTTGCTCCCTATCACTTTCAGCCTCACTCACTCAGAATCCTGTAACTGTTCTCCTCTTGCACTTGCGCTGGTTCACACATCCCTCACACTGACTTTTTCCTCAATATTTTCACACCCAGAACCCTTTTAAGCCTTTTGTGTTGCACTTCTCTTTTGTGCTTCATTTCACTCTCTCTCTGTCACGCATGTTCAATTTTCTGTGTTCCATTACTGGATTCCTAGGGACATATCTGCAGTGCTGCCTAGAGGGAATAGGGGCTGCTATTCTAGTACATCTCTGATAGTGTTTGTGTTCCTTGTTCAGCACCAATGATGATGTGACCAGAAAATTTTAACCACTGCTAGTTTGCCTCCACATGTACATCATTAATTTTTGTTCTTTCTCTTAAAAAAAAATAACACCATGTACTTTCTTTTTTTAAAATTGATTTTCACTAGAAAAAAAACAAGTTTATTTTTGAGATGTAAAACCAAGCAACATTGTACAGCAAAGTTATAATGTGTTCTGTGTGAAGGACCCAAGGAGCCTGGAAATGAAACTAAAAGAAAAGAGTGTTGCATCCCCCCAGTTAAAACAAATAAGGTCCGATATGGTTCAGAACTTTCTTTCTATACAAGAAAGACATTTCAGACTTGAGAATTCATGCAAGTCAGATGAGCATCCTATGCTGCATATTCTGTTCTTGAAATAGCTGCTTAGCTATGCTTAACATAAAAAACAAAGCTAAAGAAAACCCAAACAAATTCAACAACTGACTGCATTTTATGCTTTTGTGTTGGGACTCTTTCTTACCATTATTTATCCCCTTTATGAGTAAACTTCTCCTAACCAATGTAGCTTTCTGTTCTTTTTCGCTATTCAGCTATGTGGGGTTTTTGTGTCGGTTTTATTTGCACAAACTTACATGTTTGTATTTAGGGCTTTCACTGAAGAAAATGTGATGAGAAATCATATGGCCAGGCAAGAGAAATTCTAAACAAGATTTTCAGATAGTTAAAAATTTGGAACAGGTTGCCCAGAGAAGTTGTACATGCCCCCCCATATTCAGAAGCATTCAAGGCCAGGTTGGGCAGGCTTTGAAGCAACCTGAACCTAGTGATTGATGGCCCAGCCCACTGCAGGGGTGTGGGACTAGATGACCTGTAAAGTTCTCTTCTAACTTGAATCATTCTGTGATTCTATGTTGAACTATTAGTGGTGTTGTGGAGGGTGTTTGTCCTTAGTTTTAGCTAGTTGCCAGATGGTTTTAGTGTTATTTCACTGCAACTAAGAATAAATAAAAGGTAATACATGATTTTCCTTTACAAGGAGAAGAAGCTATTTCTTTTTCATTCATTTATGATAAAAGGGAAAAGGTGCTAGGAGGGAGATTTTCAGATATTTTATAGAAATAAGCAAAGCAATTCATTGTGACAGGATAGCAAAACTCAATGTGTATCTACATTGCATTTAGAAGTACAGTTGAAGAACTGCTGTCACACATCCAGTATCCACTGCTGTTGGTAAGGTGGAGTATGGATATTTTGGGAGTCTGTGTGCAGCCTGAGGTGCTCCAGCCTCACTGGTGTCAGTGTCTGAACTAGTTAAAGGAAACATCTCTGGAGTGTCTGCATTCAAAGCTGCCATAACCCATCACCAAAGTTACAGAGATAATGGTCAGCCTGACAGAAGCAGAGGCAAGGGGGGAACCTCGGAGTGGAGGGACTAAAAAGCAGTGGAGGGGACCAGAGGCCTTTCCAAGTGATCTGTGTGACTGATCCATCCAGTGATGTCTTGTCTCTCAGCCAGCACCTGCTTGCTTCCTGGGAAGGTTTGTATCTGCTGCTGGTAGGCACAGAGGGCAATTTCTCTCCTACTTCAGAAGTTCACAAAGCCTTGGGGCAAAATAATCAACAGAACTCCCAAATTATTAATTAGTTGTTACTGGGGTAATCACTGGTAGTAATTATGGGATATTATTTTAATATCTCTTTGTAGTCAAAGTAGAACTTTCACAGTCTGAAATGCAACTTGATTTAGAAGATATTTAAAGAACTGTAATGAGTGGCATACCTACAGGCATGTCCATTTTTTTACAGTGACAAAAGAATATATTTTTCAATGATGAAGGTTTAAATAGTTCGTTAAAGTTTGAAGTGCATTTTACTTTGGAAGCAGAGTTTGAAAGGGAAAGAAATGTTATTCCCTGTCTCTAATGCTTTCCTTGATTCCTGGGTTGTTTGAATTTCCAGTAGATTTGAATTTTCCTGTGTGACAAAAGTCTAGAGCAGAAGTCCATGTTACATGAGGAATGAAGAGCAGTTTGGGCTTGCTAAATGGCAAAACTGTGCTTGTGTTATGCCAGAACTGCAAATGGGGAGATACTGTGTGCAGGTAGGAAACCTAAATGTGCTTTTCCTTGTTCTGGCCAGGACAGGGTGAGTTTTTGTGGTAGCCAAGAGTGGGCATAAGGAGGACACAGAGGTTATTCTGTACTACCTCATGTAATTGCTGGGGGCAGGGAAAGGGACTCTCCAGGAGAAGGGCTTCATTCCTGGTTGAGAAAACGTGGAGAGAGCCGTCAATTATCGGGGAAGTTTTCTGTGTGAATCATTTGTTGTACCTTTTGTTATTAAGGTTGTTACTGTTACTCTTTGTTTTCTTATCTCATTGCCATTTTCAGTAAGTTGTTCTCATCACAACCCGTGATCTTTGCCTTTTGTGCCTCCAGTTGGAGGTGGGTGGGAGAACTAAACTGGGGAATGCCGTTCCTAAACCATGGCAGCACTGTACATGAAATGGCAGGAGGCAGTGTGCTCCTAGCTTGGTTTGGTTGTAAGTGGCAATTCCTCCTGCCAGCTGCACACTGGGGTGTGAAATGCAGCTCCTTTGCTGCAGAGCCTGACATGGGCTGCCCATCCTTCCCACTGTACCCTCCCTGATTGCTTTCTTCTGGCTTTTTGAGATGTTGAAGCCAAAAATAAACATGTAGCAAGACAGCAGATTGTGGGGAGAGATGCCTAATATCTCTCTGTATTTGCAACTAAAGTTTTCACAAGTTGCTATCTGTAAAAATGCAGCTTAGTTTGTTGTTCATTTCCAAGTCTGTATCATCAAGTGAGTGTAAAACTTAGGGAAGGAAATGAGTTATCAGGTCATTGGAGGCAAGGAAGGGAGGACACGAAGATACATTTTAGCAGATAAATCAAAGTGGACCTCTCAATTTTCTTGAAATTTACCAAAAAAGAAAATTCACTGGTTTTTTTTTTTTTAAAGTTCCATTCATTTCTTTAATGAGTATTTGAAAATCTTTAACCTTCAAGAGTAATTACTCTCTAAGTCTTATCCGTTCTTTCAGTTTTGTAGATATTTTTCTTCCTTAAAAAAAAAGAAAAAAACGGATTAATTATAAGAAGATGGATACTTAACTAAGCTTCAGGCTTCTTGGTGAGTCCTAGCCTGTAGCTAATAAATGTTATCTCTGGCAATTTAAACGTTTTTTCTTTTAATTAAGTTTTTTAAAAAGTGGGGATATGTTTAAAAAATTGTGTGACAAGGTGATACATAACTGTCATGAATGAATTAAACTCACCCATAGTAAAGGTTCATTATCTACCTATTTTCAATATCAGAAAAATAAAAGAAACATTATATTTATCTCAGTATGAACAGAAAATCCTTCTCTTTTCTTAGTCTGTAAAATAAGAAAATACAGTAGTAAAATCACAAAAATAGGCAAAAGGAAAAAAGAATGGATATAATTTCTCAAAACTTTAAATATTTTAAACACTCTGTTTTTAAAGATTTAATAGAATTTAATTTGATTGATGGTGTCTCTTTGGCTAGAAAAATATCACTTACAATCTTGTCAATCCCAGATATCCTAATATCCTGCATTCTGGATCACAAAAATCATGACATTGAATTTCTAGTTTTGTTTCTAAAGCAACTCTGCATCTGTTCTCCTAAAAATAAGTCCTCATTAGCTACCATTTAAGCTATGAATTATTAGATCAGAATTTATAACTATGTAACAATTTCAAGTTTTTCTTTGGCATTCTAAGGAACAAAAAAATCTTCTTGCTACAGAGAAGAAAACCAAAACTCTTTGAGTAACAGTTCACATGTACGTTCACATTAGTTAAGACTGTAAAAGCAAAGCTTTACTTGTAAGGCAGGTACATGGGATTTTCAGCTAAGTGAATTCTGGTTTTTTTCCTTTTATCTGTCTTAAAGTTCTAAGGAAGATTTATTGAAGAATTGACATCTCAAGTAGTACTTAGGAGGTGCATCTTATTTTCCTGTTCACTATCTTTACTACTTGCAGTGTAGTGTTTCTCTCTAACTCCAAGACATCCGTAGTTTTCAGAAGAACAGCCCGGGCAGGGCATGGCAGCTTTTGGGAAATCCTGTGATAATCCCCAGCAGTTTGCACTGCAATATGCAGCTACCAATGGTCCTGCTGCCACCGGGCAGGATTCATGGAACTTGGCCACCTGTGCTTGTGGCAATTTCCTCTGTGCTTACTTAGGAAAAGAGTTGGGAGATGTCTGCTTCCTCTTTGATGGGTTGCCTTCCAGTTAAAATGTGGCAAGAGAGACCCTTGTGGGCGAAGAGCAGGGAATGCGTTTGTTCGGACCTTGGCGTGCAGAGGTGGAATAGGTGCTGTGGGGCCGGATCTTGTCAGCAGCAACAGCTTCAGTGAACTCTGTCAGTGTGCAGCTCTCAGGACCAGTTACAAACTTTGATGGAAGCTGTAGGTTAATTGAGTTCAAGGCCATTAAGGACATCTCAGTTGTCTGAACTTCGATGGGAAGATCGTGTAATCATTAGTCATTTTCAACTACTAAAATGTGTACCCCATTTCCCATTTGAAATTTGTCTTCAGGTTGGTGGTTCTTGCTAAATCATCTTCTGTAAGATTAAAGAGCTCTTCCATTCCTGCTCTTTTCTTCGTGTGGAGGAACTAACATAGTTCAGTCAACTCACTTCTCAATTTTCTTCTTGCAGGCGGAACGGTTTGATCTCTTTCAATTGTGGGGCATTATCTCTAGTTTTAACTTTTTTGCTGGCTCTCTTCTGAACCCTCTCCAGATTTTCAACACACTTTTAAAAATCCACATGACAGAAGTCATAGTGGTATGAAATAACATTCTCATCACTACTGCATAAAGAGGTACTACATATATTTATCACTTCCTGTTCTTTACTCCCCAATTATACTTCCAAGTACCTAATGACTTACACTCCCGGTTCTTGAAACTCTTTTTAAAATTGTCTTCTTACCTATGCTGATTTTAAGTCCCTTCCATGATTAATATTTTCCAAAATACATGATTCTATTTTACAGATATAGTCTGCGTTGTTTGTTCTCAAAAATATTCCTTTGCAGTTGGACATAATGACAAAATGAACTGCATTTTGTCTGAGCAGGCAGGATTGCCCTGCCTTCAGCATAATTTACACTATTAACTTGGTGTTGTATGTAAAGTTTTTTTGTTGTTTTTTTTTTTTAATTTCCAAAGCATCAGTAAATGTTAAATAGGAACCACTGTAGTACTGAATACTTTGAGATCCCAGCAGGTATTCCTGTTTCAGTAAACTTGGTGCTTGCAGTCTGGTTAAGTAGCCAGGTTTTAGTTCTTAATGTAGAATGTCCTGGTATTGTATCTTTTTAACAAGAAAATGTGTTACTGGATCAGACACCTTGCAATGCCTTAGTATGTTAATTTTTATACATCTGTGCATAATATTTAATTGCCAGCTTTAAATCAGTTGAAAAGATAAAATCAGTCTTACCAGATTGATAGTAAAGAAAAAAGGGTGTCTAATTATATTCCTATCAATTAGTTTTCTATCTTCTCACTTCTGGATGAACTTTTTCATTACTTTAAGTGCACTTAGTGCATTTGGCATCAGTACAACGGGCTCAAGAGTCATCATGATCATTTTGTTTCTCCTTTTTGAGTACTGACACAGAATAAATACTCAAGTCAATAAAACAGCCTGTCCTTTCTGATAGGTATTATGTAGTGTTCTTGGCTGTTCCTGGCACAAATTCCTTCCTTTATTTTTGACCACACTGTCTTCCCCTGGGTATTTAGTATGGACCACTGGATGGAAGATATCCTGGCTTACGTTCCTGTTAACAAAAGTCAAGTCTTAAAGTTGTCTGCAGTGCAACTAATTATGTAAAATCACAGTGCTTATTGTGTTCAAAAATTACAGATTTTCCAAAGTCTCTAAGGAAAAAGGTCATATTCAGTTCCTTTAGTCTGCCAAACATGCACTGCTTTCCAGAGGTTGGTAGACATATTTCTCATCTTTTCTTGTCAACCTATTACCTTCCTTCATTTTTTTAGTCAAGTATCAAAAGCTTTTCCTGAGGGACTACCCTTCTAGCTTGAATCACCTGTCTCTAAGACCCCTTTTGAAATTATTCTGAAGCCCCATTTTAAGCCTGTGTTGGAGCATCAGGGGCTGAGTTTACACAAAGGGGCACTGCAGTCCAAATAACTGAATGTGTATATTCTTGCCCAATAGCTCTACCTCAGTGTGGCTAAAATGGCTCTTCCAACTATGCACCACAATGAGGCTTCACAAGGGAAAATTATGAACTTTCTAGTCTCCTCCCTGTCTTTCTAATTCTCTATTTGTCTATTTTGTCAGTGCAGATATCATTGAGAGCTCAGTGGCTGATTTATAGTTTTCATAGCTCTTCAATAAACCACACAAATTTAGAAAGGGAAACTGAAAAATGTTCAACCTACCTTACACAAGCTGTTCTTTCTTCAGTAATATTGGAGTATATATACCTGACTCCCCTATAAAAATGAAATGGAATGTGTTTATAAGCAATTGCTGCTACTTACTGCAGTCAAGTCACTGTTTCAACACCTCCAAAAGTAGGTCTGTCTTAGTTTTCCTTGGTACTTGGACATTTTCCCTGGAATTTAACTTGTAAAGCCTCTTGTTCTTCTTGTTCCCCACAGACAGGACCATCTGGACATTGTTACATTGTAATTGTGGAGAGCCTAATATTTTTGTTTGTTAGGGTTATGGGATTAGTCTGGCTTTTAAATAAAGTGAAACAGACATCATCTCATTAACATTTATATTACTTCTTTCTTACTTTGGTTGCAGCCAGTAATACTGAAGTGTAAGTTTTGTGTGATTTTGTAGATTTTGGTGCCATGAGATATGGCAGCAGATTAATGTTGGCTTTGGCTGACTTCACAGTGGAAGTGTGGTAGAACTTCATTAATTTACATACCTTAAACATTTGGATTCCTGCACTTCCAAATTCCTCTTTGAAATTGCAGAAATATGGTTCTCCAGGTAGGGGCTACCACTGAGCTCCTGCATGCACTTTTTTTAGCTCTGATTGTGCTCTCTTAGTCCTTCACCAAAATCATTGACATAAGGAAATTTCTAGTGTGCCAGGCAAAAAGATGGAGTTGGAGTCTTCTGCACGACCTGGGCCACAGGACTTTTTTATCACCTTTTACAAAAACTTGTTATTGATTTTAAAATATGCACACAGAAAATTATTGGTGATTTTTGGTGAGTTATGTCAATGCTTTATTACTTTTTTGGCTCAGAATTTGGACTGTGTTTATACCTTTTATTTTTGAAAATTCAGTTACCGATCTCTGTTTCCTGTACCATTATCTTAAAATTAGAAGTCTTGTTGGAGTGAACTTTACTGTTTCTCTAAAGGATATGAGCAAATTGCCTACAAGCCATACTTCTGTTTATCTGAGTAGATTTCTGTCTTTCAGCAGTTCATTCTGAAATAGGTTTTCCAGCACTTTGGCCATTCTGTAGGTCTTCACATAATTAATCTTATTGAATTCCTTGTCAAATAAAGATCACCAGAACAGTATTCCATATTCTCCATTATATGTATTGTACAAATACACATAGCAAAATATTGAAGTATTTTTATAAAGAACTGAGATTGACAAAATGTTTCCATTCTAAATGTCCTTTTTAAGAGGCTTACAGTTGTTCACAGACTGTGACTGTTCAGGATACAATTTTACATTTTGATCAAGACCCTATGCAAGACTTTTTTAATTATTTGAGAAAATTGCTTATTTTCCAGGAGAAAATAATTTTCCTTGCAAATATGATTCAATTATTGTTTAACTGTAACAGGAAATAATTTCATTCTTTGTCCCCATTTTTGCCAGTTCTGACTTTAAGAAAGGTATCTACTGAGCTGAGGTATCTAGCACTTCTTTGCTTAGAAGTTTATTTATTTCATAGTGAGGAGGGGACAGGTACAAAGGTATTGATTTAAATGTGTGGAGATTGACAAAAGATAGGGGATAAAACAATTCTTTCTTTCTTGTTTGGATTTTTTTCTGTGAGTGGGTGATTTCAACAAGACTTAACTTGAAAACTTCACAGGTGCTATGAATAGGACCTTTCACAAGGGCAGGTGTCTGTAACGTTGAAGAAAACCCCATGATTTTGAGAAAATTATAGGTATGAAGATGAGATGCTGTGCAGGAGTAGCAGTAAGTGACCTGCCACTGCTACTTCAGAATGTTCTGAGAAGGTAAGCTATTTGAGCAGGAGATCAATATGAATATTTTGGTTATATACTGTAAAACAATCACCTAGAATTGAATTTCAGTGCAAGGAGGGGCTTTGGTATATTGCTATGACTGTTAATTTAAATGCACAGAAGCCAAGAACTTTAGAGTTACAGCAGCTGTGGGAAACATAAGTTGGTAATGTTTACATACGCTTCAGAGCATAAATTTCTTACCATAAACAGCAATGCAAAACACTACATATGTGCAAGTGGAGAGAGCAATGGATACTGTGAGAACCATGGATGAATTTGAATTTCTGGACTTTAAATACAGAATCCCAAGACTGCACTCACAGCTTGTTTCCCACTGAATATGTAAGATACAAAATGAGTTACATCCTGTTCTAAAATACAAGACCCTGATTCTACATAAACTTAAGTGTTTACATAAATTCAGTCATCTGAGTAACCACACTGCCTGCTGTAACTTCTTCTAGTGGTTCACATGCATGTACATGTTTACTGGGCTTAGTTACTGGCATCCTAGAAACAATGCAAACCAAGAAATGAAAATGAACATGTTACACAAAGTACATTTTCCGAGACAGAGCACCTAGGTTAAGATTCTTGCTGGTTTGTCAGTTTGGCTTCAGCTTCCTGAACTCCCCCCCTTGAGCAGTAGAGGAGATCAAGGATTCTCTTTGACTAGATACTTTTGCTTTTAGGTAGTAGTTAATACTGGCTAAGAATCAACTTAATTCATTTAATGCTGTCTAAGAGTCTTTGTGGCCTGTAAATCATGTAGGACTAGTGTCTCTGCTATTAGTGGTTATTGGCTCTATTCATAGTAGTTTGTGATAAAAGATGATAGGTTTTGAGCTTTTTGCTCTCTCCTTAACCCACTAGTCATCCCTTTGTTGCTCAGAGAGTGTCTATACTAAAATAATGTGTCCACTTGGATTGATTTATTCTCTGTTAAGCATCAAGTCTACATATTGTGTTCATTTCTGACATGTTTTGGGGTGCTAGTTTGTAAATACACTGACTCTGGTTTTCTTCTAATCCATCAAATCAGACTAATCAGTAAGATTAGTCTCTTTTTTAAAACAAGTTTCTTTTGAGAACATACCAGTATTTAATTGTGTATTTTGTGACCTTTCTTCTGATGCTTGTTTTGATCTGAAACCTCTCAAAACACAGCAGATCAGCAAAAATCACGGAACTTAGTCTGGCTTCTTTGCCTATATTTGCTAAACATAGTAATTTAAGAAATAGCTGTGACAACATTTTGCCCTTTCTTTTTTTTTTTTTTTTTTAATAATTATTTTTGTGATTTAGCAAAGACTGAGAGAGACTGTATCAGAAAATTGAAGTTTTACCATTGGTATCAGTGGACTTGTTTCAGAAAATCTTGATGGGTGGTGAGGTGGAAGGTTTATTTACTCTTTTATTTTTAAACCTTTAGGGAATTACTTGTCAGTTTTTCTCTACCATGAGCAGGGCTAAGTATATTTTTTCTCTCACTTAGTACCTGAGATCCTACATAACT
This sequence comes from Leptocoma aspasia, assembly GCA_013399835.1. NCBI lineage: Eukaryota > Metazoa > Chordata > Aves > Passeriformes > Nectariniidae > Leptocoma > Leptocoma aspasia. Next base: position 115,437 of record VXAX01007767.1, on the reverse strand, counting down.
CCACTATGTCAGTTGTGAGAGCCTGGAGAATATCACCAATTATTTTGAAGCTCATGATGTGAGTTTCACGTCAGTACTAGTGATGCGTAGATGCTTCACCATTGTTTCCTGTTAAGGGAGTTCATTATTATCTGGTTCTCCTGAATGACTGGCAGTGGTTGACACAAGGACTGGGTATGTGTCATTGCACTCTCAACTCCACTGCAAATTAAAATTTCATCAAAGTGTTCTTGGAGAAGCTTTCAAGGCTCTTCTCAGCATGCTTCACAATACAGTGATCAAAATCCTCCTTCAAAACATGAGCTAAGTTCACATGAGCTGCCTAGGTGCCTAAATGGCACCCCCTAAGTTCAAGAGGGAGGTGAACAACTCAGACCATCTTCTCTCTGGCAGCCTGACCTCAGTTCCTATGAGCTTCTAGGAGGAGGAGGATGGCCTAGCTAGAATCAGCACACTGCCGTTGGCAATCTGAAATAACCCGTGGCTACCAGCAGGCATTGGCAATCTGAAATAGCCCATGGCTACCAGCAGCCTTTCTAGCACATCACCAGTAGTAAAGCACCAAGAAGGGAGGCTGTGTCTGCTGGACACACTTGCACAGTTTTTCTCTGCCTTCACAGTGGCCAGGAGGGAGGGACAAAGCCAGGAGAGAGATGTTCCTGCTCCCCAGTACAGCCAGGATTCTGGATGAAGTCTCCCACCTTTGCCATGCCTTTGGCCATGTTCTAGCCTTCAGGGATTTGGGAGGAGGAAGCAGTGCAGAGGAGCTCTGAAGCTTGCTGGGTTATAGCAGCTCTAACAGATGTATGGCAATGTGCTGTGCTTTGGCAGCAGCCAGCAGCAATGCTGTCACTTGCCAAGACAATTGGCAGCAGATGGCTTTGTCCAATTCTGCCATGAAATGCGTTTAAACTAAAAAAGATAGAGTGTTGTACTTGGAGCTGATGCATTGCAAGAAAATGAGATTCCTTGTGTTCTGATTTTATAAGTTGTGAATGTCACATGTACGGATGAGAATCCACATTATTACATAGCCTTCTCTCCACAGCCCAGCACCGTGGTCATGCAAAAGTGAGAAAAGTTCAGTTGCATTCTTCAGTGATACCAAAGGCAGATTTTCTATATTTACTGTAGCTCCTAGGGTAACTTTTTAAAGTAGATCACAGCCGAGGAAATTTTGGACCCGCAGTTCTTGATCTGTTTTTTGTACAACTGTGTGTCCAAATCTTTATTTTGGCAGCTGACCCCATGATGAAAACAATACCACATTGCAGTAGTACATGCCATCTGTGGTAACTTTTTAAATATAATTTTTGCTGCAAATAACAAGTGCTTAATGTAGTCTCTCCTCCAGCTTTTCTTCTATACTGATAACCAGAATTCTCATAGGAGTTTCAACTGCTTGTCTTCATGGATCTTACTGAGAAAAAACAGTAAAAGAAAGACAGTGTAGAAGATGTCAAATTTATACTTTTTTAATGCTAACCTGAGCCTTACAGAATCTTTTATCTCTATAATGTTTGTAGCTTTGTTTATAAAATATTTCATACAAGTAATAGCAATAAATGCCAGAAAGCCATGCTGTTTTCTGACAGGAGTGATCTTTGTCTCTACCATTCTTGCCACTGCCTAAAGCCAGGCAGTCTATACCTATTTTTCTGATAGTTTAGCTTTAAAAAAAAAAAAAAAAAGGAACAGACCATCATGAATTAATATCACTGTTGGCCAATGTCTTTTTAACTTATGTGAAAAATTGTCCTTGTGCTTTCAAAAGCTTGAAAAAAAGTCTACAGACTCAACAAAATGAAAACATTTCATATATATATGGAAAATATATAGTTTGAAGAAAAAAGCAAATCAGTGATTTTGGGTATCCAGTAGTTTTTGTGTTTGGATTAAATGCTGTTAATATCAAAAATAAATCTATTATTTAAAAAAATGTTTAGAAAGCTAAACTAGCTGAACAATTTGAAATAACTTTCTAATTTGTGTTAAAATATAAGTATTAACTAAAAAGGCACAATCTTGACCATCCTATTTTGGAAGTCTTGAGGACTATTTATTTTGACTATGAATGTGCTTTTCAGTTGTACCCAGATGATTTAGGAGCTGGGGAAATTGGCCCACATAACAGGTTCAGAAGTATCTGAGACATTTAGGAAGATGAGCACAGCCTATTTGTTCTTGTAACTAATGACTGCCATTCTAAAAATCCCACTCCATCTCCCAAGCTTTATTTATATGTTAAATTGCTGGTGATTAAAAAGTGCTATTTATAGAAATCTAAAGGAAGGAAAGTGTGAAATACTGCTGTGGTCTAAGGAGTGTATTTTGTCAGTGCACCTCCCCAGCAGACAATCATTTGTATGTTGTACTGGTGAAGCATTTCCAGCACGGAGGCAACTGCACCAGTAAAAAAATCTCTCTGTATTGATACAATAAGCTGCTTCTCCACAATGAAATGTACTGCTGGTGAACATGAATTTTTTTTCTGGTGTAATTGTATGTATTCACAGTGCTTCCACAAGGATAGCAGTTCAGTCAGGGATTAAACATTTTCATACCCCATTTCATGGCTCAGGAAGTCTCTCTGGAAGCTGAGGTGTACTGCCTGAAAGCCTGAAAAATCCCCTGAACAAGGATTTGGTTGTTAGCTTGTTACCAAATAAGAAGACTTTTAATATAATAATATAAAATGATTACAGATGGTTGTTTAGTTTTGTTTTTAATTTTCCTGAACTCTGCTGGGAAAAAAAAGGTACTCTAAGGACCTCCTGTTGTATTTGGAGCTAGTGAAGTGAACAGGGAATGTTTTCATTTTAATCAGTAGTCTTACTTAAGAAGAAATTAATGAACAGTTCTTCCAAAAATCTTTTTGTTAGTGTTTCATATCCACAGTACACCACTACATAAAGATGTTTCATTTGTGAGGCTGCTTGTTATTCTTCTCTAAAATATGACTTAACTGCTGCATGGTAGCACAAGCACTTAAGAGCTGACTGAAATGCTTTGGTCTGTTACCTGCACAAAGCAAATGATCACTAGGAGGACAGGGCACTAGCCTGTCTCATTTATTAAAATAGGAAAGAGTGTTCAAATTTTAATTTGGGCAGGATTTTCATTATCAGTATAATAGATGTAAGGCAGAAGTTAACATCTTCCAAGTCAAATTGTTGCAGTATACATAGAACTAAAAACTGGATATGATCAAACCCTTCAGTAGCAGGCAGGGGCATAAAAAGCTTATTTCAGGTTTGTGGGTTTTCTCCCCCTCCCTCCAGCAGCCCTTGCATTTCCTGAGGCTTGTGTGCTTACAGAGCATTGGCAGGTGCCTGCCCATCAGAATGGATTTATAATAAGTCTTGCGACAGCATGTTCAAAAGAATATTAAATCTCACATTCAAGAGCAGGGTTAGTCTGTTAAGACTTTATTTTTAAAGCCATTTAAGCAATTTGAATAAAGATAGATTCCTAAAAGTGCACCTACCTGCATTTTTTTTTTAAATCTGTGCCTCTCAGGCTCCACAGTGACTATTAATTTTAATGGGATGTGATTCTAAATCATCTATGTGATCTTCACATCCTTATTTTTTTACAAAATGATAGAAAGACGTAAAAAAATAATATTCCAGATAATAGAATTTTATTGTAAAGTACCAATATGGAGGTTTTTTAAAATTAAATAGTATTCATATTCTTCATGACCTAAATGAAAACAATAATTATGAGTGCTTTTCTATCTCATCATTCTTCCTTCTCCCAGTCTACACTGGAATTACGAATGAGAAATAAAAAAAAAAGGAAATTAAAAAGTTTTGGATTGCTAGACTTTTGTTAACAGCTGGACAATAAATTAATTTCAAATTAAGATAAATATATAGGTTTGGCAGAGCATGCTGTTCTGGGAAAGAGTTCTCAATCACTGTCTTAATAATTTTGGCTTACTAGATGCGTGGTAGGATTCTCCCTCATCTGAATTATAAAGGGAATCACCACTGCTTTTACTGACATTAGTAATTTCCTTTCTCTCTCAAAGAAAGTGCTGATGAATATGTCACTGCCTATGGAGAATTGCTCTTCTATAAATATATCCATTGGTTTAGATTTATTTCTCATACCTCTGAGTAAGTCAACATTACAGAAGCTAGAGGTACTAGTTTTCTAGGATTTCCTTGTCCCCTGAAACTAGGATAGGTGAGTTTAGTAATATATATGCTCTTTAGGTTTCCCTAAAATTGAGAAGTCTGAAGGGTGTGTGCGCTTTTTTTCTTCTTCCAACAAATTAACCAGAAGTCTACCAGATGTTTTTCCTCAGTAAAATTGAAATTAAGGTCGGCATCTGCCAGCATCTGCTATGCTTATCTCAGACCCAATAGGTATTTTTGACAGCTTTGTCTTAACAGCCCCATTTCTGGGTTTTCATTAGGCTTTCTTTATTTTTCTGGTTCATGTTCTCTATTTTAAATTGGATTTGTGCCTCCTTCCCGCTATTTCCATTTTACAAAGCAAGATATGAAATGTGACCTCAAATTACTGATTTTCATGTTTGTCAGAGCAGCTTCACTGCTCTCTGCATACTCCATTGCACTAATAGTTTAAGCTCTTTTTCCTGAGGACATATATAAACCCATCACTGTACTGTGCCCTGGGTTCAAAATTTTCCAAGCACTGAAATTCAATTGGCAAGATACACTCATTGTGATTTATTGGTAGCTTTATTGGGGGTCAAAAAGGGAGCAATTTGCAGGGTGCCCTTTATGCTACCCTTGTGGCACAGGAGGAAAGTGTTCATACACCACTTGAAAGTGCCATTGCCTTAGCTGTCCTAACCTGCAATGCTCATGAAGCCATCATATTACTGAATTTCCAAAAATGTTGCAGCTGAACTGATAGCAATTCCAGATGGACATTTTTATTTCCCTCTAGAAGCCTTTAATAGAATATATCATACATGCAGCAGTCCCATATGCTCCATAATGTCCTATTTTGACTCTAGTGAATCAATTCCCAAGAGAGACAGAAGTCTCCAGTCGTGAATTTTTATCCATTTCTTCCTGATCCATTTTTTGTTGTTTCCAGTGGCATAAGTCAGCTTTACTTGTCATGGATCATATTTTCTAAGACTTGCAAGTGGCAGCTCTGCTGTGACTGTACTCCAAGCCTTCTTTCTCTTTCTTGAGCTGCAGAAATGAGAGTCTTTAGAATATTTCTGCTTTTGGTCCTGGTGTAGCCTTTGAGAGCAGCCCTGGTCAAGAAAAGTGTGTGTCACTGTTGTTGAAAGGATGTAACTGAAGGCAGATTCCCTTAGGTCGTACCCCAGTTCATTTTGGAAGTTCATACTCACTGCCTGTGTTTCTACTCTTCCTTCTAAGGAGCTACTCTTCCTGCATAAGTTTGTGACCTTTGTGAGGCTGTGCTAAAACCAGTATTTTAGTAGTCTACATTAAAAATAGTCCTTTCTTTATGGTGGTGGGAAAAGAGCTTTCTTAAGCACATGTATCACAGCACTGCAATTTGTCAGGCCAGTGCCCTGCAAACTGGAATCATTGTTAGGGCTTGCATCTCTCCTGGTGGTACATGAAGGAGTGCTTTGTGCTTTTATTTGTGCTCTACACACGTGAGGTAAATGAAGGCAGAAGTACTTCTGGTATTTCATAACTTATACTTGCTTATACTTGAAATTCTTGTGTTCATTCCACATTGTACTTTAGGTATGGCATGGCACAGCATTGCTATGTTATGGTATGTGGAGGAGCAAGAGATACAAGCATTATTAGGATTTAATTTGTTTCCTTTCTGGACAGGGATTTTACCTGTGGCAGTAGCACAATCTACATCCCTGTTCTCTAAAGTGATATATGTTCCTTTTCTTCCAGCCATGTAGCTCCAATTCTGAGCATTCCAAAACAAAATAATATTTTCCTTACCATCCTTCATCTACGCTTACCTTGAGAATTTGGTTACATATCTATCTGTTAAAGAGAAAATGAGTGAACAGCCTGCAGAGCACTAGCAAATAATCCTGATTAGTTTTATCCATGAACATGTTTCTTGTCAGTTGAAGCTATGCAGAAGTGACTGTTGGTAAGTAAAAGAGATTTGTTTTCGTTGGGTTTTCTTACATATTTCTCCTGTAAGTAGACCATTATTAGTTGGTTAAAAATAATTCTTGGCTGCTTCATTTAAAACCCATAGCTGCAGTTCTCGGTCATACCTGCAGCTCAGTACCAACTTCAGATTTAATTCATGGAAAGAAAAGCAAGTACGGAAAGAAAAAAGAAATGTAAAATAAGTGTTAACAGTACCTCTGTGGTGTCTACTTCACAGGTTTTATGGTAAAATGTATTTGCTATAAATGGTTTTTTGCTGTGGAGAGTACAAACCAGCCAGGATTAAGAGAGGAAACAAGCATTCCTGAGTTGACAAAACAGCCTGAAAAGCCATTCCACAACAGATAGAGGAGCATTTTGAGCTGTAACTGTTCCAGAGTGTTTTTGGTGACTGCTACTAATAGGCTCTTGAGAAGAAAAAAAAATTACTCCCACCTTCTACAGCCACTGTGTCACTGGGAATTGTGCCCACTTGAGCAAGTACTGATTTTTGCACAATGTCTTAGAATGTTTGAAAGTGAAGGCTCAAGCTGTTCTGTTTTAAGTTGCATTTATAGATGAATTTCTATCTAATTTAGAGAGTCCTCACCCATATTAGATGCTTTATATCTTGAATATTTCTGTCACTTCATCCCCTACTTAATTACTTTCATTCTTCCCTAATTGAGTTTAGGGTAATAACTTTGATAACTCAGACACCATCTGGCATGGGAATACAGATTTCACAAGAAGAAAGCAGCAAAATTGTACTTGAAGTTCAGCAATATTTCTTCCCTTTCTCTTTTTAAGAGAAATAATCAAAACCAGGCATGAAAATATTGTCATTTCACAGTTTTCAAAGAATCTTGAGCCATACCAAATCTAGTGATGTATAACTACAGGGTGTACCTTAGAATTCCTCACAGATGCTCATTCTGTTAAATACAGAAAATAATAACATGGTTGTGGCTATGTGACTGAGGCTTGAAATTAAGCTTATTTTCACATCTCTTGTGTGCAGCTGATAAAAGCCAGTTGGTTAGATTAGATATACCTGGGCTGCTCTGTTTGGAAGGTATGAACTCATTACATAGGCATTTTACACTGCTTAATCCATAGAGCAGGATCAGCATCAGCCTGTTATGAGGGATTACAGTCTGCACAGCCACACAGAGGATGGAGATAGAATTTGCAAAAATTTCAAAATGGAGAAAGGAATTGGGGAATGCTGGGCTTTGAAATCAAGGCATTAAGGATCATCAGGACCTGATTATGAACCAGATGCCAAAGGCTTGAACAAGAGAAGCAGAAAAAGGGGGTGGTGGTGAATCAAAAAGGGAAAAGGCACAGCTGTGAAATTAAATACATGGTAATTGATATCTAACAGATTTGGAGGTTTATATGCTTGGCAGAGTTAAACTTCAGCTTTTTAAGCACTGTAGTGGAACGGAATAGAAATTATAGCATTTTACCTTTATTTGGGCATTCTTTCCTGCAATGTGAACATCTTTTGAATGCTGAGTTTGGAGAAGGAGAGAACCCCATTATGTGTACTGGGGAGAGATCAGTGAAAATAACATTTTTCAGTACAAAACTCTTCCTGCAGAGCCCTCTCAAGGATAATTCTAACAAAAATAAACAAACCCTCAATAATTCAAATTGATGATAAATACTTGTTAATTTTGTGTATTATTTTATCAGGTATAATTCTATGGTCTTGAAAGTTCTACTGAAGATTAGTAAAGGGTATTTACTGACGACTCTGAGGATTGTCTTAATTCTCTTTAGGCTGAACTGATGGATGCACCGTAGCTGTCACAGACTTGTCACAGGTGCTGGCCCTTCCATTTACCCATCCTACCTGATGTATCTGCTGTCCTGGTAAAGCACAAGGCGTTTGAACAATCCTAATAAAAATTTTGTATTGCTGGTTCAAAGTGTTCAGAAGGCATAATTTACTGTATCTAAACTGATAAGTTTTTAAGAGCTTTGTCTTCATATTTTTTTCTAATGATAGGTGAAGTTTTTTTCAGCTTCTGCTGCAGGGATGAAAGCGAGATCTTAATGCAAAAGAAACTAGCAAATAACACTGATATTTTCTCATGTAACTCCAAAATTTGACTTTCCAATAAATCTAAAATATTGTAAGATTTTAAGTACAGTTTTAATACAACTTTCCCTGTTGATTGGATGCCATCAGATTATTCAAGAAAAGAAAGAAAAGCATTGTCTGATGGAATTCACAATAAATATTTGTCCTCATCAAATAAGAAACCAAATCATTTCCATAGAAGTTGCTAGGATAAGGTGCTAGTGTGAATTTTAAATATGTATCTGCTGAAGTTGCAGTTTCTCAAAAGAGGAAAGACTGTCTCTCGAAACACAAGAAATCACATTCAAATGTCTTGTCTATTGGAATTTTACCATAAGGAATGGGGTACATATTATATAATGTTAGATATACAGGATCTTCTTCAGAGGAAAGCATAAAGTCAGGGCTGGTATAACCCAATATCTGTACTGTTTTAATAATAAGTAGGATCAGAAGAAGGCATAATTTAGAAAGTAAACTTGGTAGTAATAGGACTATAAAGTGTTCTTAGTCTGTTTCCTGCCTCAGTTTTTCTTGGGTAGATGGTCATAATTTGGAGAAGTCAATGATTCCTTATTTTCCATAAGGGTATTTATTGCAGCAGCCTATTCTTAAAGACAAAATAAAGGTGATGGAAGGAATGTTCTTTAGCATTCGGACCTCATCTTTATCCTGTTTCAGTTCTTAACAGCTGATTCCCATGTCTAGATTAGCTCAAATTTATATGGAATATATAATTAAAAATACTGACTAAGATCCTTCCCTTTTCCTGAAACAGGATGGGTGAGCAAGGAAGCCACCTTTTTCTCTCTTCTTTTATTCCCTCACATTGACCCTTCTTTTGCTTGACCTTTAAAGGACTTTTACAGTTGCAGCATTTTTGTTACGTGGCTGATCTGTTGGTTTTTTCAGTGTCTGATTGTTCTTTAGGCATAAGGTGTGGTAATTTGGGTTTTTTCAATATGCAACAATTTTGGTCAAGTCTCTGTCTATTCTGCATAGATGTTAAGATAAAAGATACTTCAAATGGTACAAGTGAATAAACCTATAATTACACTAGCAAAGGAAGATGGAGAGATACTTTCAGTGAAAATCTGTCAACAGAATAAAGGACAATTGTAAGATTCTAATTGGCCTCTAGACACAACACAATACAGTAGTTTTTGTAATTGCCTCTACCTTCATCTTCCCCTTACTCCAACTCAAAAACTTGTTACAGACATCAATTAGTTCATAGCATACATCAGTGTAGAAAGGTGATGGCCATTGGCTCTACATCCAGTCTACCTCACAAAAGCATCCTTAAAAATCCTACATTGTCTGTACTTCCTAAAGAGGTCTCATACAGCATATTCTACTTTTGAGGGAAACACCTGGAGGTAATGAAAACTTGGGGAATTAATGATCTATTTGAAGGAGAAAAAAAAAAAAAACCAAGAGGAAATGTTTACTTAAAAACACACAAATCCTGTCAATATTGAGCACGACTGCTCTAATTGAGTAAAGTAACTTTATTTTATAATAGTAAATAAGCATGTCAGTAGGGCTTAACCTCAGTGTTGCCATACACAAGAGTAGGCATATTCTTTAGAAACCTAGTTTAGGATCCTAAGTGTACATTAAGATGTTTCTGTGCACGACAGCAGAAACGTGGATTAGTCTCAAAGATACCCCTCATCTGTTACAAGATGAACCCTTAGTAAGCAGAACAGCTAAGTCTTGCTCCCAGTTCGCTGTCTTTAACCTTAATAAACTTTTGGCTGCTTGAAAATGAAAAATCTCCTTTGCTTGCTTCCCAGGAAGCTCAGCAGGTTTGTGATGGGGCACAGGGGACATAGCCCACATTCTGACCTAAAACAGTACAGCACTGGGTGTATTTGTAGTGCAAGATAAAAATGAGTAACACCACCGTGCTGTATGCATGCACATACCATGCAGTGTTAGACCTGTGCTTGTTTTCATCAGTCACCAAGTTTTGCCTTTTGGCTTATGCAGAAACATAACAGGATTATGTTTCTGATATGCTGTCTTCACTTCTGTAACAAAACAATAACATAATAAAAAAGAGTATTTTCCTCATGTATTATAGGAAACTTAAGTTGCTGATAGAAATTAAATCTCTGTCTACCCGATACAGCTAGCAGATATATCTGATAAAAAATCAGTTCTTACAAACTTAAGATATCTTTGTAGAAGGAGCATTTCTAATATGTTAAAGCTAAACACTTTTTAAAAGGTAGATGTTGAGTAAGTTAGTGTAAAAAAGAGGTTCCATATTACATGTCAATAGAGTCTGATCACCAAAAATACGTTGTAGCCCTTGGGATAGATATTTGGCCACACTGAAGCTAATTCTGAAAGCACTGTTGACTTCCATGAACAAATCATTTTTAACTTTTAACTTTTTTAACTTTTATTTTAACTTTTTTAGCTTTTTAATTTTTAAAAAAAATGTTAACTTTTGCAAATAATACAATTTTAACTTTTGCAAATAATCTAACTAGTTGCCCTTAGCTAATTTATGTACTGTTGTTGTAGGGGTATTTCTGCTGCCATGACTGATTTTTACATTTACTATTTTAAAATTGTGTGTTTCATTTCTGATGTCATAGCCATGACATGTAACCTACCATCTGTATCACTGCTGCGATGTTTCTTTCCTCTGCAAAGTGTGTTAGCAATTTTGCTGTATATAGTACATGATGATCTGGTATGACATTTTTCTTCATGATGAGGACAGGAAACTATCTCCTGAGTTATTTTATCTCTTGTCATAAGTGAAGATAAATGTCATAACACTGATCAGCCTTCATGTGTCCTGAATATGCAGTTATTTGCATTTTCCCTTCACTTTTCTTTGGGACTGAAATGGCTGAAATGACAGTCACAGCAAATGAAGTGCTGAGAATGTGGGGAGAAAAGAAGGCTCAATACTGAAAGATATTAATAACTTTTGCAGTGTTATGTCATCAGTGGAATGACACTGATGTCTGCTTGTGTAATCTTCAGATACATTTATAAAGAGGAGCAATCACTGGAAAATTTTTTCTTTGCTACTTGACTTTATATGTGTGTGCTCATATCTGTTGTTGTTGACTTGAGCTCTGTAAGATTTGAAGGTTTTTACAGATCTTGGTACTACTAAGGAAGAAATGCTGTGGTGCAGAATTTGGATCTTTTTTTTACTTACTTATTTATCCTTGAACAATCCTTGATGTTCAGTCAGTGGTCAGACAGTCTCCTTTTTCAGCAGCCTCAATCAAAATACCAGCACATGGTTCTCTGATGGCATCTCTGTGCCAAGGGAGATTAAGGGATATAACAAGCTTTTGAGGAGGTTTCAGTATCACCAACCAGCCTGAACTAATACTGCAGCATTTCTGTTTATGTGCTGATAGTCCATTTTTGAGATAGTGTGTAACACTGCTACCAGGTGACTTCCAGCAAGGCACACAGATTTTACTATTAACTAAGTTTTAAACTATTACTTAAAAGAGAGTGGCTTTCCTAAAGGCTGACCACCTGCATTGCCTTAGACCTCCCTTTTTCAACCCATCTCCCATGTTTAGCTAAAGCCAAACTTTTGGTTTACTTTTGTTTTATATTTTTTATCAACAAATAAATAGATCTTTTGCTTTACTATTCATTGTTGTCTGATAAAAACCATTTAGGTCTGTTAATAGTAAGCCACAATAGACTCAAACCAAAGTGATAGGGTAGCTACATGGAGGCACAGGTAGTTTTGTTACAGATTCCATAAAAGTCTTCTCAATTATTTTTCATATTTCCTTATCCCTAAAGGGACTGTGCCTCTGAACTCCTTGGGTATTAAGCAGATCTGGGCATGTGTTGTCAGTCATGGAATTATGAAAATGTGGAGAGCTGGAGAGATAAATGTAATCTACACATGGCGTGTGTGTATCTGTATTCTTGACACTTCAGTTAATCAGGGGGGCTTGGCTATTACTGATCACCAAGTATTACATTCAGGAAATGAAATTCTGACCTGGAGGAAGTAAGATGAGAAAAAGATTAACAGAGAATCACATAATGATGCTGAATTTTCTGGAGGTCACTGGGAACTAATGGACCAAATCTGGAGCTACTATGTGTCTTTTAAGGTGACCAGGCTACCTTGTCACAGACCAGTTGTTGCATGTTTTTTAGGCTGTAAGGAAACTGAGGTAAATGTTAAGGGGAATGTGCAAAACTGTCTTTTGTATTATTCCAATTCTGGTTGAAATGAATTTTTCCCTCTTGTGCAGGGTTAGGAATGTTTTCCACTGTAGCTTGCAGATGCCAGTGTGTGCAAGTGCATTTCTTCTGAATGGTTGGCCTGATGAGGGTGAGGAAGGATATGCAAAGCAGACTCTCTTGCCCAGGTTCCCCAAATCCAAGAGCTGTACAATCAGGAAATGCATTATAGCATCCATTGTTGCTTCAGCAGGGAAAGCGTGCTTTACATATGCAAATACTGCTCAGAAGTTTAACTTAATAATTATCAGCTGGAGCCTCTATTGATGAGCAGCTGAGGCTAATCACCAGCAAAAGAATTGGAATTAACTGCTACTAGGCTTGCATTGAGCATGCTTGTCTCTAGCTTGTGGTTACTGTGGCAATTGTAGAAACATAGATATATATATACATTTTCAAAGCTTATATGTACTTATTTCTTGTACTTTCTGTCCTTTTGAAAAACACTGTAAAATGATGTATTTTAGGCTTTTACCCTTCCTATCTCTTCCACAGTTTATTACTGAGTAAGAGCCAACATAAAATAGCTCCAGTCTTTTACATCCTACTGCCATGAATGATAGTCACAGTACTGTGTACAGCTGCAGTGACACATTTGGGCACATGCTTTACCTCAGAGAGCTGTAGTGGCTGCCTGCTGCTGATTATACATTCTGCTATATCAGGGCCAGTAGTCACCTTAACACAAAGCTTACACCTGAACAGAGAGGAATGTCTGGGTGTAAGATATCCAAATGGCTAATGAAAAAAGAGATGCTGTTTCTCCATAGGAAATTTTCAGATTAACAAATCCCATTGTTTTCCCTCACACTTCCTACTGTACACCAGGGAAATTCAGCTGGCTACAAATACTTACCCTGCAGATATCATTCATATGCCTTTTCCTAAGTGTGCTTTATTATTCACATCACACTCCTACAGGCCCTCCACAGCTTCCCTTCTAATTATTCCCTGCTTGCCCATTCCTATGAATAACCAGTGGCATTCACCCACATTCTGCCATTTAAGGTGTTTAGTAGTCCACCCTACTATGGATTGGATTTCTCATTTTCCAGGAGGTGCCACAATTTATTTAAATTTATCCAGATTGAAACTCTAAATATTTATAATTGACTTGCAGAAGCTTTCAGCTTCAGGGCACAGGCAGTGGTTTGCCTCTACCCCCGTAGTGGAGGTGGTAGAGGGGAATGCTTCAGGGCAGAGGCAATTGGGCTGGCTCAGACCAGCTTAGGCTGAGTTGGGTGTGTTGCACTGCAGGAGGTGAGAAGCACTGTGTGACCCTCTGGGTCAGCTTAAACTGTGGGAATGGTAACCTCTAACTGAAAGGAGATTTATGTCTGTAACTGACCTAAAAGGGCTTATTTATTTCTACCCCAGGTGTATACTGCTAATTGTGATGAGGTTGTTTATGACAAAAAGTCACTGCTAAGGGATAACCAGTCGTTGCTTCTGTAGAGAAGTGTGTTTGCCAAAAACCCACTAGTTAACACCTCAGAGCCTGGTAGCATGGTCAGAGGACAGAAGGGGCATTGACCCTCTCTTCCTGTCATGGGATGCTCTGCAGTGTACTTGCTGAGTGTTGTTGTAGGGGATTTCCCTGCAATATGCCTTCAGGGTCTACACATTGAGTCTTTCTGGCAGTCTTGACCTGCCTGCAGAGCTTTTGAGCAGAAAGAGAATACCCCTCTACCTTTGGGGAGATGGAGCTTCCTTTTCTGCTCTTTCTCCCCCGCTTCCCAACTGCTGAAGAAGTGGTTTGCCAAAAAAATCAGCATCTTTACAGGAATGGGACTTGGAGAAAATAGCAATTTGTCAAGAGCACAGATGGCTTATTTAGAATCTAATAGGTATTAAGACATTATTTTCCCCAGGCTTTACTCCTGATATTGATAATGTGTTATCTTTGCCAAGTTCCCCTCTTGATAACATGTTATCTTTGTCAAGCCAAGTCCCTGATAAAATCTTATTTTCCCTCAGTGCTCACTCTGATAAGATATTATTTTCTTACATCTCTGCTGCCAGTGGGAAGGAGGGAAATGTTATTTTTAGTCCTTTTCTTGAAGAGGCATATGTATTGCCAAGGCAATGCAAAACAGGGAAAGAAAGAATGAGAAGAACGAACAAAAAAAGTTATTTTATTCTAGACAAGGAAATGAGCAAATATTTTAAGACTTATGGGCCCTTGTTTTGAATATGCTAATAAGCCAACATTCATAACTAGCTAATGAGCTAATATTTCTTTTGAAAAAACAAGCTATTTTTACAAAGTCACATCTGTTTCCAGGAAGGATGTTTATGTTTAGATTTTCTTTCCCTATTTCTTCCTGCATTTTGTTGCTTCATGCCTTTTCTTTACCTGTTGTCTTTTACTGTTTGCTATCCCTCTTAGAGAATCCCTATCAGAATTGCATTTGCTCAGCCAGCACATGAACAGCTCTCTGCAGTTCTGCAGCACGATGCCATCATTGATGGTACAGCTGCAAACCTTTCTGAAACACAACCCCTTCCTCATTTTGTGTGCAGAGCAAACACAGCAATGCAGAGAAAGTGGTTCTTGAACCACTCCATTTAGTTAATTTAAGAGAGTGGAAGTCATGGCATGAACAAGGCAGGGGACAACTTTGTAATTTATGAAGTCAAATTTGCCCTGAGGAATTGTTTCTGTCTCTACCACCGAGCTCATTACATGGTGTTCATAAAACAATAATATTGCAAGTGTCTGCTAAGTACTTTTTCCCACATTTCCTGGATTTCCAGCTTGCAGACTCCTGCATTATAGAAATGCTAAGCTTATACCTGTTGCATATGTAGCTGCCCTCTGAAAAATTGTAGTGCAGAAAAGGTGATTATTTGTTGAAAAACTGTATCAGACAGATCTCAGCTGTGCATCCGAAAATGGTATTTTCTTTAAGTGTTAAGGACTTCAAAACTTCTTGCTTGAGTAAAAGAGGGACTGATAGTACCACCTTTCCTTTAAATAACTTCTGAAAATATGTCACTGATCCCTGTGCTGTGTTAAAATGCATACTAATGAACATCATAGGCCAGTGAGGGAATAAATAAGTCCTTTTTTCATAACAGGATATGTATGTGTGGTCACAAACAGAATAATGAGTTGAAACAACCTGCTAAATGATCACCATCCATCTTATGCACATAGTGATGCTGATATTCTTTGGAAGTAAAGTGGTGATCATGCAGTTAATGATCCTGTCAGCAGACACAAGGGAATGACAGCAAAGATTGGACAGGAGACCATCATTCTCACATTTCCAAACTTAAGTGTTTGAGTTCAGTGGATGCTTGACCCTGGCTGGACACCAAGTGCCCACCAAAGCTGCTCTGTCATTTTCCCTCCTCAGCTGCACAGGGGAGAGAAAATATAATGGAAGAGCTTATGGGTCAAGACAAGAACAGAAGGAGGTCAGTCACCAATTACTGTCACAGGCAAAACAGACTCAACTCAGGAAAATTAATTTTATTGCAGATCAAATGACAGTAGGGTAATGAGAAATAAAACTCAATCTAAAAAACCCACTTTATTTCCCACCTTCATCCCAAACTAAATTTACTCCTGATTTTCTCTCCCTTCTTCCTTGTAACAGTGCAGGAAAACAGGGAATGGGGGTCGTGGTCAGTTCATGACATGTGGTCTCCTTGCTTCTCACACTCTTCCCCTGCTTCAACGTGGATTCCCTCCCATGGGAGACAGTCCTCCACAAAGTTCTTCCAAGAGAGTCCTTCCCACAGGCTACAGTTCTTCATAAATTGCTGCAGCGTGGGTCCCTCCCATGAGGTGCAGTCCTTCAGAAACACACTGCTCCAGGGTGACAACCTAACACAGGGGTCACAAATCCCACCAGCAAGCCTGCTCCAGTGTGGGCTTCCCCACAGGGTTACAGCCTCCCTTGGGCATCCACTTGCTCTGGCATATGGTCCCCCACATGGACCTGTGGACCTCCATGGACTGCAGTGGCACAGCTGCCTCACTGCTTCTGGTCTTCCCTCAGCTGCAGGGAACTCTTAGCTCTGGTACCTAGAACACCTCCCTTCTGCACTCCCCTTGGTACCTGCAAAGTTGTTCCTCCCCTTTATTCTCACTCTTCTCCTCTCTGACTACAGTTGGTTCTGTGTAATAACTTGTTACCCCTTGGTGTAACGATCCCCACAGGCTATCGCTGTTTCAGATGGGCTCAGCCTTGGCCAGCAGCAGGTCCATCTTGGAGCCATCTGGCATTGGCTCTCTAGGACAGGAGAAAGCTTCCAGGAACTTCACACAGAGGCTACCTCTGGAGCCCCTCGGCTGTCAAAACCTGGCCAAGCAAATTCAATGCACTTGGCAAGTCTGGTGTTCTGTGGGTGAAGGTTTTTTGTGTATGATAGCTTTAATTTCTGAATCCACTGATTGTAGAGGGCTATTTTGTAGAGGGGTATTTTGTTTAAGGAAAGGACACTGAGAAAGTCATTTCCCTGTATATGAACAGTAGGCAATAATGTGATTCTTTAAGTAAGGCTGACCTGCAGTGGAATTGAACAGTTTAGGTTTGGGTTCAATAAACCATGTTAATGTGTTCTTAAGTACCCTTAACAGGAGTGGAATTGAAATTCCACAAATTTAGTACTTAAAGAACATGCTGACGTTCCTAAGTGCAATTAGTATTGACTAAGTCCGAGCCTGATGGTTGATTGACATCTCCAGTTCAAACAGTCTCTCCTAGCTAAATAACATGTAATTTAACATACATGTTGTCCATGCCAAATCATGAGAAGGACTTAACAGTGATGGGAGAAGTTCTTCTGTCAGCTGAGGAAACTTGTTCGGACTGTATAGAAAGGCTTGGTTGTTGTTTCTTGTGCTGTCTCTGTCAAGTGGACATCAGCCTTCAGTGCACTTACTGTGACATCTTTCAGTGTTACAACTTTCTCCCTCTGACACGTGAAAAGCATGAGCTTGTAATTGTCTCATATGGTGTTAGGATGAAGAAGTTCTGTGCTCACAGACCTGAAGTAAATTGCTTGGACTATGTTTCACTGTTAAAATGGTTGTTTGGGCAAGGTTTTCTACTTCCAGCTGAGATCATACTGCAGTGTTTCACAAAGAGTTCTTGGGAGGAAAAAAAATTGGTAAGTGTGAGAATAGGCACTTTGGGATGCCTTAGCACCTACTCATGGTGGCAAACATCTGAAGTACCAAAGTGTCAGCAGAAGGGACTTCATTCATAGCTGGCCAGATAGCCAGGACCTACCAGAGCAGCCAGCTGAGCAGAAGTGTGTGGAGTACTAAGGTGTTGGGTGATTAAAGCTTAGCTAGAACTCCAGAATAGAAAGGATAGTTCAGCTGCTTAAGCCAGGCTTTTATGTCTCAGTAGTCCTGATTGCAGTCTTATTTTTCTTTTCTCCTAACGTCCATGGAGTTCTCCACAATGGTCTTGATGTGGGAAAAAATAATTGTGCAATGAACTTGAAATGATTTTGAGGCTTTATCACGGGGAGAGTAATGAGCGTGGTTGCCTGCTATCCCATTTCTTTCTGCAAAATACTGGCTTTTGGTTAAAATTCTTATGCTGCTAGTCTTCAGAGTGGGCCCAGATATGTGAATTTTCAAATATTAACAAATGTGAAATGCAGGAGTATTTTGTATCTGTAGTCAGACTGAAGCACTGTCTCTGGGCAGTGTAACTTCTTCTTACCTAAGAAGCAGCCTAGAGTTCACTGCCATTAGTTAGTTCATTTCGAAGGCATTGCATGCTATTAGGCAGGAGATGAGTAATAGCTAAAACATACAGAAACCTTTAGACCTTGTAAAGATGCCAAAACACAAGTAGTTTGTGCTTGCTTGCAAATGAAATGTAAAAAGTCTTTTAAAAATCCTCCCAAAACATGCTCCATAATTTTATGGGCCTCAGCTCCTAACACAATTGTAAGCATTTTAGTTCAGATCAGAGTTGTCCGAAAAACTTGGGATCCCTGCTTCTGCACTTTTCTTCTCTGAATCAGAGAAAATTTTGCTTTCCTACACTCTTCTTCTTTCTCTCTTACCCAGTTAACCCTTGGATAAATGTTCTTTTTTCTCTGTGGCTCTTTCCCTGGCAACTTCCAATGCCACTGGGTCCTTTTCAGGACTATCACCTCTCCCAAGTCTGGCAACTACAAAACAAGGAACTTGGCTTTAATGCCTATCCTTTAAGTTCTGTATGTAAGAAAGAAAATGCCACTGGTTCAGTCCTTCTCCTTTCAAATTAATTATGCTGGATTGCTTTCTGACTGCTTTATTTTGTCCAGTGTCCTAAGCATTCTGCTTAAGTAAGTATTAATGAAATCTGTTGCCTTAAATCCAGGTGATTTCATATATGCAGAAACATTCAATAATCCATAGAATTCATAACTTATATATTGTCAAGTTTTCTGAATTGTTGGACCTAGTGTGATGATAAGTCATTGACTGCTGTCGACCATGAAATAATTATTCAGCTTTGTGTTTGGGTTTTGTTTTGTGGACAGCGGAATTTTGCAGGTCTTTGTAGGTACAGTTGCATTAGCACAAGTCTGAAGTAAAAGGCTTGACACAGAAAAAAAAATTAAACCTGAAACTGCCAAAGTTCAAACATAGAGCAATAACCCCAAATGAAGAATAAAAAATAACAGCTTTCTTATTATTTATTACACCATTCAAAAGTGCACTAGTTGCTTCAGAGCACAATAATATTCCTTGTAGTGCTCCCTGGGACATCTTCAGTCCCAAAGTCACACAGACCTCGTTATGTGTTACATTATTTTATTTTGATTTAGATTAGATAAAAAGTGCCTAGGCACCAGCTCAGAGCATTCTGCCAGTTACTATAAACTATAAAATTCAAGTGCAATGCAATCAGTTTAACTCTTCTACCAAGCAACACACACAATCAAACATCAGTGGTCCCTAACATTAATCCACTTACTCCTTCTTCAGAGGTCAGATGAAACACACAGAACTAAATCAAATAATATCTTGCCACCAGCCTTGCCAGCCTCAGATGAGCAAAAATTATGAGTTACACAGTCTCTGAATTTATGAAAAATATTACGTTATTTCTGAGTATTATGGTCAAACTCTGTTCGCTTTCGGTTTTATACTTTTATTTCACATGGGTCCTGGAATTGTCACATTATCATTTGCAGCAGAGAGCTGGGATGTGCAAATACACCAAGTACATGATGATCCTCCTGAGAATAGTGAGTGATATTAGTAACAAAACATGACTTGACCAGCTGTATGAGCCCTAAGAGATAATTCCAGAAAATATTTGACTTAGCAACTTGTAACAAAACATAATATTTTAAAACAAAGCAAGATAATTTCTGTAGTAAATCAGTGCATTTCAACCAGTTGTACATTTCAGCTGAAAAGGCTAGCTAATTGTTTAATTCCTGAGAGGATTTCCTAACTCCTTTTACATACCAGCAGAAATATTTGCTACTGGGAGAACAGTAGTGGAGTTACTGGCATTTAAAGCCAAGGCTGCATAAACACTGGGCTGGTCTCATTAGCTGCTGCAACTTCAGTCTGAGGCAGTGAGGTAATGCTTTCTTTCCGTCCATTTCTCAGACTATGCTGTTTCTTCTAAATATTGTGTAGAAACAGTTGAACTTTTCTGATCAATATACCTACAGTCTTTTCTAAAAGATAAAAAAAAAATTTAAAGTTTTAATTTTGGCAAAGCAGCATTTATGACCTATTGATTTATGTCCGTAGAATAGGTAAAGGTTTGTTTAATTTTTTTCCATATTTTGAAATGTTGATGAATGTTGTTCTGAGATTTACTTCCATATCTTGCTACCTTTTCTGGTAATTATTTGAAGGTAGCAGAATTCAGTGACAAAGACAGGAAGCAATGAGTTAACATCTGTGTCAGCTGGATATTCACCAAGTGAGGAGTTAAGATAGCCAGTGAAGTCTTTGGCTAGATTTGCATATCTAATTACAAAATTTGTAATTGTGTATCTGATGATAACGCAGGTTGGTTGTTCTGTGGGTGAGCAAAGGTGCTGTTTTTCTTTTTATGTGAGAGTGCCTACACAATACACTCTGGCTGTCCAGTAATGGGGATGCAATAGAATCACAACAAAATAAGTCTCAGTTTTCTTAGCTTGGGTATCAGCAGCTGAGAAATAACACAACTTCAGTTCCAGGCCCTCCAAGCTTGGTGGAGAAAGACAACTCAGTATTCTATTGCATGTCTAATTGTAGCATTGCTCTGTCCTTTATGTTGACATTTATCTATTGCTGCACCCATTATTTTCAGGCTTATCAAATATATAATTTAACTTTTAATAACTATTTGCTGGAACATTCAAGTTTCAAGATGTCAGTGGCCAAACTCCAGAATTTGTCTTGAGACATTTTTTGGTCTCAGATTTATCCATAACCTTTTCTAATGGTAAATTAATAAATTACAATTTTTTTGTAGAAGACAGCCTGCAAGAAAATGCAAGATATTCTATCCAAATGATGATAAAAATCAAGATAATGATTTATATACATAACAGGAAGTGTGTATACCTGTATAACTCAACAATGTAAATTAGAATTGAGGGTTTGATTTCCATACCCGTTTTTTGCATTAAGTCAGTTTAGAGGACTGCTCATCATTCATGTAAATGTGAAACAATGAAAAAGAACAAGCAGTGAACAAGTCTTTATAGCAGGGAGATAGTTTTGAGTCGGTACATGAAAAATGTGCTTGTTAGGGAGAACTTGTAAACAGTAACTGCATGATTTCCTTTTTATAAACCACTCAGGTTATTTGTTTGATAAAACCAGTGGGACTCTCTGCACTGGAAAACTCAGTAGATAGCAAACATGCCCCTGTACTTGGTGAGGTCACACCTTGAATCCTGTATTCAGTTCTGGATATTGAGGTGCTGGAGCATATCCAGAGAAGGGCTGTGAAGCTGGAGAAGGGTCTGGAGCACAGGTCCCATGAGGAACAGCTAAGGGAGCTGGGGGGGTTTACCCTGGAGAAATGGAGGCTCAGGGGAGACGTTATTGCTCTCTAAAACGGCCTGAAAGGAGAGTAGCCAGGTGAGGGTCATCCTCTTCTTACAGGCAACAACTGACAGGATGAGATGAAATGACTTCAAGTTGTGCCACAGGAGATTTTTGTTGAATATTAGGAAAAACTATTTAATGGCAAAGGTGGTCAGGCATTGGAATAGGCTGTTCAGGCAAATGGTAAAATCACAATCCCTGGAAGTGTTCAGAAAACATGGACGTGGATATGGACATCCATGGTTTAATGGTGAACGTGTTGGTGCTGGATTAACAGTTGGACTCAATGTTGGACTTAGAGGTTTTTTTCAGTGTTACAGTTCTATAATACTGTGATTTAATACATGCAAGTAGAAAGTTATATCAGAGGAATACTTTAGTATAACTCACATCTCGTCACTGCAAAGGAGTTTCTTGCTAATTATGACACTGTGGATAACTCTTACTGTCTTTTGCTTTGCTTCAATTCGATTTTGATTGAACATTTTTGAGCAGTTTTTGTTGAAGATGTTGTATTATAACTTTTTACTTTTTTTTCAAAATGCCACTGAGTCTCTTTAAGCCAAAATACTTTCCAGAATTTGGTCCACATGTGTGTTGAACATTTCTGTCCTGAACCTCTTATTTCTCAGTAAGCACATAATACTATGTTGCTGAATAAAACCCATCTGTTCCACACATGTGAATCAGCTGGGGCTACTGTTTGGCACAAAATGGTTGCCAAAATGCTGTCATTTGACTGTGGAGGAAGTGGGAATAGGAAAATTATTGCATCTTGCATACATTTCTAAAATACATTTAACTGTATATTAATTGTCTGTGAATTAAATCCTCATGTTCTTGACTGTCTTCCCAGACTAGACACTGGCAGGCAGCCTTATGAGAACAAAGAAACACATGCTTATCTTTTGGTGTGGTTTGAAAATTAGTGGGACCTGTAGCTCGTAGAATTCAGCGTTTGTCCAAGTTTACCGTGCACTTGAGCATGGCTTGGAAGTGCCAAGTCTGCATAAAACATGGCTGTACTTGAAACGCATCTCTGCCTCACAGCACCAACGTTAAGGGAAGACGCAGCTGGTGTGTTCTGACAGAAGTGCTCTGTTTCCTTGTGGTGCAGATGGGAAGCCGGTGTCGCTGTCCCCGCTGGAGTCGCAGCCCCACAGCCCTCGGTACATGGCGTCGAGCCAGCGGGAGCGCGAGAACCTGGAGGTGCGCGTGCGGGAGGTGGAGGAGGAGAACCGCGTGCTGCGCAAGCAGCTCAGCCTGGCCCAGAGCCGGGGCTCCGCGCACCGGGGCCGTGGCAACCACTCCAGAACCTACTCCATGGAAGAGGGCACGGGCGACAGCGAGAGCCTGCGGGCCGGCATCGTGGCGGGGAACAGCTCCGAGTGCGGCCAGCAGCCGGTGGTGGAAAAGTGTGAGGTAAATACACCAAAGGAACGTGCCAGATACAAAGCTTGGTAGACATGATCCTTTAACGACACCGCGGATCCTTCCTCTGAAACCTTTCCCTCCAAAACCAGCCTCTTAAAGGTCTGCTGCGTGCAACTTTTCAGATAATTTTTTATTATTCGTTTTATAAAAAACCTTTAACACGTTTGTCATCGGAATATCCTCTGAGTTATTATTTCATCACAGCTTTTTGTCTTTTTCATTCTTGTGTCCCCAAACCTGGTATAAAAATCAAAACCTTGTTTCTAGCTGACTTCACTACAGCTCTGCTGATAAAGACCTGTGGCGAACTGACCCCATGTATTTTAAATAATAATGACTCCAGAGTGCTTAGAAAAGCCTTATTTCTTTGTTTCTGTGCATATATTGAAACAGTTCAGGGTTTATGATTAATTAAATCATGGCTCATAGAGCCAGCCTGTGCTTTTTACTCACTTTGAGGCGTGTATCTGGATGTTACTGTGGGAGCAGGTGCTTTGTGTGAGCCGTGCACAAGCGGCGTGCTTGGCTGCAGGGAACAGGCGATCTGCTTCTAAGACCGTTTTGGTGTGGTTGGTTTGGTTTGGTTTGGTTTTCCCCATTTTTTGTCAGTACTTCTGTGGATGTCATCCAGATACTGAGTTGTGAGATGTCTGAATGATGACAGGTCCAAATATGGATAGATCCAAAATAGAAAGTTTCCCTTAAAGGCCTTGTGCCAATCCCAGCTGATAAAGTTATCAAAAATGACTTCCTCAATTTATTTCTACAAAGAGGGTAATACCATATCACCTTTTATCTTGCTTGCTGCCACTTGGAAGATAAAAGTTGAAAGAAATTAGTGCGAGAGGAAAAAGAAATCCTAATTATCTCTTCAGATAAATTCTATTCAATGAGAAAATATCAAATACAGTTTGAAAATGAACTACTGCTTTCCAGTTGGATATCTTTCTCCATCAATGTAGAAAAAAAGAAGCAACATTATTGTAAGGAGAGGGAAAAGGAGGTTTTTGTTTTTCATTTTCCCTCCTCCAGATAATGAGGGTCTGATTTTCCTCACTGTGAGATTTTTTGGCATTTCTTTTAATCAAGCCATCAATCAGCAAACCTCCCTTTTCCCTTATTATTATATCAAGGAGTGATGAGTTGAATCTCAGCTCTTGGTTGTTCAATGTACCAACCAATCTAGGACACAAAAATAGTAGCTTAAAGTAGGGATAGTTTAAGTGGCCCTAGAGTTTATAATGTGTTTTGCCAATGAGTTTACTTGCTCAGTGGGGTTTAGCACTCTGCTGGAGGCAGTGCTTACATAAAATATGAAATCTCACATTATTTGCCATCCCCCTATCTCACCGCACACTATTTTGATCTCAAAATAACTTTTTACTCTTCTCTTAAGGAACTCACTCAGTATCTCAGTTACAGCAATGGAAGTTAAAATTAAACTTCCCTATTATCAGATTTGCCAAGAGTCTCATCATTTATCCTGTTAGTGTAGATTCTCATCCTGTGTTTGTGTAAGGGGCATCTTGATGCCTTTCATTGTCTGGTTTTTTTCTGTGTTTCAGATGTGTAAACAAATTTTTTTTTAGCTTCTGACCCTGGAATATATCACAGCAAGAGTCAACAAATTGGATAGTGAGAAGCAATGGTTCTTAAGAAGAAGACTCTTGCTCTGGGGGAGGCTAAGAGTGCTAGGAATGGGTTGTTCATTTCATTGAGTCTGTTCTTGGAGATTTACTGGTGATAACATTTCACAGTCTAATTTGGGATGGTCTTTAATGGTGATTAAAACGTTTGAAAATGCAGTTACAATGAATGAACATTAAATCTCTGATAAAGCATCATCTATGTGATATTAATTGTGATCCATATCAAATAGCTGTGGGTTTGTTGCATTCCAGCCACAGTTTCCTATTCTGTTGCATCACAGGAGATCTCTTCTGATACTTTAAAATGGACCAGCATTGTACTGCAAGAAAAAAATCAGACAATGAGACAAGGGGCTTCTCCCTTGAGTGAGCAGATGCCTGTCATGCCTTCCCAGTAGTAGACAATTTGAACACAAACCTTGGAAATAAAAGTAAGCATAGTCCTTACACTGATGTCAGCATGAACAACAGGCTTCAGAAGGAGAGCATGATGCCAGTGAAAGCTAACAAAATTGTATGCCTCTTTCTTACAGTGTTATCCCAGTATCTTTCCAGCTTGTACCTCCCTAGACTGAGCATTTACTTGAATTAAGTGTGCATTTATAAATATTTTTGAAAGAGATTATATATTAGGAAATTGATAATTAGGAGTATACCATTTAGTGGCTTAGCAAGATACTTAACATTTGAAGCATTTTTAGCGGCATATTTGTATTGTTCTTGTTCTCAACAGTGTTGTTCAATAGGAGTAAGTGTGTAGTGCTCCACAGCCATCAAGAACAGATCCTCACCAACATCAGCAATGTAACACATGTAAAGCAGATGTTATCTGCCACTGGGGGAAAAAAAACCCAAAAAAAACCCCCAGAAACAAACACAAGCATTCTGTTGCGTACTTGTAATATCTCTTAATCACATTCAACAATTATTTATGAAGGATTAAATATCTACAATGGAAAGTCTACTGGAAAATTACTGAGGTATGAAATGTCTTACCAAAGATTATTTTTAACTCTGAGGACTAATGCAGGTTTTTAAAACTCCATTATTTCATCATTTCAAAAAGTAGCCCAAGGAGGAAAAATTATTACATATGCTCCTCTAGGCACTGTATACTCCTCATTGGTATGGATCTAGGGCCCATTTCTTTGTGTGATTTTGGATATTTTCTTCACATGACTATTTTCCCAGAACATGAAATACTGCATTTAGGAACAGGTTTTTCCTGGTATGTAGTGGATGAAATAAGAGTTTGGAGCTACATTAGCATGCACCTTGGTATGACTTAAATTCCCTTTCCTATAGCTTAGCTTCTTAAGGCCTTGAAGGACCTACAACTGATTACTTCCTAAACTATTTACAATTAAAAATAGTTCAGTTGGTGTCCCTGATCCTCAGCCTGTAGGGAGAATGTTGTGATGAACTTCCACAGTGTTTTGATTACCTATTCATACCTCTGTGTATAAACAGAGGAAGAATTCATTGAGTCTGGGAAGCAGGTGTATTCATTTCATTTCATTTGTTGCTGCAATGAGTTACATTATCCAAAAGCATCTCCAGTGAATGACCTGAGTCCAGACTCCTGCAGCAAGTGGTGAACATGTCCATCACTCACTGTAAAGAGAGCATTGTAGGAGGATGGACACACTGAATGCTCAGTTTGGTCCTGCAGCGATCTGAATAGCCAGGCTGTTCAGTTTATTAGTATTAGATTAGATTAGTATTAGATAATACCAGTGTGACTGGTATTATCTAAAACTATCATGGAATGCCAGCAGTAAAGGACAAGTGTAGCATGCAGGGCCTTGGTGTGAGAAGTTTGTTGGGACACATTGAGCCAAACAGGCAGGCTGACTCTTGTAGTGGAAGTTGGAGCATTCTTTGGTCATGTGGCTTTAGTCCTTGGTGTTAGCTGCAGTCATTGAGTCTGGAGGTTGTGTGAATCACAGTGGCCAGTTCTGGTGGGATGGAAGATACACTCTTCCAGCCATCTGCAGATGAAAAAAAGGGAGTGTGGGAGAGGTGACAATTTTCGAAGTTGGAGAGGTGATGCTTGCAGTAGTATGCTCAGGAAGGGTGCAAGCTCTTTCACGTGCTTATTCCAGCCATATCTTGCCAGAATCTGGGTACAGCCAGCTGCTCTCAATCCAAACATGCATTTGGAACAAGCATGGAGAAAACTGGAACTAATGTTTCTCTCCTTGGGATGCAAACATCTGCAGACAGTTCAGGTTGATGACTTCATTTGGCTTTTCTGTTTTTCCACTGACTTTGTTTAACAGTTAAACAATGAGAGAGAGGAAGGTGAATCAGGGAAAGGAGAGGAATAGACTGAGTCTTGCAGCATGCTGCAGTAAAAAACTTGGAAAGAAAAGGTCTTGATTTCTGTTCTCTTTGAGGATTATTACTCTTGTGTTTAACTGATTGCAGGCATGAATAGAAGTGACATGCAATATCAAATACCACAGAGGGGCTGAGCAGAAGGTACATGGATGCCTGTGTCTCTGAGCTGGAAAAGAACATTCAGAAGAGTAGTAAGTGCTGCTCTCACTGTGTCCTGGCTGAAGCAGCATCCAAGGCAACAGCAGCTACTAGAAGACAGCAAGGAATGCATGTTTCAGTTCTGAAACAAACTGATTTAGTAAAAGGAGAGCAGATGTGGGCAAGAACTTGACAGAATAAACTCTGATTTGGAGGGCAGTTGTGAGGTAGAGAGAGTGGCTTTGAGGAGAGCTTTTCTGGCAAGTGAGGGTAGTATAAAACAATGTTGATGGTATATGACAGTGCTATTCTGTGAAAACCCCTAAAATGTTTGTTTCTGGTCTAGTGCCTTCAGTAAAATGTTTAAAGCAAGGGTGAAACTGTTCTCAGTTAATTTGATTTTAATTGGCACTGAGCCTGGGAAGGACCAGGTGACAGTCAGAGAGGAGGCAGTATGTGTAGGATCAGGAATCAGTGCACCCTTGGCAACCCGTGCCGATGAGTACAGTACAGAGTCCTGCTGCAATAAAAGTCATTAATAAGCAGCCTGTGTTCTCCCCTCTTATCACAAGAGAGAAACACAATCAATTTTTGCCAAGTGTTGAGCATGCTCGCCTCCCATTGACTTTAACATAAATTTAAAGTGCTAATACCTCACAGAGCTGTTGCCAAAATGTACTGCAATATCTTTTCTTTCTCACACCTCTCTGGACAGGCAGTTGTCTTACTAATTCAAGTCCTCTTGAAACATCAGATCTTAAATATGCCTGAGCTTGTGAAGCACAGTAGGGCTGGAGGCAGCTGTGATGTTCATGTGGATGTTCTACAGTGGCACAGCCACTTGGCAGGTGTATGATTCAAATTGTGCCTTGTACCAGGCTATCTTAATGGATGGGGCTGTGGGCTCTTCAGATGTGCCCAACACATGGCACTTCTTGTGTAAATTTGCTTCTGTTACAAGCCAGGCTTTGGGAATCTGTGACCGTGTGATGAGGCAGAATTCCTCATTTGTTCTCAGCATAGTGGGCATTCTGTGGAAAATGAGAGCTGTGTGTGTGAGAAACCAGCTAACCAAGCTTCAAATGGAAGCCAAATGAGGCTTCCCTGCAGTTTCACAGCTGTGTCCCCAATGGCAGCTTTGTGCTGACAGCATGGTGAACTCTGCTTCATTTCTGTGACCACTAAGACACAGAAGATCACAGAACCTGGAGTCAAAACTTGCTAGGATTAATTTTTTTTTTTGTCCCTATGGAGCAGAAATAGCTACTTTTTAAAAGCAGAGCAGAGCAACGTAATAGCATTTTTCAGATTAGTACTTACTGGCTAAATAATGACTCGTAGTGCCTTTTCAATTTTCCCTTTCCTCCTGAAAAGATGTGGAAACCTCTGCCTCATGTTAAAAGGGAGGTAAAAAGGCACAGAATAAGTGATAATTTACCAGTGGCATGAGGTGGAGAGAATGTGTTTGTGGGGGTTGTGTTTAACTTCACATGAACACTGCCAGAACAGCCCATGCTGGTAGTCTCAGGCAGGGAGGTGGCCACTTGCCTTCACAGCCTGTGTCCCATCACATCACTCGGATGCATCCAGCCCTGGCAAACCAATAGTTACAGTCATGTTCATCTATGAGAGCTTGCTCACCCTCTACATAGGGGCTGTGCATCAGACAGAAATAATAGAAAATTTCTGAGCTCATACCTTCTTCTAATTACCAGACATAATTTTAAACTTCAGTTCAGAAAATGAAAAATGTCTGTATGTTTGCACACTCAGGGTTTTGTGTGCTGCCTACTTGGGGAGGGTGTGTGTACATACATGCACACATATGCCTTAGCTAATAAATGCAATCCTGTTCAAACATGTGATGTAATGTAGAGATAGTAATGACTTTGGAATGATGATGGTGCTATAACTCAATTAAGATGTTTTTAGCAAACTGCCTCAAGTGGGTTGCAAACAGCTGCAAAACACCCACTCAAATCCCTAACAATTGCAGCACTAAACAACAGCATTGTCATGCGTGTGCCCTCCTTAACAAGTGACAAATACAGGAGCAGGGCTTAATTTTTGTTCTTTTTGTTCCTTTTCTCCCACAGACTATCCATGTTGCCATTGTCTGTGCAGGGTACAATGCCAGTCGGGATGTTGTCACACTCGTCAAGTCTGTCTTATTTCACAGGTAAAGGTAGCTTTCTTTTCCTGTATGTTGTATATCTGATTATGACTAAGTGAGCTTTTTCTAGGTTTAATATCTTACTTCAAAAGAAGGTCAGATTCCCTTCCCTGGTTCCTTTCTCTTTTTAAGGAACAAAGCATTTGATTCATGACTGTCTCAAATAGATTTCACCTGTGTGAAGGTTTCTGCAGTGAATTAGAGGGCTCAGAGATCCACCTGCTACCCCTGTTGCATTGTGGGAATAGGGACAGTGTCTATCTTCACTGTAAAGCATCTGCACACTCCTGAACGCTTTAAATTAACGATAAGGGTGATAACAGTGTGGTATTCATTTAGCCTATTTCTGGTATCAGTTTATGGCACAGGTGTAGATGATAAATTCACACTGGTTGCTTGACTATCCCAGCTTCCAATTTTGACATTGGTTTTTGAAGTAAACCTGCTGTTACAGTCGATATACCCACTATTTCATTAAATTCAGATGGTTTATTCTGGCTTTGGAATGGCCACTTACCACCTCTCAATTTTTGCAGCCTGGTTTTAACACAGTTAACTCCCAAAGCTGAGAGGCATAAATGTACAATGAAAGCAAAATAACCAATTTCATTAATAGACAGCAGCTCCAGAAAAAGCAAATTCACATTAAACTTTGTGTGGGTGGGTGTATCCATTGTCCAGTTTAGAAATGTCTCTCGGAGATGCTTTCCAATAATGTTGCAGAAAGTGAGTTAAAATTAGGGAAATCATCAGACTGTTTGACTCAAACAGGATAAATATATTAGTAAAACATGCTTACAGTATAAACAACTTATTAAGGAGGTAGTTTCAATATGCTGCTTTTTTTGAAAGACTATTTTGTGCAAGGGTGAATGACTCTTGTTCATGTCATGTGGTAATATCTTCTTGCATCTAGCATTAGTGGGGTATTCCAGTCCCACACTTTGCTCCTTATGTTTGCCTCCAGTCTGCTGCTGGAAGCCTTTGTAGTCACTCCCTGACAATGGTTTTAGTACATAATTTTATCATTTTTGGTAAGCTTTCTAAAATAATATAAATGCTCACCTTGTCCAGTATGAAAAAAGACTCCGTAAGTACTGTTTAATCAAAATATGAGGGCAGCTTCCATTATCAACACACAGTCTTTGCAAGTCTTTTGAGAAGGAGCATGTTCATGTCAGATGAGGGGTAGAACCAGAAGAACAATGCTAAAACAAACATAACAAAAGCGAAAAACCAGTAAATATCCGTGTCATCTCTGTGCAGGATTTTACTGAACATTAAAATTCTGGTAAATGTTAAAACTATATCTATTTCCAATTAGAAGTTTGAATTATTCAGTGTAAACTGGGTTTATATTGCAAGGATGTGGGGAGGTTTTGTCTTTTTTTAAATTTTTTTCCTAAGGGATTTAATGGAAAATCACATTTTTATGGTGACACAAGTTATCCTAGTGGTTAGCTTCTCCCTGTTTTTCTATCCTAGTACTTGCATCCATTTTGAGAAGACTTTAATCTCTCTGTTCCCAAATTTTCTGTAAATAATAGGAATCTCACAGCTCAAAGGTTTAAACAACCTCTCTCTCTGTGTTCCTTAAAGGAAATGCCCCTGTTTTACTTAAGGCACACCTCTGAGCAATTAGCAAATTTATAAACAATACTGCCATGTAATTAATTATTAAATAATAATAAACAAAAATATTAAACCAAAAAAAGGTAATTAATATTGTTTTTTCTAAGTCTGATGGATTCTGCTTCTGTCAAGAACGTGTGTTTGGGCTGCACTACTGCTCATCTCAAAGGATTTGTCGAGCGCAGCAGAGGTGGTCAAGATAAAGTCCAATATAGCTAATGAAACATGAGTACATTCCAGATAACCTATCTCCCTTGTTTGCTCAGGACATACTTAAAGACAAATCTAAGTCCATTCCTGCCTAGAACTAGCTTTTCTCACTAGTTATTAAATTGTTTGCTAGAAAGAAGAGATATTCTCAGAAAAGAGACAGAGCTTCTTACAGACATTTCTTTCTTATCTTCTAGAAAACACAGGCTTCTTAAGCATCAGTTGATGCTATGGCTCCATGGCCATACTTCAGTAGCACTCCTTTCTTGGATCTTTATCTACAGAATGGCAGTTGTATTGAAGGATGCAGAATAAGCAAAAAGAAACAACAAACTAAGCTGAATATTGATTTAGAACTAAGTTTCCCTGCACTGGTTGCATTGTGCAAACAATGTTATTTTGGAGACCAGTATGCCCTTCAGAAATGGTGATGATTGGAAAGGTTTTAGTTGCTATGATCTATTTAATTATAGGAATGAAGGATGGAGACAGGTCATGCTAGTGCATTTAGGAGAATTGAGTTAGGAGAGTTGGAAGTGCTTGGTTCAGATAGTCAGTGCTTCATGATGTCAGCATCAAGTTTACCTCTAACTTGAGGATTCTCAGTGAAAACAGGCATGGAGATGTCTCTTCTTCCAACCCTAAATATGCACCAGGGAGTGCATCCTAGCTGGCATTGTCCAGTAAGCCAAGCAGAAGAGACATCTGAAAGGTCTGTATGCTTCCAATGGAGAAGTTTGCTTAACAAGATGTTTGCTATCCTGATCTCTAAGTTAGGCTACTGGTCCTTCATTTGTAGGATCACCACATTCAATCTCAAATATAGTTTTGCAAGAACAGAAAAAATATGCTGCCAAACTTAACTGTCATAGAGATTTTGTTTTTCCTTCAACACACCCTGAATCCAATCTACTGATGAAACAACTGACCCCTCAAACCAACCAGGCTTAATGTCCTCACCTGTCCTCCTGCACCTCGGTTGGAGTTTGTTGTAAGACACTGATTTCAGTGAATCTATCTCGAATTTGTGAAGATGTCATGTCCTTCTTTTGGCATTTCTCTACAGGTTAGTAATTAAGGCATGTTTTAGCATGCATTTTGATACAAAACTATGTACCTAAATTCCCTACTTCCATAGAAAATCCCTACTTCCATAGGAAATCCCTACTTTCTTTAATAGTAAAGCTCTGAGAAAAGGAGGCCGTGTCAGTCTAATCCCAGAGAGCATTAACATATTTTTTATGCCCCCAACTTTAGCTAGAATGCTAGATAGAGACACAAAACAGCAGGAGTGCTGGGTCATTAAGGATAAAAGCTACAGGATTTTCTATAGATGGAGTGTGCTGTCTCTTCTGTCTTGCATGAATGTGCAGCAAATCCTGCATATTGAACATTTCAGCTCTCCACAGGCCTAAAACACCAAGATTTGAGTCATACCATATATATTATGAGACTTAGGCAAGCTACTTGTTCAGACCATTTGAGAAACCGTATCTATCTTCAGGTTCCAGAGAGTGGGAAAAGGAGAGGAAAGGGGTAGTGTGATTGATTCCACATAAGAACATGATAGTTCAGGAATGTGTTTCATTCCCAGTGATAAAGGAGCTTGGTTCCAGTTTTGTCTTTCGAAAGCGTATGCTCCAGCCACAAAATCCAGCAGCTTTTAACACCCAGTTTGACATAACTGACAGTCTGTTCTCAGGAGGAGACTCAGCAGAGCTGGGATAGTGCAGGGTTTGCAGTCTGATAAATATGCATTGGCAGCGCTGCACAGAGGGAGGCTTGTCGAACGAATACTCAGTCCTGCTCTGCAACTTTCCTGCTTTCCTTTCTTGCACATCCAGTTCCCAATTATGACAGATTTTATAAAGCCGTTGCAGGGCTAAAAAAAATTATCTCTGAGTTTAACACAAGCCAATCTCGTATCACCGTGTCCTAAGAGCAGCCGAACTTGAGTTTTTCCAAACCAAAAGACTAAACATTAAAAATTAATTATATTGGGTCAAATAGGCAGAATGAAGTGCAAATACTTTTGGAAACAGTGATTATAGTGGTATGCTAAAAAGCACCTGCATTTCTTTCTCAAAATTGAAGCAGTTTCCTGTGGCTGATAATGTTCCTTGAATCTTTTGCAACAATTGGTCCAAGTTACATTGGTCATTTTCAATGTTTTACTCCATTTCTGAAGATTGTAAACCTTAGAGTGCCACAGAAATAGCCCACAATCATTGTTACATATTAAAAAGGTAATTTCTCTCTTAGTTCAGGTAAGTCTTAACTCAAGTAAGAGCTAAAATGGTTTTTAATATGCTCTTTTCCGAAGATGTGCTTAACACTATATTTCATTTGGAAACAAAGAGAAAAACAGACTTACACAATTATAGCATGTTTCTGGCAGTTAGGTCAGCCTGACAATCTGTAAACAATTAATTTCTCTTTTGTGACAGCAAGTACTGGGTTGTTTGTTTGTGCCCTTTTGTTTTTTCCCCCACTATGTCAGTCCCTCTTCTTCGTAGGAGACACTGCATTTACTTCTTTAGCTGTACTCTTCATCTATGCTACAGCAATAGTGGCATAGGAATGTGGGGGCTTTGTAAGGAATGTAAACAAAACCAGACAACCAGACAAATGCTTTTTAATGGGAAGTTGCCTCTTTGCTTTAAGAAGGTTGCTTGTAACCTTAAAGTTAAGTGTATGTCTGAGCATTTTTAAGAACAGGATATGAAGCTGTGTTACAGAATGCTGTATGAATAATAAACTCTTTTTTTTTCTTAGAACAAGTAGAATAAGGCAAACCAAATGAAAATCTAAATTAAATTAAAAGGATGACATGTAATTTCCAAGTAAAAGTCACAAGTCAACACTGGCTGGTAATTAAAGCTTATATAATCTAATGACTATATTCCATTGAGACCACTTTGCCTTAATGGAGTTAATTTGAGAATTCAAAACCTCTGTCAGTGTTTCCAACTTTTCTAATGTTAGTCGTCCATTTTGTGGGAGGTTGTTCTGGCAAAAACCATAAAGCATGACTTGGTTTCTCTGATCCGTATAAATGCATCAATAATACACACTTTTTGTTTTTTCTAGCTGTCCTAACAATAGAGGCATGATGGAGAAAGTGATGTTTAAAAAACAAATCTGTCCATGAAATCTCTTAGTACTTCCCAAAGATCTCTTGTAAGTTAACACAAAACAAGAAGATCCATGAGTGATGCAGCAAGAGATTTAGAATCTTTCCAATAGTTCAGGGAGTATTTTCATCAATACTGGGTGTGAAGTGGTATAAAAACATCTTGAAGATTTTCACATTAAAATTTTTCTCATATGAGAGAGGGATTGTCATATGGGCATTGGGAGAAGAAGTTTCCCAAACTGCCTTTTATAATTCCTGTTTGAAGTTCTTGTAACCATTTGTTACAGATATAAAAGGTACTACCTTGTTGTGCTTCCTTTAATAAAGTATAGGTTTTGGAAATAAACCCCCTGGGCTACTGACCTTTTTATATTCTTAGAAAATAAAATTCCTGTGTTGCAGAGAGAGAACTGTGTAACCAAGCAGCCAAGGAGCTGCCTTTTGAATTACTAACAATTGAGCTATGGAATAGTGCAGAAGGGAAGAGTGAGTCTTGGTTCACTACTCCCTTTTTCGATTGTAAATTTTTGTATTTAACTCTATGGCAGTGGCTATTTGAAAAGAAAGGGCCACAAATGCTTGAGCAAGCAGATCATACATCTGATGATGAATAAGAAGTTTTGAAATGCAAGAATAAGACATCATGATAAGAAAAAATGTCAAGAAATGGGTACCTTGGAATAGACTTCTAAATTCATGGCCTGACTTTTAAAAAATTGACTTCTTTTCATTTTACTAATTTTATAGGACCTCAGCAATTTCAAAAATGAGGGCATTCATTCAAATTCCTATATTTAGGTCTAAGAGCCTATATTTAAGCATCCATGCTTGAAAATCTTGGCTAGAATCTCCCTTTGTTCACTTTTGAGGAAAGTAATTTAGAAAAATAAATGTGTGCTCTTTACATATGGTTTACTTTCTCAGATAGTGTTCTGATCTTAAGATAAGTGGAAATAAGTTAATATATGAAGATCTACATTTTTCTGAATAAAGTACTTAGAACCTTAAGTTTCCACTTGATGGGAAATAGCCATATTTTGGAACTACATTTACCACATTAAGACATTATTGCATCAGCATTTTCTATGTAGCAGAAACTGTGAAAAGTTGTAGTTGGTAGAAATCCAAAGGTTCAAAATCATTGAAGTAAATAAGATTAAGTATTTCTAAACCTTGTGAGAAATTCTATGGCTATTTCAATACCTGCTTCTGCAGTAAGGAATTTGGAAGACATGGGGCTCAGAGTTCTCAAACCTGGGATACTGGGAACATTTATTCCCAAAGAGATTAATTCACATGAATACTGGGGATTTTCCAAAACCTGTTAGTTTTGTGAGAGGAGTTTATCATAGTTGCCATGTATTGACCCATGTTATTCCATAGCTGAATATACTGTCCCCATTACAGTATACTGATTTCTATCAGTACAAGATACAACTAGCCTTTATGTGTGTTTTTTAGTTCTCTTGATGTGCCCAGTGGAAAATGAGCAAAATGTCCAAGTTTAATGAAATTCAACTTCTAGTGGAATCCTTCACAATATCCTGATTGTCATCCCTAATTCTTAGAGCCAGTGATTGAATCATGTTGTCAGATAATCATGACATCTCTTTCATAGATCTCTTGAGAAAGATTTCTCATTTTGCAGAATCTCTTCTGTATCTTTTATAATCAATGTTGGTTGATCTTCAAGCTTCTAAACTTGTTTCTTAAACACTTTGAAGCAATCCATATCTTTTAGGCTTCACGTATTGCAGACAGCAGAAGAGGTGAAGGATGTCATCTGTGTGTATGCTAGTGTGGTTACCTTCAGAAGGTCTTCCAGCTTGGAGGCTGTGCACTGTTGGCTTTTTTAGCACTGTTGGCTTCCAGCACCGTGCTAAACCTCACATTTCACAGAACTGAAATCTCGTCTCGAGTAAAATTTTCTGTGGCTGATGCACATTTAGCTGTAGATGTCATCAGGTCACTATACTGTTTTGGGGATGTATTTTTGTAAGTGATAATCTTCTGCTTTGCCTCTGACACACTCTTTCCTTCCAGCTGAATCTTTACCATGAGGCTAACAACTTGAAAAAGATTTCTGTGTGGGAGTACAGCTATCCTTTTTTCTTTCTCCCAGTAGGAGATGAACTAAAGTAAATGTCACCTACTTGTTCCCATATAAGTTTCATACAGTCTGGGTCATTCAGATAAGTATAAACTGCTACTGAACATCTCAGTGTCTTTGTGTTAGATTTTTTCTTTACAACTAGTGTGTTTCATCTTGAAATATTCTATATAAATTCTTTTTAACTAAATGATCATTTGAAAGAAGACAGAGCTTTCTTTTTTTTATCTGATTTTTTACTCTTCTTATTCTACTTCAGAATATGAGATAAATAACTGCAGAATTAAAAAAAAAAAGTAAGGAAATTACTAAGAGCAACAGCTGGGAAATAGTCCTACCAGAATACAGACTCAGCCCCTCCTTAGCAGAGGGACCTGTGTGGGATGTGTATGTTGATATTGAACATTTATTTCTCTTGAGATACTGCTTTTGCTTTACCCAAAGCCACTGGTGTTGTACTTTGTTTCTCTTGGCCTTGTCTCTACTAATGAGATGTATTTCCTGATCACTGCTATTTCCTGATTTTTTCTTGGCAAGGCGCCTGGTTACTGCGGAATCTGCATGAGCCAGGATGTCCTCTTCTACTCTCCTGCTGGGCTGGTGAAGCAGATGTAATTGCTGTGATCCCTTTAGCTTGGTAATGGGACACTCAGCAGCTGGCAGCTTACTCCTTTCCCTCTCCCCTCCTCCCTCCAGGGCAAGCTGGAGATTGTAACACCTTTGTCTTTTGAAAAGCATGTTGTGGCTTAGTGTTCTGGATATCGTTTAAAGCAGATCAGCTGTGGGTTTATTCTGCCATCATGATTATCTCACATATAAGGCTTCTACCCAGCCCTTTTCTGCTTTTCCTGTAAGCACATAATGTGATCCACAGTGTCCTTGAAGCCAATACAGCAGCGTCACTGGCAGCCCCGAGGGCTGGGTTGGATCTTAGGTGCAGTATTTCTGACACTGCAAAATCCAGTCTTAAATTGCTTCTCACAGCAATCTCCTTTTTCTGCTGAGGGGTCTGTTAAAATACTGTGGCCATTATATGTATTTTTATGTTTTCCTGTGGACTTTGTTCAGTGGGAAGCAGTATTACTCATCAAAGCAAGAAGAGAAACATTAAAAAGGAAGACACACATTTTTCATTAATGTAGAAAATAGAGAAAAAATAATGTTCATTTTTTGGGTTAAGCTCAAAAATATAATGGAAGTATATTGGCCTGAACTAACATAGTTTTCCTCACTTCTCATTCACACTGAAGAATGTAGTAGCATCACTCATCTTCCACTTTAATCAACATCTGAAACTAAATATTTCTCTTGTTAGATGAAAAATGCCAATTAACAAGTACACTCATTTTGCGTTACAAGTTCCATAGAAATGAGAATCCGCTATTCTACTCTAGGGGTCAAAGAAACGTTGATCCCATGCTGAAGACTAAACAAACCATTTGTCTTCTTAGTGATTTTTTCAAAATCCATCATTTTCTGTTGACAGAGAAAGTTGCTAAGCTAGGGGTAAACATGGAAGACTACAATTTGTGACTAACTTCCACTGGTAGGTTTCCTACCACAGAAGTTAAGATCGAATTTTGTTGCTTACTATCTCCCAAAAAGGGAGGGAGGTTAAGGGAATTAAGCAAGGTATTTATAATGTCTAAGTTCACGTTAGTATAGAAAAACCCCTACACTTTGTCAGAGCTTGCCACTCTTGCTGATATTGGCTTCACCCATCTTGGTGTGAAGCTTTTCAGTTAGCCCAAGTCCTGTAACTACAGAGGTGAACCCAGATCTGGTGTTTTGAAACAAAATGTTTCCTTTCTTCCTGCCTTTCTTTAACCATTAGGAAAAAGGATGTGGTGAGATTTGCAATCTCCATTCGGTTCACTATGCCAGTGAATATTTAGAAGGCACTCACCTGAAACATCTAATTTTGGGTTCCTATAGGACAACTCTTGGTTCCCCAAGTTTGCTGTGTGGAAAAGTTCTATGTAAACTCAAGGGTCTCAGATTTTCACCTCATTCAAATTGTTATTTTTTAACCTTCCCTTGCACCCTCATTTCCCCACAGACACTGTTCTTACCAGAAAACTAAATTACCAGGTTCACCTAGAAACTGAAACAATCACTTCCAGAGCTCAAGTCCCCAAAGGGATATTAACTTGGCCTTTTTTTAAGGAGGTCAAATCATGTTACAAATCATCACATTTCGCTGGAGTCAAAGAATCTGTATGTTCATATCCACCCAGAAACTGATCGAGTATTTTGTTGCCATCATGTGCATTCAAATTGTGTCTCAGCATTTTGGCCACAGAGCAGGACTCCACCAGACATGCTGCACACTCAAACCTCGACATCTTAGACACAGATAAAGCTTTGTAAATTCTGACGTTGTCCTTCAAGACCAGGAATTAGAAACCTTTGAACTAACGCGTTTCTCTCCCTTCTCGTATCAGGCGAAACCCACTCCACTTTCACCTCATCGCAGACGCAATTGCCAAACAGATCCTGGCAACCCTGTTCCAGACGTGGATGGTCCCTGCTGTGCGCATAGACTTCTATGATGCAGATGAGCTCAAGGTAAAGACACACAGACACAGGTGTCAGTCATATACTTCTGATTTGATGTCACCCCTTTGTTCCTCATCTCCCTCATCTGATGAATAGCAGGGGAACTGCTGCCTAAAAATATTCTCCCTGATGACAAGTAATTCTAAGTGACATGATTGTAATCCTGATTACACTTAACTAGAAGATGCTAAATGGCTAAAATCAGTACAGTTTCTCTGGAATGAGAGCAGCTAATGAAATGTTTTGTTTAGCAGCTTAGAATTTTACCTGCAAGCAAGAGGATTCTGGCTGTTCATCTGACCACATTAAGTTTTTTTAAGGATACTTCTTCCTAGTAGCAATAGTGGAATCTTAAGTATATTGCTCAATAAGCCAAAGTCTGTTACTGGAAACCCTCAACTGCCCTGCATTCCTCAAGCACAAGTGTCTGAAACCCTAAGTACACACACTGTGATGAGGTAGCATTAGTACAATAGCTACCTTTTTTATCTGGATGCCTTGCCAAAAGAAATGAATATGAAAAGANGGAGCACTTACTCAAAGTAATTATCTTTTCATAGTTAAAAAGTTTAAATCAGAACATGTAGGCATAGCATTGATTCTGAGCTCTGTGTTTTTTACCTGTGGCGGTAGAATGAAGTATTCAGACTTTAGCATTTGAAGTTGGTGGCAATAATTTGTATGACTTACAGACTGTTCTGAACAGCACCCTGAAACAAGGAAAAAACCAAAATTTAGCAAACTGCTGTACTTACTAAAGGGGAAATTCAAAGCACACCACATTGTGAAATATTGAATACAGAAAGCTTTAGAAAGAGGTGGAAAAGGGAAAAAAGTGGTTCTTAAAAAAATACTTCGTTTCTGTTTTTATTTTTCATTGGTTCTTCTACATGAAGCCATAAGCTGATATTAACCTAATTAGCCAGAGATCTTCCTTCTGTTCTTTATAGCTTCATAGCAAGGAGGAAGTTTGTTCTTATCAATCTTGTATGTGTCTATGTTACATGTGCTTTTCTGCAAATTGTAGGGTTTTTAATTAGCCTCTCAGCTGGGGAAGGCAGACCTCTTAGTGTTTTCCTTCTGGTCATTTGGGTATGGTCCAATCTAGTTAAGTAAATAATAACCAAGAGAGGTTACTGCAGTGATCCCCAAATTTCTGATTTATAGGCAAAGATATGAGGCTACAGAGCAAAATTGTTTTGTCCCTCCCTCTTCAGTCAGCCTTAATATTTTATATGACTGGTGACCTAAACCAACACTAGACTATCTTGCATGTAACCCATAGGCTTTAGGTTGAGGACCACTTTCTCGCTGGATGCAAGTATTGATGCATAAATAGGTCTTTCCAGGTTTGCCCCTCTTGTTCAGAGCTCATCATTCTCCATACCAAGCAATTTCCCTGATTTCAGTGGCCAAAAAACCACAGTATATAGTACTGAACATAGGAGAATGTGACAGACACTGCCAAAGGAGAGCAAAGTTATAAATATAAACAGAGATTTAAAAAGCCAGGAATGATGCTGGCTCATATCCAGATGATTCTGCAGGTTTTAGCAAAGACGACAGAGGAGCTGTTTACAGACAGCTGTAGGAGCTCATCTCATTTGTTTCTTTTGTAGCCCCTAGAGAGGATTTAATGATTGGTTTGGGTTCATGTATTTCACCTGCACTCTTGGGAGCTGTATTATGCTGCCTGGTGTTAAGAAAACACAGAGCTGATGCTGGATGTTTACTAGAAAGCCTGTCTTTCTCTGAAGTGATCTATGGATTCACTGTTACAGTATATACTATGTTTCAGTTTAAATGACCCTCCATAGTTCTTTTTTAAACCTGTAATCAATACCAATTTCTGACTTTTAAAAGGGTTTAAACTGAGTAATAGCATGAGAACTTTCTGCTTAGCTTTCATTCACCAGTGTTCAGTTGTTGTGGAACACATTTCTGCTGCTGCAGAAAGCTTTTCATTTCATGTTTGGTTTTTTCCCATTGGATATGTATGAGCTTCAGGCTCTTCCTTCTAATGCAGCAGGAGCTGGCATGTTAGATTAAGCCCTTAAGTCCTGGGAAAAGTCCTGCTTCTGCTCCTGTTCCTGCTCAAACTGTGGAAGGGAGCACATAATATTAGATCCTCCATAAATAGTATGGATGCTTTTTTGTTTTCAAGTAGCTATTTAGAATTCAGGCAACAGTTTCCAGTAGCATATTAATTTTTTAAAAGGCAGAATTTGGAGACTAAAGTATTTGGTATTTGGCAGTGTTTCTTAACATATCCTGCAGCTTTTAAAATACATGCTGTTTAGCTTAGAGTTAGAGCAACCAGTGTCCTGAAGAAAGGCATAGAAAATTAGTCTTGGCTGTGGCTGTTGTTTTCTCTGAGATTTTAGAGGAAAACTGGACACTTCACTGCAAGAAAGGGAAGACAAGGTACCATGGATTATATCAGAATTTCTAGGGCCAGCAAACCAACATATCTACTTTGCTGCTGTGAATTAAGCATGTCAGATGTTCCTTTTAAAATTTAGAAAATACTTATTTTTCCTTTTGCAAGGTGACACAGCTGTTCACATTCCTGTTGCACCACAAAAGAGCCTAGGTTAATTCTCTCCCTAGAAGCAGATGCTGCCAAACTACCAGCAGCCTGCTTGGAAGAGGGATGGAGCACAGGAAAGAATGGCCAGGGAAAGGTATACCTTTGCTTGGGGCACACGGTAGGGGAGGAGACTTGCTTGTGGAGCTGAGCCAAAATAACAGCATTGCCAGGAAAAGGGTCAGAAACAGGCAAGATGGCAGCTTGCTGGATGTATTTCTTTAAACCAGTTAGTTTGGTGATTTTAATAGACAGTTCAACTAAGATGCTTGTAACCTTCCCCAATATAACTTGGCCTGTCTCCTCACT
The DNA here is from genome assembly GCA_013399835.1 of Leptocoma aspasia. Taxonomy (NCBI): domain Eukaryota; kingdom Metazoa; phylum Chordata; class Aves; order Passeriformes; family Nectariniidae; genus Leptocoma; species Leptocoma aspasia. The sequence continues at coordinate 73,694 of VXAX01007767.1, read as the reverse complement.
GCCTTGCCAATAACCTCAAGGGAGATAGATGGGTGCTTAAAAGCTCTCCCTCAGCTTACCAGCTGTTTGGATTTTGAACTCTCTCGCATTGACTAAACTTGCTACGTGCAGTTAGAAATCAGCAATAAGCATCCTTGAGGTGTGGGCTGCTGATAATGGTGCCAGTAATTGAACTATTCCACAGCTACATACTTCATTCCTGCTCTACTCAGTATGGCCCACACATAACTCTTCCAAATTTATGTGGTCACATATGGCTGGGACTGCAAACTAGAAAGTTATTTAGCAGCGTAATTCACTTTATATGATCACTTTAGTTGTGTTAGTCAGCTTTGGTCCTAATGCAGTAGATGTATCTATTACAGCAATGCATCCCACAAAATAACTGGAAATTGAAAATGGTCTTCTTTGAGCATTAAATAAAAGAAAAAAATACCTGTGAAACATTCATCTATTACAGGCGTGATTTGCAAATATCAGGCTGCAGGGTATTGTGTTTTTTTCAGTTCTGTCTTACATGAAGAGACTCCAGAACAAACTATTGAAGATGTGCAGCTTGGGCACTTGGCTTCTACACTTCATTGTTAAACATGGAATCTCGTGTCAGTTCACTCACAGGGAAATACGGGCATTAAATCCATCGTGATCTGCACTGTCCCAGAGCAGAAGGAACAGCTGATAAGGCAGTACTGTGTGTGGTGGGTGGAATGCAGATGAGCTGAGTTTGTTTTCCCAGATGTTGCCTGACACACTGATGACAACGTCAGGTGAACTGAAGAAGGCAGAGTGTAGAATGAGCAGTTGCCTGCTCTGCTGTGAGTAAATGGCCCAGTTATAAAGTTATAAAGCAGATACACGGTCTCTTAATCACTGATAGAGCAGAAAAGCCATCTCCTTTAAATAGTTTGGCCCACATGTGCTGCAATTGATTTATGAACTTGAAGGGATAGTGAATAGGTTTATGTAGTAGATGATCATTTGATCTGAAAGAGAAATATGAAAAGCTCCATTCTTTGCTATATATATATATGTATGGACAATATTCCAACTTTTACTGTTCCCAGAAACAATGGACCACAAATATGAGTACCAGTGCTGCATTAGGTAATTTCTTATTAGAAATGTTGACATCTGCACACTCAGTCAAAATCAGTGGTCTGATCCAGCACAACCAAACTCAGATAATGCATGGCATAAAGATCACCTGTCTTTGGACATTTACTGCAGTATGAGATGAGTTACTTCTTAGCCACTTCCATCTGAACTTTGAAGACAGCTCACTAGGTCAGATATTGACATCATTTGGACAGACATCACAAAATATTCTGAGTTAGAAATGAGTTAGATCATTGAGTCCAGCTCTTAAGTGAAGGGTCTGTAGAGAGATTGAACCCACGGCCTTGGTGTTACTATCACCGTGCTCTAGCCAGCTGAGCTAATGGGCAAGGGCTATGAGACTTCAGCAGAAAAATAAAGTTTAATTCTTTAATTATGATTGTAGGGTAGCTGGCTCTCAGGGCTGTGCCTGTGTGCAGCCCCAGTGCACTTAAATTCCCACAGTGGTCCAGGAACTCCCAGACTTGTTGTCTGCACAGATGAGATAAAGGACTGGTTTGAGACAGCAGCCCAAGTTGAAACCAGGTGATTGATGGAACTGCGGGCACAAGCAGCATTTGACAGCTTGTTACAGGAGTGGTCCCAGTGGGAATTTCAGACAGTTCTTGAGATTTCCCAGGCAGACCCTGCTGTGCCTGGACCAATTTGTATGCTTAAGCATGTCGATTAACATCCTGGGCAAAGAATCTGGCTGTCCCAGATATTCACAGACAGTTCTTGCTGCAAAGTTAATCAATTGTACAAGAGTAAGACAATCAATAGGAACAGTTCCTGCACGTGTAGAAATGATCATGTAGGACAGTCTTTTGTACATACTTAAGAAAGTTGGGAAATGTTTTGTATGTAGGTTAAGGTGATCTATAGTGACACATTATACATATCTTGAGACATTATACATACCTGACCACTACCATATCTTGTAGTGGTCAGGTAAGACCATGAGCCAGCTGGGTTACAAAAATTGTACAGAAACATGTTTTAGGGAGTCTCACCCAATCCAAATAAGATGACCCTGTAAGAACCCTTGCTATGACCATCTAGACAGCAAGCAAGTGTCCTGTCTGGCACATTGCACTGTCCATGCAAAAATTATTGTAGGTCAAAATCTCAGTAATGTTAGCTGTTTGAAAGTATGCTCAGGATATGAATGTCTTTGCAGTAAATTGCACCAAAAGCAACCCAAATACCGTGAAATCTTTGGATACCAGCAGAAACTCTTCCAATGAATGATAGTAGTGATAGGGCTGTATGTATTGTAATATTGCAATATACCAATTTTGGAAGCATGATCAAACAAACACTTCTAACAGAATGGCAGCTACCACCTTCTGAGCATGGGAGAGAGGGATTCTGATTGACAGTTGGGAAGATGTGAGAGTGTATTTGATGAATAGATTATTAGTGTGGTGTTTTTCACATCAATTTAAGAGGGTGACAACGATAGCAGCGTTGATAAAGCCTTGAACAATAAAATTGGTCAGCATTCTCCTGCCTTCCACCATCTTCCTAGTCAAGAAGTTCCACTGGATGTTGCAGCCACCCATAACAATCTGTCTCACAGTAATAGTGACTGACCCCTGAACTACCATGGATTGTAAGGGTTTGACTGTGTTTGCATTGCACTGCATGCAGATTATGTATTGTTAAGGACAGTGCGGTGTTGTTTATCTGTTAAGTAGTTCACTGCATGCCTCAGAGGCAAACACACAAAGTTATAAAGCAGAAGTACACTACTTTCCTCCGTTTCTTTTCCATTTCATATGCAAGGTCTAATGGCTATTAATGCAACACAGAATGAGAAACCCAGCATCTGTTTATGTTTACATCCATTTATGCAGCAGTAAGTATTCAGTTAAAGTGTTTCTACAGCACTGAGGTTTTGATCTAAAACTGTCATGTGCTATGGGGGGCTTGCAGCGCTCCTGAATTTCACCAGCCTTTGTCTTTCTGTAAACTGGCCTACTGCACATGTCAGTGAGATAATAGGCATAGGCTCCTGTTTCTTCCTGCCATTTCCCCTTCTCTTTATTTTTTTTTTAAATACGCAAATTCAAGATTTTGGAGAATGACGTCTATAATCAAAACATTTTACATATTTTTGTAACTTGTATGGCTTAGTTTTAGACTTGAATTTCTGCTTTATAATTGAGATTTTGTGTATTTGCTAATGGACATACTGAATACTAGAGGCCTGAAGTCTCAGGTGATAAAATATACTTGTGGTTATGACACAGTGCTACCATGTTAAGGACAGAGTCTTTTATCCATGATTTTCAGTACAGATGACTGGAAATTAACAGACGTGGTTTTGTATGCCAAGATATTTTCCTTCAGAGTGTTTGGGAGGAAATTAGTATCCACCAAGAAACAGATAGCAATTCAAACTCCCCAGCACAGTGGAACCTTTGTGAAGAGGTCAGAATCTATCCTGAGTAGCCTAAGCAGTACTTCCTCTGCCCTCCCAGTCCTTCTTCTGCACAAAAAAA
>VXAX01007767.1:0-70078 GCA_013399835.1 Leptocoma aspasia | reverse complement strand
AAAAAAAAAAGGGGGGGGGGAGCCATGCAACATTGGAGACTGTTATTTAGATATATTTTCCATTACTATTAAGACCGAGAATATGAAGAAAGTAATTTTAAATCAAATTAGACTGGGTCTTATATTTCTACCTATTCTGAACAGGTGATCAGAAAGAAGTGCCATGGAGATGGCGGAGGGTGGTCAGAAATTGGTCATGACAGTGGGACTCATAGTGTCTTTCTGACTTAGCAGTTGTCATCTGCTTGGTGGCATGTAGCTTTCACAAGCAACGTCACCTCGGATTCTGTGGAGGGAGGCAAGATACCAAACATGGAATAGTTTCTTGCATGTTTTTATGTAGTTTCTCTTCAGATTTACAAATAGAGTCAGTTAATTTGAGATTTAGAGCTGTTAGAGTTTGGTACACTGAGATGAAGCCCTGTGTGATGCAAGAAGGTGCAGTATTTCCTGGGCCTCTTTCAAGGGTCCCAGTCTGCCTCCTGTGTTACATTGTGCAGTGCTTCTACTACTATTCCGGAAGAAAGCCTCATGTCTGACTTTGTAAACCCCTTGTACTTTCCTACTGTTGCTGGTGCTTTGAAAAAACATTGGACCTCTTTGTTAGTTTTATAATTTAGTTCTAATTGCTGTGGGCCTCTCTGTAGCTCCACCTTTTTCTGGATTCTAGAGAAAAGCAGTACAGTTGTTCTGTTCTATGTCCACCAGGAAGACAGGGTAGCTACTCTTTGTAATATATGTGGAGTGAGGACTAAGGAGCCAACTCTCTTCCACTTAACATCACCCACATTTGTATCATAGTAGCTGACTGTGACATTTCAACAGCAAGGATTTTTGTTTGGCATTCAGCTTCTTAAACATTGCTCATTGCAGCAACATGTGCTGCACCTCCGGGGAAGGCAATTTTAGCAGAGAATGAGAAAAAGATGAATAACTTCACATGAGATTTTCCAAAAATTATTCAGTTTGACAAAAATTAAAAAACGTGCCCTGGAAAAGCCTAAAAAAGACACAACATCTCAAACTAACTTTGGCAGCTATTGCTTGTTCCATGCATCCCCCATTACAACAACTGCTTTCTCAGAACATGAGAAATGAGAGCATTTTGCTGTCCTAACCTTGGATGTACAGAAATTATTTTAACACCTTGATCTGCATGAGAGGTATAGGTTGTGTATCCCCTGTACTTGCTGGGGAGAGTTAATGGTCATCCTGTGCTCCAGCGCAATTTCTTTTTTTGGCACCTGCAGGTAAAAAGCTGGGAGGACATGTAATGACTAGAGGTAGATGGTCTTAGATCTTAATGGCTTTTCACTTGCTCACATGGACACCTCCCTCTCAAAGGGCACTTGATTATTCACAGAACAGCAGTGGCTGCTCAAGGCATTCCTAGCGAGGATCAGCATTGATGTGAGCATTTTATCAAAATGTTTATTGAGCCTTGCTTCTGGACTTACAAATAACTGAAGTATATGTATTTTTGTGTCTGATAAGCTGGAAAAGATAGGAGGCTGCAAGGACTCCAAGAATATTCTTGATTCACAACCAGGGAGCTGAAATGGTTAGATTTCCTCATTTGTAAAGTATGTGGTGTTGGCTTATTTCTGAGAAACAACCGAGACTGAGGGAAGTGTTGGTCAATAGATCAGGTGTGAGCTACTTCCCATGGAGCAGTTCAGCAGGCAGTGTAGGCACAAAGTATTCTGAAGGACTGGGGCTGAAAAGGTCATTCTTGTGGAGAAAAGTTATGTTCACCTTGTCTGGGCACACCTTTTTGTGTGACATGTTTTCACAGCACTGAAAATGACAAAGTCGTGCTGCGTGCCCAGCACAGCACAAGCACATGCTAAGTCACTCTTCTCATAGGTCTGAAACCATCTCAGTCCAGGTAAGGGTGTCCAGGCTGAGTTTAGTCTCAATACTTGCTTTAAAGGGGGGGATCTGTAGTAACATTGTTAATGAAATGCAGTTGACATCACCTCTTTTTGAGTCAACTTGTTATGAGAATATTTGACCTTCTAAATGGAGAAATTTTGTTTCTGTTAGTGGAGTTATGATTTTCAGGTCAATCTGCAGTTCTACAAAGTTTCATTTTTTGAGATACATAGTAAGGTTATTAATGAGATGCCACTGATGGTAATTTGACTTGAGTCATTTCTCTTAGTAGAGCTACCTCTCTTCAGATCAAATTATTTAATCTCATGGGAGTCTCATTCTTTGCGCTTAAGTTGATGGTGTCTAGGTCTCCCCCTTTCAGAAACAAAGATGAAAACTGAGTAGTATTTTGATCCCCTGTTAATTACATGTTTCCCATATACTCCTCCATTACTTCAGATTCGACCCCTTTCACAGCTGAATGGATTCCACAGTTTTTAGCTGACACAGATGAAGACCTATAAAGTATTGTTTTAATGAGACATTTGGGACCTGTGTTCACCTGTTCTGATTGCAATTTTATCTGATGGTCTTTCGGGTGAAACTACAAGATTACATGGAATTAGGGTGCCACTGATGGTCTTAGCCCTCAGACAGATGTTTTAAGAAGTTTTAAGAGTTACATGCCTGCTACAAGGACATTTCATTTAAACACTACTCATATAAACTCACTGTTATCTGAAGTATTTGACGATATTTAACCAGAAGCAGGGCAATTAACTAGACTGATGTCATAAACCTCAGTGTTTCTTGCTTTTGAAGGAGCCCAGTTTCCCCAATGTCTTTATTTTCTTCAGATTGTTTCTCTAGTTAGTGCTGCATTGTTTGAGAGACATCATAGCTCTTTCTAATAACAAAGAACACTTTTTCGCCCTATCACATTCACTGCTTCTTGCACTAGGTTATTGTTAGTTTTGCTTGTTCATAATTGTAATACCTTTTATCCTTTATTATTCTTTTTATTCTAGATGTATTCCTGGAGCATTTTAGTCCCCAGGAGTTTTGATATATTGTAATACTTAGCACTGGAGAAAAGAACACTGCTTCATGTAATTTTTATTCCCATGAAGCAGTAATTGCGATGTAAGAAGTTCCACTCACCTGGCCTCCAGCTCTGCAGGGTGGAGGATGATTTGTTTTCCTGCAAATTCTTTGTTTTTGGTGAAAATAAGAGACATAAGAGTTCTTTATGGGATACAGCACCCACCCACTAATGGCCTTTTCTTGGTGCAGCATTTTCAGCTGTTGAAGTTCTACTATTCTTACTCTTTAGGCAGAAACAGTATAAGTTTAGGTCTGGAGAAAGGTGATTTCACTGGTCAGATGCCCAATAGTAGGTAGGGATTTTCTTCCGAATAGAAGAATGGAACCTTTTTCTCATATATATTTGCTATGTTTTGACTTTGTGTTAGGATGTCAGAGATCTGGTGGAAGCTGCATTCCCACATCCTTTCCACAAACCATCCTAGGACATCAGGAAGGTTCTTCACTGAGAGGGTGGTTGGTCACCGGAACAGGCTCCCTAGGGTCATGTCACCAAGCTCTTGAACTCTTGTCATGACTCCAAGCCTGATCGTGGACAAACCTGTTAGTCATAAGGTTTAGTTTTAGGTAGTCCTGTGAGGAGCAGGGAGTTGCACTCAATGATTCTTTGTGGGTCCCATCTAACTTGAGATAGTCTATGATTCTAAAATTCTTTATTTTGCAGTTCTGGCTGTTGAATACTATGTTCTATGGATACAAACTGGATGGAGATCTTTCAGGCTTGAAAGGGTGGGAAGTCATTCCCTCAATATTCTTGGTGTCTGGTTGGGAATGTTTTTGTACATGATAACTAGTATTTTACACCTGCAATCTCCTCTCTCAGGCATTACTTGGTTAGCAGTAGTCACTGTAACTGTTCTGCAACCTTCTTTCATCATCCTTACAAAAGGATTTTTCAGAAGGGAAAGAATCACTTCAGATAAATTTTTGTCCCTGAGTTGCAGCTGTTGTCTATCCAACAAAGCATGTGTTTATGCAGGATATGCTGTTGCTTTTTATTCTGGACAGTGCATCTTGATGACACCTGTTTGTTATCCTGACATCATGCAAAACACAGGTTGTGTGCCTCTGGGCTTTGACCCCAAGAGCTTCGTGGAAATGTGTTAGAACATGGAATGGCTGCAGCTAATGTGTATTTACTTGCATAGTTACTGAAGTGAAAAAGCTGACAGTGATAATATTTTCATGGATTTATATCTTCCCTGATGAATTAGCACAAAGAGCTTGTTGATTGAGTTCTTGAGCAATTAAAGTGGGCAATTGATCTTCCTTATCTTTCCATACAGATGAAGCGAGAAGGGCAGCCATGAGTTTTCACCACTGGGCAAATTCTAGCCAGACCTGCCTGTCAGTCAGCTTTTAGCAGAAAGCTCTGGCTTCCTGCCATTTTATCTGCTTCAGCTTGTTTGTCTCTTTTCACTCATTCACTGACAGGAATTAAAAAAAGGGGGCTTTATCTTATCTTCTAGGGAAGATTCGTACTTTTTCCTCTTCTGGAGAGGTGGGACTGAGGGGCTGGTGTTTGGCTGGTTCTCACTGACCTCTTTCAGGATGCTCAGACTCTTTTAGGTCCTCCACCCTTGACTGCTGCACTGAAAAGAGCTGGGGTTGAGGCCAGAGGCCTCAAAAGAACAAAAAACAGCACTAACTGAGACTGGCCAGACATTTCCATTCTGCAGGCTCATTTTGCACAAATGAAGAAAGGAAAACAAAGAGGGCATTCAGCATTTTGGAGATAGCAAAAAATAGTGAAGAAATTTAGAAAGTCACAAATGAGAGTGAAGAAAAGGACTCAGATAAAAACTGGCCCTTTGAGTTTGATGGGGCTAAATAAGGTGGGAGAAAAACCAGCTAAATACCTAAGGGGGAGGGAGATAGTCCTTAAAGAACCCAGTAGGTGAATTACCTTTTGGTACTTTCTTTTCTGAAGAAGCTGTATGGCTGAATGTTTTGTTACCTAAATGGCAGAGACAGAAAAAAAACCAAACAGTTTTACTTTTTGTCTGCAGTTGCATCCATATAAAACATGGATAAGCTCTTGGCACCCTCAGTTAATTTTGTTGTTAAGGAAGTTGTTTTGAAGAAACATCCTTAAATCAGGTTTTTCCCACTTGTCTGCCCTTTGTGTGCATGTGTGTATTGGTGAGAGATTTGGAAAGAAAATTTAAAAAAAAAAATGTCCTCAACATCAGTCAGACTGTGTTATAGACTTTGCTACAGAGATGAGAATTAATTTGCAGTTATTTTCCTTTGCTGTATGCTGATGATGATTTTGGAGGTTTTGTTTGTTCTGCCTTTTTAATATCTAATCTTCCTTCCAGTTGTGGCTTGCTCCACAGTTTCTGCATTTTGTCTACATTATCCAGGACCCAGAGGTTCAAATAATCATCCATTTCTATCTCAACCTTTTTGCTCACTGTGATTTGTATCCAGACTTGTTGCACACATGTGTGGAAGATATAATCTGTTTCTTAAAGTGGAAGATGAGACAGAATCCTATTAAAGTCACCAGTGCTTCTGTGATGAGCAAGAACAGCCACAAAGGCCAGCAGAAATAGAAAAATTATTTTAGCAAAGATGTATAAATTCCTTTGTCCTTACAATTGTTTCTTAGAGCAAGTTGTTATTATTATTTCTTAAAATACTCAGAAACCAGAAATTCTGACTCTAGAAAAGTTACCCAGCTTTGCTGGATTTTTGGTTTCCTTGACAACCATTCATATAAATAGTAAGGACTTATTATGGGGGGGAATATCAGTATAATCAAAACCTGTGAATCACACAGGAAAAAACGAAATTAAATGTGGAAGTTACAAGTTATCCAGCAAACATTAATAGAAGAGTCTGGTTTTGTTCAAATAAGGCTCTTCTGTTAATGTTTGCTGGATGCCTGACAAGGATGGAGCAAAGGCAGTGATTTTCTGAAGGTGAGGTGCAAGGAGATTCCTTTTGACATTACTTCTGAGAAAACTATTGGTGGTGATAGTAATCTTCTTCCTCTCATGTATGATGACTTGGTATTTCTCAGTCTAGGTTGTTTCTTTTATTATTATTATTATGGTTATCTGTAAAAAAAAAAAAGTGCTAAAGACAGGCATGAATGTTTACCCATATTTAAATGCTAACCTATTGGTCTCCTCCCTCAATGATTCAGTTAACCCTGTCTCTGCAACAAGGTGTTGATACTGCTCTCCTGGAAGCAAGAGAGTGAGAAAGGTGATCAATCACATGTCCCTGCAAAGAGGTTAGATATTGTGAGGTATAGTCAATGTAAAATGGAAAGGATTATCCTGGAACTAATCCTGAGCCAAGCTAGTGCTGCTGGAATTGTGACTCAAGTTTCAGGAATGTGGGAAGAGGTATGGCATATATTCACAGCAGGATGGAGTTCTCCCTGTGTGAAAAACAGTGATGAGAAAAACCATGCATCAAGAAAACTTCCTGTCCTGTGCAAATCAATATTGTTTGTTTACCCCCTCTTTTTATGCTTTGTGTTGCAAATCACAGAATATGATCATCATTAAAGTGGTGGCAGTATTTTCCTTTAGTTTAGAAGTGACATGAAAGCCCCAGTTCTGTTAGCTGTGTCTTAAATGAAGGCCACATGATTTAAAAAACCAATATCTTGCTACTTGTAGTGTTCATAGTAGCAGCAAAGCACTAAGCAAGTAATGAAAAAGCTGTGAAAACAAGTTGTCAGCTGTGTCTAGAAAGTTATTTATCCAATCTGAGGAAATAACAATTTTTATTGTTACCTGATTCACACATCAGAATTTCAGGGTTGTTTCCATGCCTGGGACATTTGTAAGGGCTGCCTGAAGCCAGCAGCTACAAAAGACTTTGGCTGGTTTTCCTTCACAGAGATCCCTCCTGCTGGAAGTTCTTTCACCATATAGATTGCACTGCTTTTCAGATCAGTGTCAGATACAATTCAGCTACAACTTGTGCAGATTTAAAACACTCAGTGATTTTGCTGTGTCCTGAAAGTTTTGCTCTGTTTGCCGCCTTTTAAGATTTTGGAGTTAGTTTATCATCTGACTGATGCAGTTTTCAGTGAAGATAGTGCCTATGTTGAAGTGTCTTAATAGCAAGTAGATGCCAAATACTTCTGGATATCCATTGGGTCATTTATTACAAAATCTGATTTACATGTCTCTTTATTTTAATCAGTCTGTTCTACATGCTAGGTATTTTTAATGGTAAAACCTGGCTGAAGGCTCTGGGGAGGCAAAATCTACAGACTGCCTCTTCTACTTCCCTTCACCTTTTCTGTTTCCTTAGTTCTTCTGTTTGCTGCTGGCTGTTTCCCCAGCACAGGGAATCTGCAGCCACTGAGTCTGGATGGTGGTGGAATTGGGTTCTGTTTGATGCCATTTATGAGCCCACCTCTGAGGTGGGGGAGGAGGCATGCAAGTGGCACCTTGTGCCTCCACAGCTGCTGGTTCTCAGCCAGCCTGACCTACAGGCTCCTGCAAGGCACTGAGCTTCGTGGTGCTTTTGTGGAGTCAGCCAAGCAGCAAGGGTGTCTGATTTGGAGTGGGGAAGGTGATACTATGTCAGAGCTCTGGATTGTTTTGATTGATTTTTTTTTTCCCCAAGCATACCTAGGAAGATGCAGTGAATGTAGTGACAAAATCAATATGGTATTGAAGGTTGCATTTTTCCAGGGTAAAGTGTTTAAGGACATGCTGCTAGGGAAAGCACTTTATCAGCCAAAATTCCATCTTGCCACGCTGAACGAGGAACACTTTTTGTAGCTCAGAGGGTTCTGTGGTGCTATATATTCTGTGAGACAGTGAGGAATTTCATTAAATAAATGGAAAAATATACTATTTAACAGAGAAGAGGGTCTGACAGGAACTTCATGAAGTTCAACAAGATGTGCAAAATTTTGCATATGGGAGCTAACCCATGTACCACAACATGCTGAGGGTTGCCCCGCTGGAAAGCAGCTTGGCAGAAAATGATCTGGGGATCCTGGTGGACACCAGGTCAAACATGAGCCAGGAATTTGCCCTTGCAACAATGACTGCATTTGACAGCAGATCAAGGGACGTGGCCCTTCCCCTCGACTCAGCACCGGTGAGGCCACACCGGGAGGGCTGGGTCCAGGCTGAGTTCTGGGCACCTCAGTACAGGAGAGACATGAAAATAATGGAGGATTCAGCCAAGGGCCACTGAAGTGATGAAGAGATTGAACCACCTCACATGCAAGGAAAGGTGAGAGAGCTGAGACTGTTCAGCCAGAGAAGAGAAGGCTTGGAGGGGGATCTTACCATTGTACATAAATACTTGGAGGGAGGGTGTGAAAAAGACAGAGCCAGGCTCTTTTCAGAGGTGCCCAGTGACAGAACAAGGGGGAGTGGGCACAAACTGAAATACAGGAGGAGCCCTCTGAACATCAGGAAAGATTCTTTTACTGTGAGAGTAACTAAGCACTGGCACAGGGTGAGGTTGTGGAGTCCCCATCCCTGGACATAGTCAGAAGCTGTCTGGACATGATCCCATGCCACTGGCTCTGGGTGGCCATGCTTGTCAGGGGGAGGCTGGAGCAAATGACTCCCAGATGTCCCTTCCAAGCTTGTTCTGGGATTTTGTGATGCTGTATGGACCCGTTCATCAGGAAAAGTCAGCATAGAACTTTCTTCTGATAGAGAAGTAATCAGAAGTTGTTAATGGGGGAAATGCTTTTAGAAGGGAAACTTCTTTTTATAGAAAAGAAATACAGTCTTAAGTTTATGCAGTTGCTAGCTAAAACTTTTGAGAGCTTTTTTTAATGGTACTATTATATATCACCTTGCAATGCAAGAAGCACGTAGCAAATCAGGCTATTAGGCTTTCTGTCAATCTCTAGTGCTTCAGAGAAGATGGTAAACAGTGAGAGAAACATGTACAGTTCTGCAGTCCCATATAGTCTTAGTTTAGCTTTCCTCTGCTTTTGTGCTTGCTACTGTTTTGATGCTTCACTCTGTGTATATGTAAACAAGCACTAAGTTAAGACAGAAAATACATCATCTCTTTTCTTGTGCTTCATCTCACTGCTCTGTTTATCATGATTTTAGTAATGTGGAAAAGAGAAGGGTGAGTGCAGCAAAGTCATATTTGCAAACAAAGTATCTTGGTATGCAAGACTGATAACCTTTAAGAGCATGAGGTTTAAATAGAAATGTAGTAATACTGGAATATAATGAATTGGACTTTTACCAAACATGAAACTGTATCCCAATTCAACCTAACTCACAGATGAAAAATCCACCCAAAAGTTATTAATCAACAATGATACCACCAGTAGCTCCAAAATTTGATGCAACTCACTGCAGGATGGGAATATATGTGGGGGACTGTATTGGTGTAGAATTCCCCCGGGTTTATATTTTTCAATAGGCACCTGCCACCATCTACTATATGATGCCAGCTACTGAGCTCAGTGGATGATTGATCTGACACAATACAGGCAGTCCAAAGTTTTCTGTCCATTTGTGTTGGTCACTATCATTCTGTTCATGCTGGTACTGTTTTCCAGATTTGTTTTATGCTAAGTCTGCAAGTCCAAGCCTCCATCCCTTTCAGAGGCTCAGGTGACCTGCCCTTGTACAGACACTTCACTAACATCTGTGGAGCAGTCAGTATTCACCTGGGAAGCCTGGGCAAGTTTCCCCATCATCTGTTCGTAGGGGAAAAGAGGATATTAAAAAAATCATGCAATTCCCTAAAGAAGCAGAATGTAAAAGTCAAAGTCTGGCTGGATATATTTGTGATGACTTAGTACAAGAGTTGTCCTTTGTGATCATGTGTGGGCAACCCCACTCAAGTGTTTTAAAAAATAAAAATACCTAAATACTTGGGAATGTATATATATACATTCATTCATTCACAAACAGAGAACGAGCCACCATTTCCCCCTCTCTCAGTCAAGGAAACAGGAAACTTGATTTTAAGCTTCCTGTCTATATCAGACTCCTCTCTTAAAAATGACACTTTTGATAACTGTAATGAGCATTTATACAGTGGTAGCAACTGTGAGAAAGCTGAGTCAGGCTGTGTACAGCAACTCTGATTTGGCCAGCTTTTCCCAGAGATCCAGCACAGTTAGGGAAGACAACTTGCTGGTGAGGTATACCTGAACATAGAGGCTGGTGCTCCCACCTCTCTGGTGTTTACCAGGTGATCAGTTACATGCTGCATGCAGACTCATGGGCTTGTGTTTTTTTGTATTCAAATAATTTAGATAATTTCATTTGTTTTCAGTCTTCAGTTGTGAAAAGAATGAAGATGGTTCTGATTAAAGACCTTTCTCTTAACTTAAAAGAATCAATGTCAGCACCAGCTAAATGCTTTCCTTTATTCTTCTCTCATGAGCAAAAACACAGATCTTGAGAGCTAGAGATCCAAGGTGTGCTGTTTCTACTGAACTGGGAATTATACAAATGGCAAAGTATGTCACACTGTTTTGTTTCATTCTCTTTTACTAACTCTGTTTTTTAATGTTGCTGATGTATCTTCTAGGAATATTTGTTCTCTGAAGGCAACTCTGATCTAGCTTGTTAGCAGATGATTCACAAACATGCCATATATGGGCCATTTTAACTGCCAGACAAACAAAACTGTATTAAAACTTACAGAGAGTATTTAGAAAATACTTAGAAAAATGGCTTTTCAACCAGAAGCCACACTCTTCTTCTCAGAAGGCAAAGAATCCCTTCCCCCAGCTCCCTGCAATGTTTTTGGATGATACAGAATAACCTCCAGGTCCTGGCCAAAACTTGGACTAAGCACTTACTCTAATGCTGTGCCTGTGTATTTCTTCTCATAAGACTATCTAGTGAGCCAGAGAGTGAGCCTTCACAGTGCTCTTGTGCAGCATAAGGAGTTTTCCTTACCATGAATTTGGAACTGTTACATTATCCTTGAATAGCAAAGCCATGAAGCAATTATGCTGGGGGCTAATTAGGATCTCTGTTTGTGTCTTAGTCAACTCTGCATCACAGGAGAGGAAACTGTGGGTAAGTTGAACCAATTGAGAGTCCAGGCTTCAACATATCCTCAAATCCAGGATGTGCTAGCCAGCTGTGATGGACTGTTTGGAACAGGGGCTGCTCCTTTCATTTTTAAAAGTGGTGCCTTCAGACACCAGGCTTCAGGATGGCAGACTTTTGCCTTCTGTGTGCCAGATCAGAAGGAACTGCCAGACAAGTGTTTCTTCCCTGCAGTGATACATGGCAGTGGTGTTAGAAATTGGGAATCCTGAGAACAAAGAAAATAGCTGCACTTTGAAGGTGATTTACTTTTCCAGCCACCCTTTACCTTCCCTGCTTGTGTCAGGCTATTCATGCAACATAGGAACCCCTACCTTATTAAACTTATTTGCATAAGCACACTGGGTGTTTTTCTAGAGAAATATTTCAGCTAATAAAATGAAGGACATACCATCCAAAATTAATAACATAGCAATGGGTAAAAGCAAGCTCAAGTCTGTAAAATGTCTAACACTTTTAACATGTCAGGTATGACTGGTCTAGCACAAGGATATCAAGTGGCAGATTCAGAACATGATGGTTTGCAGAAGCAAAGTAGGTACTGCTTTGTGTAAATTAGATACACCATGATGTGATGGTCCATTCCAACAGCCACAATGTGGGAAAGCAGGGACCACAGATAAGTAAAGTTGTGAGGGTGTGAATTTGAAATTATCTCTGTTATACACAGAAGACATTTCTGGGGAGCATTGAGTTTTCAGTAAACCAACCAAAACTTCACACTTCAGTTTGCACTTTCTGTTTTTATTTTATGAGACTCTGCTTTTCCTGCCTTTCGCCTGAAATTCTTGTCTTTCTCCTTAAAGGTTTGCTCTACTTCCCTCTGTCTTTTTAATGAACTTCGTAGTGGGAGAGTGCTCTGCCATGGTACAGGAATCCTGAGAATACAGAGAAAAGTTGTGTGCCATTTTAAAGGGAAGAGAGGAGGTCAGCTTACATCATCAGAGGCCTTGTGACTTTATATTCAGAAAGAAATGTGCTCTAAGCACCTATTATTAGCCTTTTTTCAACCATGCTTCCAACTTCCAAATGTAGGAACTCATTCTCTTACAGAAGGTTTTCTCTTAGGATTTTGGGGGAATTTTTTTTTTTTTTGTGCAAATGTTGTTTCATATAATAAAATTTAGAATGGCAGTGAATAGATAAAAGATAGTTAAACAACAAAATAAATCTCCTCAGTTTTATGGATACACTGAGTTTCTGCCTGCTTTCTCCAAAGTGTAACATGTCAGGACAAATCCTGAAGTCTGTCTCACTCAAGTTTTTTGTAGACAAAATACTAATTGAAGTTATTGAGAGCACAACTCAAGGGAAAGCTTAAAATCTGGGAATTGTAGTGCATGCCCCTTAAAACAAACAAGAGGACTTTCAGACAGGGAAATAGGAACTTCTCAAAAACTTCTAATATCCAACTTTAAGCAGAAACTTTTGATATTTGAGAACTTGAGTCTCACAGAAAGAAAACTAAACACAGCTCATGGAACATCCTGGTGCCAACAGTACAATGCATTACAGAATTTAGTCTCCCAACTTTTATTTTAGAAGTTGTATAAATGTTTTTTTAGCTCTTACTGAAGAAATGAAAATGTTTGAGTTTGCCACACTTAATACATAAAATTAGAAAATGTGGCTGACAATTTTCTGTCACTTTCTCTACTTTTGAGCGTATCTGTGGGACCTCAGTAGTTTTAAGTTAAAGATATAAGGCTTGAGGAAAATTTGTGTTTGTAAGAAACAATTTTTTTGCAATTTTCTGGCCCATTATTTCAAATTATTTGCCTTTTGAAATTCTGACCACCAAATCTATAAAAATATAAGGAAAACATTATGCCATTTACTTCTGCATCAGAGAAGATTTTGAGAATGACAACTTTTTTATTTGAAAATGGAAGTAATGTACAATACACCTGAAGTTTTAGACTAAAAATGTATTTCAGTTTTATCAGGACACGTGGATATCTCAGAATGAATTCTACCAGACCAGAAAGGCTCAACTCATTTTAGTTACATTGCGTGAAGATGTTGCGTCAAAGAACTTTTTTTTCCCAAGCTTTCAGAAACTTTAGTGTATTTCAGAGCTTCTGAGGTAAATTTAAGTACAGGCTTTTAGATCACTTTCCCCCTCAGAGATCCTCCACTATGGCAAGAAATTAGTTTCAGGAAAATTTTCTCTTTCTAATAAAGATTATTTTTTCTTCCTCTTTCCGACTTCCCATTTCCTGTCAAGTCTGAAGTGTCTTGGATCCCCAACAAACACTACTCTGGGATTTACGGGCTGATGAAGTTGGTTCTGACTAAGACTCTACCTTCCAATCTTGAGCGAGTCATTGTCCTCGACACAGACATTACATTTGCCACTGACATTGCTGAGCTATGGGCCGTCTTTCACAAGTTCAAAGGTATTTTAATGATTTTTTTACTGTCCTTATTTGAGGGGCGGGGGGAGAATGATGAGTCAAGCGATACAGTGTGGGTGAAAGGGCTAGCTGAGGTTTGATAAATGTTTTCACTCTTTCCGTTTTTGGTGTTTGAATATAATTGTTCTCTTTGTGAGCTCTTTTCTCAATGATGTTCTGTATAGAATAATTGACAACGGCAATTATCTGTGTAGTTTGTTTTATTGGTCTGATTATTTGGGGCAGGTGAGAGCCTGACAATACAGTAGATGATAAAGAATTATGAGCATGCTGTAGTTGTGTACTGTTCAATACCTCTTGGAAGAGCTTGGGGTTTGGTTTTTTTTAATTAATAAATCTTAATTGTTACTTTCAATTAAACTGTTCCATGTAACCATTGAGAATGAATGAAGTTGGGATCATTCTTGAACCAGGGAGGAAAATGAAGGGAGCAGAGTTACATATGTGAATAGGAATAAGTTGCTGTTCGGTCCTCTTAATGAGTTGATAAGGGGGCCTGGATTCTAAGCACCTAAAATAGTTTTCCCTACCTGTTCCCATTTCCCACAGCTCCTTGAAAATGTACTTCATAGTCAGTCGGAGAAAGGATGCTTTCAGAGTAATTCTATAAGGAGATGATTACAAAAACGTTCCTCACTACCCTGTCACAAAGCAGAGCACTTTCTGACTAGCACACTGCTAAAACCATTTAATTCTCCCAGGTTCCAGTGTTGCCAGCTGTTCAGAACCAGAGACATACCCTATTGTTCTCCTCTTGCCCTCAGCATTTTATATTTCAGTGCTGGTAAGTGCAGAGACATTCCAGCATCCTGGTTTAAAGGTTTACAACCCTGCAAAAGTGCAGCCTTGGTGTGTTTCATCAGCTCTCTCAAAATCATCTCAACCAAAGTCAGCCTAAGCAAATGGGAGTATTTATTTAGAGAAGCCAAAATACTCCATTAGGAGGGAGCCAGGAAAGAGCACTTTTACTGTACTTATCCTCTGCTGAAATCCACAAGCCTGCTTTTCCCAGTACCCAGCTCCAGGGCAGGACCTATTCTCGTCAGCTCTCAGTCAAGGACTGGGTTCTAGTGCTTACTTCTTCATGCATTTGTTTCCATTCCCTTCTGTGGATACACTCATGTCTTTTCAGCAAGCCAGAAGCAGTCACCTTTTTGCTTAATTTAATTATTTGCAAGCTTTCTTCATTAAGGAATATACAATTTTTCCTCCTCTTCAGGTATTGTTCAGACCTCTTCACCAAACCTTTCCCTCCACTGAACCTTGAGTTTTATGTAAACATAGACCCTGACAACCATAAGTAACATAAATGTATGCATAGGCAGTAATGCTGTGCTATTGTACTGTCTCACTGTGTGCAGCTGTCCAATTAATAGCAATATTTGACTGACTATGGTGTCATACCATGTCATAGCAGGAAAAGAAATGTGGATAAACAGAACTTGGGCATAGAGGACTGCATGGTCAAAGAGAGCAAAATCTGAATTGAGACAATGAGGGGGATTGTCTCCTTGCTTATAATTTCTGTCATAATTTTAATGAAGATCCCTTGCTTTTTTACTGGGGGAATAAAACCAAGAATAAAGACTGCTTGTAAAAAGAGGAACATGGAGCAGAAGCAGATGTAAGATTGAAAGAAAATACAGGCAGAAAATATGGAAATATGGAGAAGAATAATTAATGGAAGTAAAATGTCTGCATAAATCAGTCTCCATAGAGCTAGGCAAGAATGTTTATCTGATTAGAGCTGTGAAAAGCTCTAAGTTGCACGTGGAGACAGAATTCCTGTGCTGCTGCCCTCATAACATATATAGACGACTCCCAAATGTGTGATTTTGTAAGTTGTCCCGTGTGTCTTTTTAATTCCAGCTGACCACCTGCTTCTCCACAGTTTTTTAATCCTGGCAATAAATTGGTCAGTGTCTACATCTGCTCATCTCCCAGGCAGTTGTGCACAAACAAAGCATAGATGAGACAGTGCCATAGCTCCAGGTGTTGAGCTGGGCTGGGAGAGGACTTTGGATCCTAAATGCTGCGGAGGAGAGAGGAAGTGTCCAAGCACAGGCTTGTTCTCCAGCCTGTGTCACAGGCTGCAGTTCCATTAGCAAAGGTGACCTTGATGATGGTGACATCAGAGTTGAGTGTTTAAGGATGAGACTCAGAGGGAAAGGCAACAAAGCAAATACCATGGTGAGAGTCCTGTTGTAGGCCATTCAGCTGGGATGAGGAGGGAGAAGAAAAATTCCATAAGCAGCTGGGAAGTCTCACAGTTGCTAGCCCTTGTTCTTGTGGTGGGCTTGAACTTACCAGAGAGGTAAGTTGAACTTACTTAGCAGAGGTCTGCTGGAAATACAACATGGGGGAGAGGAAACAGTCCAGGAAGTTCCTGGAGTGTGTGGAAGATAATTTCCTGACCCAGCTGGTGAGGGAGCCAGCCAGGAGCAGTGCCTGGCTGAATCTGTCAGCAGATCTGGCTAACCAGGGAGGTCCCAGTGGACTGGAGATGAATAAATGTGATTCCCATTTACAGGAAAGGCCGGAAGGAGCATCTGGGGAATAACAGGCCTGTCAGCCTGGCCTTGGGGCCAGGGAAGGTCATGGAACAGGTCACCTTGAGTGCTGTCATGCAACATGTGCAGGACAGCCAGGGGATTGAGCCCTGTCAGCGTGGGTTTGTGAAAGGCAGGTCCTGCTTGACCCACCTGATCTCCTTCTGTGAGAAAGGTGACCCTCCTTAGTGGATGAGGGAAAGGCTGTGGATGTTGTCTACCTAAACTTTAGTAAAGCCTTTGGCATGGTTTCCCACAGCATTCTCACAGAAACTGGCTTCCCATGGCTTAGACGTGTTCTCTGGATAAAAAAATGGCTGGATGGCCAGGCCCAGAGAGTGTGGTGAATGGAGCTAAATACATTTGGGAGCCAGTCACTGGTGGTGTCAGTACTGGGGCCAGTTTGATTTAGTATCTTTGTCAATGATCTGGAGAAGGGGATGAGGTGCATGCTCGGTCAACACCAAATTGAGTGGGAGTGTTGATCTGTTGGAGGGCAGGAAAGCTCTGGACAGGAGGGATCTGGACAGGCTGAATTGATGGGCCAAGGCCAGTTCTGTGACTTTCACCAAGGCAAAGTGCCAGGTCCTGCACTTGGGTCACAACAACCCTATGCAGCTCTATGGGATGGGGGCAGAATGGTTCCCTTGCCCAGTGGGAAAGGATCTGGGGATGCTGGTCAATAGCAGCTGAACATGAGCCAGTTTGTGCCTGGGTGGCCAAGAAATCCCATGGCATCCTGGCCTTATTGGCAATAGTGTGGCCAGCAGGAGCAGGGCAGGGATTTGTCCCACTGTACTCTGCAATGGTGAGGCCACACCTCAAGTCCCATGTTCCTTTCTGGGCCCCTCACTGCAAGAAAGATATTGAGGTGCTGGAGCATGTGCAGAGAAGGGCAGCAGAAAATTTCTTCAGAGAAAGGGTTGACAAGTATTGGAACAGACTGCCCAGGAGGTTGTGGAGTCACCATCCCTGGCTGCATTTAAAAGTGTAGATGTGGCATGTAGGGACAAGGTTTAGTGGTAGACTTGGTAGAGTTACTTTGATGGTAGGACATAAAGGTCTTTTTCACCCTAAATGATTGTATTGTTCTATCATTCAATGGAAATGGAAAGAAAGGCAAGTAATTTGGAAAGATACTGGTAATCTTTCACTGCTTTGTAAAAGTTTGGCCTAAATTCTGTGCTGATTCTCAATTTTTCAAAAGTATCTTTTTATTTCTCCTGCCCACATTACAAAAGCTTGAAAGATTGTCTCATGTCATGAGCTCCAAATATTCCTCCAAGGGATATTTTACTAAACTAATGTTTTAATCTCTTCCTTGTTTCTGTCTCAGAAGTCCCAGATAAGTTCATGAAGATTTCTTGGGGGCAATCTAGAATGTTTGTTGAAATACTATATAAACAGAAGAACAATAAAACTTGCATAAAGGGAATTGCTAGTCTCCAAAGGAACCTGTCATTACACCCAACCCCAGTTAGGAGGGCAGCTTTAGGTCTCCTTCTAGAAATGTTCTAACAACCAGTTGCTGGCTAGAAGCCACCATTATAAACCTGCCTACACCAGGATGCTTTTTGAGCAAATTAAAGAATTTTTCACATCAGTGCAGGAAAGGCAAGAACTTCTTTCTCCAGGTTGCAACATAACTGGTGAGGCAGTCCAGCACAGCCTTTGCCAAATTACAGCCACACATAGAGAGAAGGCCCTAGAGTCTGTGATTCTTTCTGTGCCTGGGAAGACTTTTCTTCCCAGCAAAAACAGTGATAAAGGGAGACCAGTAGCTCAGATTCCTTTTTTCTCAGACACCGTGCTTGGAAGACACTCAGATTCAGGACTGTCTTGTAATTTAACCAGGTCTGATTTGCTGTGTAGAAGGGCCTACAGTATGTTTTAAACAGCACCTGCAATACCCAAAGTCCTTGTTCTGCAAAGGTTCTTATTGCACTTATGTTAAGAGTTGCTGGGAAGATCAGACCCTTACATAGCAGCTTAGTATTTTAGGTGGTAAAGGTACTACTCCATTAACTCTCTAGATGGAAAAAAGGCAGTAGGATTTCTTTGTAAAGTATTGCTCTTCTGCCCTTTCCTGATGAGCTCTCTGCATATGCCCTTACAATAAGTGATCCAACTGTTCTGTAGCAGAGTGCAAAAATTTAAAAATCTCTTCTTTGAAGTGGCAACCTTGGGCTTTGGGAAAAATTCACACCTCTCTTTGGTAGCCTGAAACAGTGTCTCAAGCAACAGTTTGTCTTAGGAGTCAGTGGGGGGTTGTATAATTATTAATCATTTTATATACAAGCTTAAATCTCTATGCATAAATATGTCTTTGGGAACCTGTAACTTAAATTTCAAGAGTCATATCCAGCTTTTCAGGTGGGATTGGGCATTTCTGCTTTAGCCTCATTCTCTATTGCTCTATAGATAGGTAGAGTGTTTTCCTCTAGGACTAAAATACACCTCCAAAATATTGACTTCAAAGTTTTGAGTCCGCAGCCAGTCTGGTGAAGATAACCTGTCAGGCATGTTTTCTGTGACTTAGTTGACACTGATTATGTTTCCTATTCATCTTTCACTAGATTTTGACAGTTCTAAACTTGAGAAAGTACCTAGCCTAAGGGCAAAAGTGTGGGACTGTAGATCATGGTGTATTCTTGGATGAAGTGCTGCAGAGTGTTTCAGACAACAAGGATTAGTAACCAATGAGTTTTTATTGCAGAAACTGTGCAAATTCTTCTGAGAAGAAAGAGTCCAAAGCTATGTTCTGTACCATCAATCTTAAAGTTCTTTTAAAGGCCACATCTGCTAATTTTTTTATTATTCTTGCTCACTCCAACTCTTGGTTCTGCAATTTGGTTTCTTTTTTTCCAAGTTCTGATTTTTAATTTTACTGGGTGTTAAATATGGATTCTCATGATTGAATTTATTTAGGACCTGACTGCTACAGTCATCATAATTACATGTCTTACAAGTTGCAGTTTCAGTCCAGATCACAGTCTCTGTGTGCTGGGTGCTCCACATGTCAATAGCAAGAGACTCTGTGCTTTACATTGTCAGGTGACAATTCCTGTGTATGCCTTGCTCCTTTGGGCCATTGCTTTGTATGAGTTACAGCTGAGACTCACAAATGAGACCTGAATAATCCCTGTAGAGATCAGTGTTGAGGAGCTCTGTGTTAAATGGAATGCTACATCAAAGGACATTATGATATTTTTAAATACATGTCAAAACTCAGGGGCTGTATGTAAAACTCAGGGGCTGGATGTAAGACATCAGTGATGTCTTACTACTGCTGCATGTTAGCTTCACAATTCTGCGAGCTGATATGATGAATATTTTAAGTACTTTTAAACAACAGAGACTGGATAATACCGAACTAGTGCATTTTAAATAACTCTACTTGTATATTAAGTCACCCAGTGAATATAAGGTACCGTTGGTGTTCATCTGTGCAAGTAAGTCTTCTCTGGAAAGGTGACCTCCCTTAACCAAGCATACAAGAAGGAGAAATGCAAACTTGACAGGAATACTGAGATTCACATGTTCATACTTTGCATGAATTAAAACATGCTACAGAAGCTGTTTGCTTTGTGTCAGGAGCTCAAATAATGATAAAAATCCATACTGACATCGTAAATACCAGAAAAGGTCAGTAGCGATTTTGGTGCAGGATCAAGTGCCCAGAGCTGAAGAGGGACTGGCACAAAGTCAATCCCAAACTTAAAATTTGCAAACACTCAGCATGTGGGTGCTTTGGCATATTGCTCTGCAGAAAGCCTGAGGTAACAATCTAGGTTCATACTATTTTTGCAGCTTCTTCAGGAAAAAGAGCAAACAAACAAGCAAAAAAAAAACCCAAACCTGAGAAAAATCATAACCCTCACAGATTTAAGCATCTTGTGTAGGGATTTTAGTAATTATATTCCTACAAGAACTATTATACATAAGGTTGCAATGTTAAGTGCATGCAGAACTTTTCATTTGTATGTGAATTTAGCATGCCAGAAAGTGAGATGCTGATGGCACTGGTGAGAGGCAGCCAGAGTCAGCAGGTGCTGTATAAATTTCTGAATTTGGCTCTACCAGTGAAGCCCTGTTTTAATAAACTATACCTGTCATAGCCCTTGACTTTCCTGCAATGATTGTGCTTTTTATAGGTGTGCTCTTCTTGTGATGATGTAAAATACTTGGCTGTTGCCAAGATTAAAATTTAAAATGCATTGACACCTATGGCTGAAGGCAGGATTTGAGCCACAGAATTGATTCTGGGCAGGTTCTGTAGTTCAGTCTGTCAGTTTACAGTGAGTAAATCATTAAAGCTTCCAGATGATTTTGAGACAAGATCTCTGCAGGCTGACACAGTGTTCATATTAAATCCTGCAGAGATCTTTCTGTTTCTTCTGGTCAGTAAAAGAGGCTTTCTTTTCTTACTGATCAAGAGGAAGGCATTAGCAACACGCACCTTAGTGTGTATAAAAATCCATGGTATGAGTCAGTCTTTTGTGAAAGAAACAGGATCATGTTGTAACAGACTGCATTAATAAAATTGTCAGGCAGCTATTAAAATAGCTTAAAATTATCTGAATTTTTATAAGTGTCTAAAAAGGCCGAATGGCACTTGTCTTTGCTCATAAAAGAAACATCTGTTAGCTTCTGAAAGATTTGTGTAAGTATTTATTGGTTCGACATAGCTCATCCTAGGGTTATTACACAAATGAAATACAGTTTCTCTTTGAAAAAGTCCCTGTGGAGGCTCTATCTACATAAGATTTTCTGTTCTTGATTGTTATATTGTGGTGTGTTCTTCTTTTCTGCTACAGAATCTTTGAAGCTTCATTGATAAAGAATTTTATTAGTTAGCTATAGCTGATAGAAATATTGAGGGATGTTGTGTTGCGGTGTCTGACAATGCTGTCATCATCCATGTGTGAAACTATGGGAGAATACTGATTTATTTTGGTGAAGAGAGAAAGAAAGTAAGAGGTTAGGATGTTTGGGGGGGAAAAGGCAAGTTTCTAACTGTGATTGGGGGTTAATTTTGGTGACTGTAATTAGGAGGGGATCAAACAAAGAGGTGGGACTTGCTGATTCTGTGGGTCTAGGGAAGAACACTTCTCTCTCTCCACACTTGTCAGATAAGCTGAGTGGATGGAAGTTCTCCTTTTTTTTTTTTCTTTTTTTTTTCTCCTAATTGCAGCTTGCTTTGCTGTGATATTCCTTTATTGAGAAGCCAGTATGTGAGGAGGTTGACCTCAGTAAATGAGCTCCAAGGGAGGGAGTTTATTATATGGATCAGCATGTGCACATTCTAGTTTATGGATTTTAATGTGACAAGGGACATAATCAGAAAATTCTGATTATGAATTGCTGCCAAAATAGAATGGCTGCAGTTTCTGAAACATCTGTAGTTCTATTTTAGCTGAATGGTTCTTTGTCTGTTTCTGCCATCAGGCAGAAATATTTAGAGGTGAAAGGCCAACCATGCAGAGAAATAGGGTATAACTCATGGTGGGGTAAATTCTAAAATAAAAGAAAATATTTGAATTCTTTATTTTTCCATTCTGATTTCCAAGGGATACCCTTTGGTCATGTTTTCAGGCTTTTTCCCATGGGGGATAGGGATGTTTTAATTATAAATGAAAACTGGTATTTTTTGTCCTCTTTTGATACCACAATTGGAGTTTTTAGAATAAAATCTCCCCACATGCTACAAGATTTGTAATAAAATCTTGTTGGTAACACTGTAATTTTCAGAACTTTTTTCTACCTTCTCAACATCAGTCTAGTGCTTTTTCTACATTATTGTTCTCCAGTCTTTGTTAACCTGCCACTCATTCTGCAGCTGTCTTTTTGGCTTAGATGCTATGATGTATCAAACACCCAAACTAAACATTGTATGACTCACACTGTGTTAAAGCAAAAAACAGTTTCTCCTCTGAGCTGTTTCTTCAGGATTTAAAGAGACTTTAATTCTATTAATCTCCAGTACTCTGACTGTGGAGAATGGACCTAGAGATTTTTTGAACTGCCTTGCAAACATTTATTAAGAGAAATCGGGGCAGAGCATGGCATCAAAGGAGCAAAGTGCATATCCCCACCTCCCTTGACTAGCTAAAGCTGTGCCTCCTAAGAAGCTAGAAAATCCAGCTCCCACAGGGTACAGACTAGGAGAAGGAGCATTTTGGCTTTGCCTGTTTGTTTTTGGCAGAGGAAAATGTATTTCTGGGAATGAGATGCCAGTAGGCTGTGCTAAAAGGAAAATATATGAGAACAGGGGCTGGGAAGAAACCAAGGAGGAAAATAATAACTCCCCCATCCAAACTAAGAAGGAGACATCAATCAGGAGTTGCTGTCCACCAATAAATGTTTTAGGTTGATTGCTTTCTCCTATAGTCTGTTCACGTTCCTCTGCTTCCTTTCAGGTGCATTCAGTACCCCTGCCCTGTCAATTTACAACTTACTTAATTATATTTTGTTTAGAGTGCTGTTAAAAAAACCCCAAACATAATGTCTGCCTGTCTTCTGGGGTGGACCCCACAAATTAAGTCCATGTACTAATCCCTCTGGCCAGTCATTCTGCATTCCCTTGGTGACAGCAAAGCAGAGCAAGTGAATGAGCAAGCAGTGAATATGGAGGGAGTAACAGCCTGTCCACCAGTTATTAATGTGTAATGGTAAGTAACTTCTGCATGTGGGAAAAAGCCAAGCAGAAGAGACACATGGGTCATTCACCTAACAAATGAAGTTTACTCTAAGGTTTGATAGTTGTATTAATAGGACTAAAGAAGGAATGATATTTAATAGCTAGATTTCCCTGCCTAAGGCCCTCATTCTAATCACGTGCAATCTATCAAGCACATACACTTTCCACTGTTCTCTGTGACATGCATTGTAATAACTTGATATTCTGTTTTCTCCCTCTCCAAACCAGGCGCATTCTCTGAACCTACCTTGTTCTGCATTAACAATCCATATTTTTAAGGACCTCGGGCCCCATTTCCAATTACAAAGCTCTCATTTGAGGTTTCACCTTTTTGGTTTCGTGCTGCAAATTATGCCTGTAATATTGTCCTTGGCAGCACATGGATTTGCATAGGGTAGAGTGGTGTAGAGAATATCTGTCTCTCAGGTTCAAGCTGTAAGGTAGAACATATTGCCCAGAGGTCAATGGCATGATTATCCCATCAGCAGGGTGAGTGCATGGTATTGCTCTCTGCACAGCCAGGGAAGAGGGAAATGCGTGTACAAAATTAAATCAATTTACTACATAACTACACTAAGACTGTACAAATGTACCATGAGCAAAACCTCATGAAGAGTACATGAACTAGAAGTTAGATGTAAATGAAATCAGTGATCAGTCCAATTTTGTGGAAGAAGTAGAATCTCTACATGCTTCCTTTTTCCAGTTAATCTAGAGAATCAGGGATGATTTGAACCCCTTATTTTAATCCTAGCAAGCTAAAAGGAAAAAAAAACCAGCTTTATCTGTAATGGGCCACTTCACTCAGCATCTCTCAAGTGTCTTTATTTTACTTAAATTTGAAGCTGGTTCCACTCTGTGTTCTTTGCAGTAATATCTAGCTGCATTTAGCATGGGCCAAGCAGTTCAATTAAATAGAGAAACATTACTCCCTCTGACTCCTCAGGGTAAATATTTTTTGTCCTTTGAGATACTGCTAACAACAAAAAGAATTTTGTCCTGGTCTGTCTTGATGCGTACCAAAAGGTGACAGATAAACATACAGTACAACCTGGGGACATTTTTTTTTTCTTCCCACAGCTTTTCTGTATTCATGTTTTATTTCCTGCATTTAGTCACAGTGAAATTCATAGTCCTGGAAAGAATTTGGACCTTAAGTGCAAAATCCATAGTTGCAGTAAATTTTGCCCAAGTTCATGTCCATAAAAGAGATACACGTTAGACATTTTCTGGTGAAAAGCCAGGCCAGTTTATTTTTCCTTTGCACTGCTTAAATACTTGAAAGGGTCTCAAGATCTAAGCTGATGGTATTCCTGCTTTGGTGTAACACAAACCCTGTGTCAGCTGCTTCTGGTGTGTGTGGTTCTGGGATTCATTCTGGAGCTGGGACTGAACCTGTCAGCAGAACAGATTCTTGAAAACCATTAAGTGCTGGCACAACTAAGTGAAATCCTGAAGCCACTTACATCTGTGTTTGGGGATGCAGTGTTTTTTTCCTCTCTGCTTAAGGACTGGGGGAGCTGTCAAGTAAGTATTCTGACACACCAGGAGAATTTGTGTGATGGGAACAGGGTGGAAGTGGATAGCAAAGGAGGTGATACAGCGTTCAGTGGTGCTGTTGACAAATGTGTCAGAGCATGAACCATCTGAGGACCTAGCATGTGCTTACTGCTTCTGCCCTGCTGAGATGTGTGACTTGGAGCAGGACTGAAGCCCTACAGCAAAGTGAGCCGTCATACTTTTTCTCTTTCAAAATTGTCCTTGGCTGACTCAATGCCACCACTCTTCTGTCATCAGTACTAAGTGTCTGCCAGTTTATGTTCACAGCAACTTACTGAAATGCACATCGCCTCTGAAAGTGGCACAGGGTCTCCTGAATTTCATTAATTCATTTCATTGTCTTCCTGCACATGTTCTGCTTAATAGACAGTAATTCTATTTCCCTCTGTATGCTTCAGGATATCATTATTGCAGGTGAAAAGTGACTTCTCTAGGGCTTTGCCAGCCTGCTGCAGAGTCATATTGGCACCAATTTTTGACATTATTTGGAGGTTCATGCGCGTTCCCATATTGCTAAGAAATGATAAGAATGTTGTCACACTGGTGTTCTAAAATCCTGAAAGAGTGCATCTCAGCTGATAAGAACTACCCTTATAAAACACTGGAGTGAACAGGATGGTGCTGACTTCTATCAGTAAAGAAGTCCAGTTCCTGTATTCCCTGATTTACGTAAACATTCCTGCTTTGAACTTACAGCTTCTTTTTTTGACTAACAAAAAAAAGATATGAATAGTTGGAAGAGCAATCTTTAAATATGTTCTCCTTTCAACTCGAATCCCCTGTTATGGGTTACTAGTAAAGAGTTAGGTGACCTCAGCCAGGTCTGATGTGCACAAGGGCTGAAGTGCATAAGCAGGGCAGCAAAGGGATGCTCTTCTGGGGTATCAGTTTTGAGGCACCTCAGCAGATTTAGAAGAGAATGTTCACATGCAGACAATTCTACTCTTGTGATCATTTAATTCTTTCAAATGTAGTAATGGGAAGTGGATATAACTTGGTAGATAAAGGAGAAAGCAATGTGGAGATTGAATAGAGTGAGGATATTGAGCAGGAAGAAGGAATAGGAAAAGGGAGAGGTGGCAACACATCCCGAGTTAGTCAAGATGGTATATCTTGAAACCTAAGATTATTTAGAAACACCATATATCACAGTAAATTTCTGTGAAGCTATATAGAGGCAAGTGCACATATCTAGAATTTTTCTTGGCAGTGACATCTGACTATAAAAAAAACCACTTACCAAGGAAATAATGAAGTACATGGAAGTACATTAAGGAGTTAACATTTAATTCAATGTAATTTTGGCCTGTCCCTTCTGCAGGGTTGGTAGTGCAGATACCATCCTCACTTAGCTGCAGTCAGCAATTATTCTTCTGTCACAGCCACCACCTTTTTATTTGTGTTGCTCTGTGGTGCCAGAGGTTTGTTTATGTACAAGCACCTCTAGTCATAGTTTTATTTAAGAGAGTGATAAGATGCTCCAAGCACCCATTGCCATGAAGCCAAGTGGTTTTCTTTATCTTCCTAAAGCGTCTTGATCACTGTAACATTCAATCTAGGTTTTGTAGAGGGAAGGAGGACTGAGAATTATTTATAAAATTGAGAAGAGCAGTGATGAATCTCTGTTTCTGTCTTTTTTTTTTTGCTTTGGTTTTATGCTATTGCTTTTAAAGGTTTAGTTACCATAACAACCCAAAGCAGTCCTGTATTACCATAGAAACGTGCTGTTGTGGGTGACAGTTTTTATGAGAATCCTTTTCTTTTCTACTTCACGTAATGTATTTAACACTGGCCTTTTGCAGGTATATCACAATACACTACAGGGGTTTCAGAAAGTGCCAGAATGACATAATAAGCAACAAAAATGAAGCATATGCTTAAACCCAGGAGGAAAATCTGGTTTCATGGTTGACTGAGAACAGAAAAAGAGTAAAAATAAATTTCTGTTGCTTAACTTGGAGGTCAGAAGTATTGGGCTTAAAGCAGAGCTGGCTAATCAGTCCACATGAGTAAATACTCAAAAAAACTCCAGCAAAACAGGACGTGGGGCTTTGATTATGTACCAGGGAATTAGTGTAAAAACAACTTGCTGTGATAGCTGTAGATATGAAAGTATGGGACTTCTTTAAAGTTCCCTGCATGGGGCTGGTCCATGAGACTGTTGGGAGGCTGAAGTGAGAATTGCAGAACGAGGCAGCCTCTCACAAAGCTGAGAGGGATTCCTGCTGAGAGCTGGCTCCAGCTGCATACTGATAGCCTGCAAGCCTCGGGTGCTCCTTGGGACCTGGCAAGTACCTAAATTGTTTGTGGTCTCCCTGTACTGAGGACTTTTCCCTTTTCCTGTGTGATACCTTTAGTGGCTGTGCTCTTCAGAGCCTCTTGGCTTCAAAAAGAAAAGTAATGGAGCATTTTCTTCCACTAATCTGCATCTCCATCTACTCATTATTTAACTGTTTAGAGCAGTGGACCACTGGAGCATATCAGCTCTCCTAACATCTGATACATCTGATATATTACTGTGCATCTTTGCTATCAAACTTCAGGTTGAAGTTATGGACCCATTGCAAACCATATACTCTGTCCCAGCAAACAGAGTATGCAGTACACTGTTACAGGTTCATAATCTCATCACAAGCCACACAAGTTCTTTGGAAAGAGGATAGAGAAGCATAGTCAGACAGCTGTGGAGATTGTTATTGGTCACTATTTTTATGGAGAGGCACAGGTCTATCCGTTTCCTGTAATCAGTTGCATCAATGATGAAAAAAATTTTCATTCCTGATATGCATGTTTTAAAGAACAGAAAAGCTTCCAGCTGGGATCTTGCAAGAATTCCCCTTGCCAAGGTCAGGGAGACAGCAGGAATTGCTTTGCAGTTATGCTTTATTGTTTCTGACCCCTCTGTAAGCCTAGACAAGTCTGCTATTGCTTCCTCTCATTTGACCCTCACTTCTCCAGGCCTCATTCTGAATTGGTCAGCCCTCTGAGTGGTAGTTAGTTGGAAAGAGGAGATCCTTTCTGCTTTCTGAATGCCTCCTTTTAGCATGATCAGAGAAATTACACCCTAGAATGTGTCTTACCCTTCATTTTCATTGTATTGGAAAGCCCTTCCATGACCTTGAAGTTTCCAGATGAGATGTCTTCCAGCTAATCTAATCAGGATTTACATGATTTCCTCCTTGTTCTTCTTCAACTCCTTTTTCCAGTCAAAAAATTTCAAGTTAATAAATCAAAGCTTAAATGTTGTAAATACTTCAATACTTGCTTCTCCTTTCCCTTTGTCTCCTTATAACATTGATGTTGACATCTACTCCATGAAAAAAATGTAGCCAGACTTCAGAGGGACTTCTGTATCACCTTGAAATTAGTACCTGTTTCAGTTAAATTACCAAATACTGACCACCATGCAATATGATTTCTACTCTTTTTTTTTTTCCCTCACTTGTTTGAGATTGCTCTATGAGATAAACTCAGGTAAAGAAGCAAGATCGCAGTGTGAGGAATCATGTTGGGGGGAATCTAGATCTGGATCTGGAATATGTACCTGTGCAGAAGGAGAATTTGGAGGGATTTTCTTTCAAGGTGAAGCAAAGGTAAGGAGGAGCTGCAGGTTGCAGTACGCTCTTTGCAAACCCTGTAGTAAAATAAGGTGTTGGTTGCCCTGACCCACTGTATTCCCCTGGGAGTGTCAGGATATTGGCAATACAGAACATACAGTCAGCACCACCTTGCCCTAGCAGTGCAGTGCCCATGTAAGCATGGGCAGCAAAAATGATACTTAAATATCAGTGTGTTTCAGTAACGAGAGTACTTCATGCGCTTCAGAGCTGTTTTGTCGTTGAAGGTGTGACACCAGTGTTTGAGCTGCCTTGTTTTGCACCTTTCCTATGGTTTACAACCTGTTTCATGTCTTCCCATCAACATGTGTTTTCAACAGAGCACTGAGGTCCATCTGCAGTTTCTTGCTGGAACACACTCTCTGAAATGGTGAGGCACACTTCACCAGAGAGCGAGTTCCGTACTTAACCTTTCCCCAAAAAGTAGAAAATGATGAGGTGCAGACTTCTCAGTGAAGGCCACTGTTTAGTGATATAATAAATAAAAACTAGAGATGGAAATGTCATAGCTACCTAGCACTAAGTGGTATAAAGTCACTGATTCATTTTTGTTCTAAAATACTAATAGATTAACTATTGTGAGAAACCTTACCCTGGATCAGATACCATCTGTCTTTCCATAGTAAGCTTAAAGTCAGCCCAAGCTCCAAATCATGTGTTCTGGCTAAGTCAGTAGAAATGTCATCTGTGCCCACATTTGACTGTGTATGAGGTTTGCTCTGCTGGGTGATTCAGTCATGAACAGAACCTGTGTGCTAATGAGCATGGAGCCATGGCAGGAGTGAGGCTTAGACTAACTTGGTTGGAATGTATTGTCCTAAGGTACCTTGCTATGTAGCTCTGGCTTTCACACTGAAGACAGATGGGAATGCAGATTTCTTAAGATGAAGTTTGGAAGGCAGATTCTAAAGTAGAAGAAATTTGATTTTCATTATCCCAAGCTGTGATTAGTCTTAATTTATCCCTTGGTAGAAGAAGAAGATGTTTAATCATTTCTCTAACAATATGTAAGGTTTCCAGGTTGTCAAAATTAAGAACTAAAGATTAGGTTAGTAATCTCTGGAAAGTGTGTTGAGACCTGGAGAGCACCTTTCATTGTTTTTGTCCCCTTGTGAACAATGCTTGAAAAAGCGATGATAAACTCTGAAGGAAGTTGCAACTAGAGTTGAAAGCAGAGACAGGAGAGCTGTAATTTAAGACTGAGGGATTTTCGGGGGAGAGAAAAAAAGAAGTCATGCTTAAAAGTCCACCTCTGCAAAAATGCACTGAGGATATGCTTCTTAAGATATCCAAAATAGCTGGTTTTTGTTCTTCTCTCCAGAGACTGCCTCTGTCTGGCCTAGCTGTCAGGCAAAACATGAGCTTGTTCCAAGGAGCTTTGTAGCTCTGATGTCTTGTTGATAGTCCATTGTGAAAGGGCAAAGAGGAGGCAAACTCCTTCAGATGAGTCAGGATAAAGAACTGTCACAAGTGTTTTATTAGCCTGAAAGCTTGAAGCACCCTTACCAATTACAATGCCCATTTCCTGCCCTGCAAGTGGGATTAGTATCTCTTAGCAATATATTGAAATCAACCAAATCCAGCAATGAGTGAAATTGTAAACAGTTAGTACTAATGATACTTGAGAAAGAAGACACGTGTAGTTGCATCACAGTTTTCCCTTATAGGCTTAGAATTACAAACTGAAACAAGTTACTTAATTATATGTTGTGGTTGTATTTCTAGTGCTGTTGGTGAGGAGGTATATTGAGATAGCAGGGTGTTGTAACTATTTTCCCTCAGACCTCACCAAAATCTTACAGTAAATGTGTAGAATTGATAAAACCACCATTTTCTCCTTCAGGGGATCTTGCAAGAATGTGATGCATTTTTCACTTAAAAAAACAGTGTTACTAATGGAGATCTCAAGGGAGACATTCGTGAGATTAGGCCAAGATCCTTGTCTCATTTGCCATAGACTGAATCCAAAGCAATTTCATTACTTTCATTTAAGCTGTCCTTGGATTTATATTGGGGAAAATTAGATGAGAATCCAGCTTTTAATTAGAAAACGGTGCATGTGTGAGATGTACGATGGGTTTTTTTCCTAAGACAAGAGACTTCAGTGACCAGCAGAGGTCTCCTAGAAGTACTCTTACCATGTATGCTCAACAGATTAATTTTTCCTGAAAAATAAAAATGCATTAAATTCTCTTAAAAATCAAGAAAAAATGAAGGAACCAAAATTTTGGAAACTGTGAAATGTAGATAAATTGGTGATTGTGAAAGAGGGCTTATGGTAGCTTTCATTTAGCTTGGAATAGCTTGGGATCTGTGTACTTACATCTGAGCTGTAGTTTAAGGATCTCCTGTTTTTATTCCACACACTGAAGTCCATGTTATAGTGGCACAATCCTGTTCTGAAAATGCCATTGCATCTGTCAGTGGCAGGTTAATTACTCACTTGCAAACTGATGTGATTTCTTGTGAAGAATCTCAAGGAGATTTAGCAATGGAGTGCAAGAGAAACAGCTGAATTTTTCTGACTGTACAGCTCTGTTACAAGGGCATTTTAGAAATCTGGTACTACACAGATGTGGCATGCCTGTCTGCTGTCAGCAAGGACCAGCACTTTTACTTTCCACATTGCTTTCCACATTACAAGTTCAGGCAAGACTCAGCATTAGAGGCAAAAGGGTTTAACTTGAGCAGGGGCTGAGTGCCAGGCAGCCTTACAAGTGAAACAAGAACCAAGCATTTCCTGTCCTTCAGTTCCTGTGAAAAGCACAACAGATCGTAGCTCTCTATTGTCTAATATACTGCTTTCTACCCATTTTCACTCCATTCAGTATTTCTCTCTGGGTTTCTGTTCCTCAGGCTTATTAACTTGTACCTTTAGCATGATGGGGTTTTTTTTTCTAATTTCCCCATCTGCACTGTTGTCCCTGTAGGTCTCTGTATAAAATTTCTGGTCTGGTGGTGTCTGCAATAGGTGTCGATGTAATGGCATTTACACTGGTAATCAGGGTGGTTTTTACCCTGCTTTCAGTACTGTTAACATTTAATTGGTCAGCCTCAGCTGTAGAGAGTAGAGGCATTTTAACAGCCCGGTGTGTCACAGGTCAGGTTTCGTGGACCTGGCCAGAGGTCAGAATGAGGAGCGTGTGTGGCATCAGCACACACTTTTGTAGCTTTGAAATAACTACAGGATTCTGTTTTTATTTAATATGCCGTTCTTCCCTTCCCTCTCTTTTTATTTTTGGGTTTAATCCTCTCTTTAAAATTTTCCAAAGTCATGGGTTTTTATTTTCATAGCCAGTTCAGCCGTTCCATTATGAACGCTTCTCCTTTTATGCTGAGTGTCAGTGGAAAGGATGTATCTGACCCACCTCCACTGCTCACTAAGTCAGCTGCCTTTGAAGTACATGTGATAAACTTTCTCTGATGGTAAAAAGAAAAGCCTCATTAGTTACAGCCCATATTTGGGGTGCACCTCTCATCCACACTTGTTCTGCTTCATTCTTTTTAGTGTTTAATTATTGATACACCTTACGTGACTCATGCAGTCTTATACTGACAAGATACTTTCCTGCATTTTCCCACCTCCTTTAACATTTTCACTTCCTCACTCAAAACCTGGGTCACATTTACCCGAGGGTCTGTGAAACGTCTGGCAAAAGCCCATGGCAAAAGAAACCCATGTGTAGTAGGTTGTGATGGCTGAACAGGGCAGTAAATCCCTGAGAGGAAAGCTCCAAAGACAGGCAGCTGCTTGCAAGGAGACACTGTGTCCATGGAACACTGGCAGGTCTCCTGAAGAGGTCATAGTGCAGCAAAACCCAAATAAAGACAAGATGTCCAGGACATGGTAACTCTAAAGCTCACTCCCATCTGTTTAAATGTTTAAACATGCTAAAATATTTAGCGTGGCTTGGACTCCTTTGTTTACCGGTCTCATTTAATCCGCGCTGTGTATGCTGGTAGCAGGGAAGCTCCTAGAAAGTCTGGAATAATTGTCTTCATAGCAGTTCATATGGTGTTGGGGTTTAGATTTTGTGACAAAAACAGTGCTGACAGCACACCCATGTTCTGGCTTTTGCTGAGCTGTGGTTGCACAGCATCAAGGCCTTCCCCAGTTCTCCCTCTGCCCCCGCAGCACATACTTTGGTGGGCACTCAATGGGCTGGGATGGGACACAGCCAGGCAGGTGACTCTCACCAACAGAAGAGTTATTACTCCATGGCATTCAGCATCATGCTCAGCACTAAAAGCGAAAAGAGGCAGCTTTAGGGGTCTAGACATCTTTTGATTAGGATCTGGTTGGGCATCAGTTACCCACAGGAGGGACCTTGGCATCACTTGTTTGGCTTTGTTTTCTTCCATCCCCTCTAATTCACTTATTAAACAATTGCTTGTTGGTTTGTTGGTTTGTTTTTTTTTCCGATCTGGACCCCCAAATTTTCTTGCTTTCATTCTTCCTTTCCTCCTCCCCAGTCCCACTGAGGGAGAGGGAAGTGAGTGATAGACTGTGTGGTGCTTTTTTGCCCACTGGTATTAACACAAAAGGTACAAGAAGTGCAGCCAGTTAGCTCTCAGTATGGGACCAGTATCTCTTCATCTCTATTGTGTCCTGGTGAGCTCAACGAACATTTGATGGCTACCAAAGTGATATCACTTTTATTGCAAAACCCTGGCATTGAAAAATACACAGATAGCTGTGCCAAAGAAAGTAGAGGTATCATCATAGCCTTTTGTACACAGGGGAAAGAAGGGATATGTGGACCTGAAATACTGACTTTGAGAGGCTAATTCCTGAAACCTGATGTATATGGAATAGTCTGCCATGGTAAAATCCTCAAAGATCAGGAAACCTACTTAAAAATGATGATGGCAAGAAACAAGAAAGTATACAGTTCTTGTTTGTTGTCTGGCTCATTGATATTAGGCTTCTTTGCTTTTCATACCAGTCATAAGAGTAAAAAGCTTACTTTAAAAAAAGCAGACTTTTTCCTGTTACTGGATACTTCTAGAATATGTAATACTAATAAACACCCCAGGGGTATTTCTGGGGCTCCTGGTGCCTAACCCTATAGAGGAAGGAAGATACTGTACTGTAGAAACATAATTAATTGTCGGAAATTAATTTTTCCAAATGCTTAGGAGTGTTTCCAACCCCTGCCGCAAAGCACAGTGTGTTCAAGAAATTTCACAGTAGGGACATTTTGAGTTCTCTAAACCCATTTCCATTTGGCAGGAGCAGTAGGTTCTGTAGATCTTAAAATATTAGGCAACATTAAAAACAAATACCAGGAGTCAGGGGTTTATTACCATATGAAAGTATGTCAATAATCTACTTTTAATTGGTAGTGCTCCAGAATCCTACCTGAAACACACATTATCAGAATAGAAGCTGTCATTTTAGTATACAGGAATTAAATGATAACATATCAAATCCATGCCTCTGTGAACAGAACGAGCTCAAAAATAGTGTAGCGGATATCTGGCATAATCAAGCCTCTGCTGCTGTGTTTTTGAAAGCTCTTGTTCTGCATTCAACACTTTCTTCCCATTTTTTAGCATTCCATAGTAAAATCCATCCACCAATGTTGACAACTGATGTCTCTGCTCATTTGAAAGTCTTTTATAAGGGTAAACCTTGGAGTTCAGCATGACCACAGTGAGGTGAAACTAAAGTTTTAACCCTGCCTCCTTGCAAGAAGTTTGTTGATTGAAATCCTCCACCAGGATTAAACTTGAAACTCATTCCGTTAGGCCCCTTTAGTTTTGGCATCTTGTTCTCTTCCAATTAATTATTAGTCTTTTTGAGAGTGTCTTCTGTCTTTGCTGTCCAAGGAAACAACCTCTTCTGAAACCACCTTTTCCAACCTGCTTCCGGAGTAAAAAAAAAACCAAAAATGTATGCGCCACTTGGAAGCTATTATGCAGAGGCATGTGGCATCAGGAGGGTTAAACAGCCAGATGTGTTCAGCAGGTAACTCTTGTTCACCTGGCAGTTGCCTAGCAGGTAACCTGTTGACTTTTTCTGGAAAGGGCTTTGAAAGC
This sequence comes from Leptocoma aspasia, assembly GCA_013399835.1. Classification (NCBI taxonomy): domain Eukaryota; kingdom Metazoa; phylum Chordata; class Aves; order Passeriformes; family Nectariniidae; genus Leptocoma; species Leptocoma aspasia. Next base: position 36,178 of record VXAX01007767.1, on the reverse strand, counting down.
TACTGGAAAAGCCAGACATTTACGAATAAGTGGTGCAAAGGAGGCATCTCTTTCTTACAGTATTTCCTTTAACATTTACCTGCTATGCTTTTAAACTAGTAAGATCAGCACTGGATCTGGTCCCCTAGGAAGAAAACTCCTCTTTCTGATACTCTGTCAAATCCCTAAATAAAGACCCCTTGCCAGGGAGAAGGAGACGATTTGGCCAGTTTTTCAGAAGTGCTGTTACTAAAATTTGTGTGAGCTGTGGTTGTTTTGGGTCCTTTGAGAGTCCAGGCTCTCTGGAGAGCATTCACACTCCTTTTTCGTAGCAGTTCTCTTATTTTTATTCTCTATTCTCTCACTGTCTTTCCCCAGCAACGTAACCCTCACAGGTCATGTGCACCCAAGGAAGAGGAGGAAGGGCAGAAGGTTTAAGGCAACTCCCTTTTCCACTCACTAGAATCGGGTAGAAAGAAGCCTTCCATTACTGACCTGCCAAATCTGTAGCTCCTGATTCAAGACTGGATTTTGCTATGATTAATGAAACATGTTCAGTAGTCTCATTTGAGCTTTTAATGGTCTGTTATCTGCATTATGGCTTTAGCATACCCTTCATTATGATTGATAGCCTGTTTGGGAGTAGGAGGCAGGGTAGAGGGCTGCTTTGAGGTGTGCACGCTCAATAGAGGAAAGTGGAAATAGCTTGGTTGTGTTTGAAGTGCCATGTTAATCCTTTAGGAATCCTTTAGGATATATCTCTGTGATATATCCTAGAGGATTCCTAAAGGATTAACATTGTACTTCATGAGGGCCAGCGTATGGAAAATACGGTGTTGCACTGATTGTTCCTGCTGAGAAATGGCAAGTCTACACAGTGGCAAAAAGCTGCATTAGCACAGTTGTAAGGCTTTTGCTACTTAAACTGGCTAAGGTATCTCTGCCAGACACTGTGGTATACCAGGTTCATCCACCTTTCCTTTCTTGTATGTTTCAATCTTTTTTGCAAGCCATAACATGTTTTTGTTCTTCCCTACATCAGCATTAGGGTAAACACAGTTCCCTCTTGAATCAATCAACTTCCCATGTCTTAAGTTTAGTGGGAGGATTGCTGACATGCAGATTTGGATGTTATTTAGCTACTTGTTTTGCCAGCCATGAGCCTGCAGGGATTATGTTGCAGGTGAGAGAACAACCTTCAGGAGTACCTAGCAAGCATCTACAATTTAAATTTAATGACCTTATTTAGTGAAGTACTTAATCATAGGCTGAAGTGTTAAAGCTCATGAGTAGTCTCATTGACTTGAGCAAGATTGAAAATGATGATGCACTGAGATACAGCATTGAGTTAGGACAGATAACATCAGAGCCTGTCCTGGCTAATAGATTCAGGGCCAAGTGTTGCCCTCCACCAGCATCCTCTTTTATCCCCTCCATTGAACAGTATGTGGCAAATGGGGTCTTTACAAGTGCAGAGTATATGAGAAGTACTAACTTCCTCTTAGGCCTTTGATGCTGAAGTTTAAGATCATTGAGTTTAGAATTGGGAAAAAGATGGAGCAGTCAGCAAAATGTCACAGTTGATGATGACGAACTGCTGCTGCTCCCCACTGGCACATGCTATGGCAGATGTTCCATGCCTGAGGCTACAGAGCTGAATGATCCCTAGGAAAAAGAGCTCCTGCCCACAACTCGTAAATTCTTAACACTAAAATAGTTTGGTAACTAAACTTCAGCAGATTAAAAGTGTTTGCAGCAAGAAAAGGAAGCTAACTGGAAATCTCCACCATCTGTAGAAAACTAGTTTTGGCCTCTTTTGCTTGAATTTCTGAGCTCTCATATGTCATAAACTGTTAGTATAATGGTTTTGATTCATTGTTTATAAATATTAGGAATATGTCACCTCTGTGTCCATCTGAGCATCCACCTGTCAGTTTGCTTGTCACTGGTCTGCCTATTGTATTATTGCATAGAAGATGTGAATTTTGTCATCCATTTCTTCATCGTCTTCATTCATGTTCATGAATTATTCTGGTCATTTAATGCATCCTAGCTCTGGATTTTGTGGATATCTGTTCTTGGTAGCAGCAAATCTGTCAGTTTAATTGCTTTCTCTTTAGCCTCAAACTTTTTCTCATTAAGTTGGTGAGTAATCATCTTATGTTATTGAGGATACTAGGGTGGAAAAGTTGTTACTGGTTCTCTTTGAATTCTTTTATTTAAGAAAATGAACTATCTAAATAATAATCCCTCCCCTCTGTTTCTGAAACGCTATTACTTCCTTTTAGGCACATGGGAGCTTCAGCCTGTTTGCTTTTTAATTAAAAGTAAGTTTTCAGCTGTGTCTTTTCATCATCAGAATTTTCTGTCACCTTGAAATGAAGGCTCTGGCATTGTCTTTTAAATTACTGAGCACTGACCTACAAGGGGAGTTCAGTTTAGAGTATACATTAATCTTCTTAACTACTCTCATCAACCTGACTGTCCAGCCTGCTGTGGTTTCAGTATTCCTGTTTGCTGTCCCTCCTCTGTCTAGCCACCAATATGTATAAAACATCAATATAATCTCTCCATGCTTGCTAATTACTGAATTCTGTATTCTTTGTGTTCTGACATGTTACAAAACACTTCCCAAGGTCGTGTCTGACATGAATAAGTTGGTCTGACATGAAAAGCAGAGAGCTTTTCCTTTGCCATTTTCTTAGCAGAACTTGGAGTTGAAAGCAGCTTTGCTGGGGGAGTGACTTTACTCCCTCTGGAAAAGCATTGTGTGTCTTTTTTTTTTTCTTTTAAATTCACTGATATGCAAAAGATCTAAAAAGTTAATCCTTTAAGCAGAGATGAACTAATTTTCAGTCTTAGCAACTATTTAGACTCCTCTGTTGAAACAAGGGAAAAGGTTCGTGATTTATACACATTAACATTGTCACAGTGTATTGGCAAACTTTGTTGCTCATGAAATAAGTTGATAAAAATCCATAGAGGGATTGAGAAGGAGAAGAGCAGTTCCACCAAGTGGAACAGCAGGAATCTGAGCTCTGCCTTCCAGCTCTGCTGCAGACATAAGCAGACACTTTACTGCCCCTGAAGTCCTGGGTTCTGTTTGTGGGTTCCTTTCTCCATCCCATTCTGTCTTGCCTAGTCACTACAAGGGGCGTGTGTGTGTAGAGCCCCTAGCTCTGGATAAGCTCCCCCTGTCCAAATAAATTGCTCACAGGAATAAATATTTTCCTCACTGAGCCCTTTTTACACTGGGAAGTCATAGTTCCCTTAGATTTATCTCATATTTAGCCTCAGTGGAATAACTGCTGAAGATTTACTGTGAATACGTGAAGTTGTAGCTGTCTGGTTTCATTGTGGTTTCTGAGGTGCCATTTTCAGTACACCTGAATGATAGCTGTCAGACACTTTTAGAGGGCAAGAACTGCCATTTTCTGTGAAATTTAACATCTAGGGCCACACATGATTCTGGTACTTTCTACTTGCAGAGTTTCTCCCCATGAAAACATCAAATTAGATGTACTCTCACAGTGATCAAACAGCAGTATACACATCCTGCTGGGCCATTCTGGTAAAAAAAAATCGTGGTTGGATTCGTTTTCACTTGAAAAACTGAAAGTTGTTAGTTTTAATTTAGCTTGCTCTTCTAAGGAGCTAAACTTGTGCCATTCTGGATTAGAATTCATGAAGCCCAGTTTCCCAAATGGCAAAGCCTCTCCTACACAGCGTGTGCTCCATGGAGCGTGCCTTGGCCAGAGGGTGCTTGCCAGCAATTCTGTTCTTGGTCTGACAACTTCCTTCACCAACTTGCCTGGAATGCAAAAGTGGGAGGTTGCTAATCAGCAGCAAAGCCAACAGCTGGTGTTTTTATGAGAAAATATATAAAGCCCAGAAAATACATGAAAAACACTTCATTATTCAAGCCAAATTCTAACCTGCTACAAGGTGGAATGGCTCCATTTGAGATAAAAGGAGTCATGCCTGCTTGCTGTGTCTGAATATTTACTCCTTCAAGTCCGTTTGTGTAAATGGAGGGTCTTCATTCCCTGTCACACAGACTCACACCACTGAATCCCTTTATCAGGACTCACAGCTCACAGCAGGTGCTATTGCTGACATGTAAGACCACTCTGTTTAAGTATATTTTATTCAGTTGCCCTTTAAAGCCAGAAGTGCTGGTAAGTTTTGAGGACTTCACAGTACTGGTGCTCACTGGAGCACCTTGACAGATATCATCCAAGGACACACATGCCCGTGCAGCAGAACACATCAAATTTTAATGCAGGCTCAGAGACATGAGATACAGTTCCATTGCTCAAGTATGGTCTACAGTACAAATTGAAGCTGATAAATGGAAATAAATCTGAGAAGAGACAAATTCCTTGTGCAAAGGGACAGGGACCAGGGATTTTCTAATGTCAAGTCCAGATTGAACTTAATGTTCAAAGCCACTGCAACATGGCTGTAAAGTGGCATATTCTTCAGAACAGTCCACTAAAGAAAATATAAAAATCAGTGAAATAAGTTATGTACTGAACTAAGTCTGAAGTTATGAATCGAATTAGTTAATCTTCAAAAAGTGAGTGACATATTCTTAAAGTCTTCATTACCCACAATAAGCTTAAAAACTTTCTCACAAGCCTCTGTGATTATCGGCTCCCCAGCAAATTAACTGTACCACAATCGTGTCTTCCTGTAGTTACTGATTAGTCTAATCAAAGCAAACATATATAAAGGAGGGTTGGAATTTTTCTCCCCTTTCCAGTCAAATATGACCCACTTACCATTCTTATTCAGGAATATGTCTCAATCTGTCACCATGGAAATCATTTGATGTCACAAATATGAGATTTTAGAGTCAGTTAATATGTCAGGCAGGTAGACCAAGACTAATTACAAAGGAGAAAAATTAATTTTAACACACATGCATTTATTGACAGTAAGTAATGATGGGAAAGGAAATTAAGCAGCAGCTCTTGATTGTTAAGTGGTCCAGAAGAAATACATCAAACTTTTTATGAAAGCTACTGTAAGTATTTAAATAATTTTTGGATTTTATTGTGGAAACATTTTGATATGTGCAGTGTCATACATCTTGGAGCTTACTAGAGACCTCCACTCTATAATTCTTAGGTAGAATTCATTTCCATTAGCAGTTTCATATGCTTGTTTCCATATTTTCCCCCCCTCCCTGGTACATGTTATTGTTACAGGCATGTTTATAGCGTTAGTTTCTCTCTCATTCACAGCGACTTACTAATAGAGTATATCCAGAAATTATTAGAATTATTAAAAGAGACTCCTCTTTTCTTAACATTGTTCAGTAGGGTTGATCTAGTTTCTGCTGCTTATGCACATGTGCATGTGTATAGTTGTGTGAGCAAAAACTTACTGAAATTACTGAATGTTAGGTCTTGGTTTTTATTGCACATATATTCACACAGATTGTTCATTTAATGACTATTCACATAGAATATTTATTAACTGGTTTTGCTGGTTTTGAGAGCAAAGAATCTGTTTCTCAAACAGTAGAGTTGAAAATAAATTATTATAAAAATTCATATTTGTTTTATCTAACTTTCCTTCGTTATTCCTTCGGAAAATTATTTATTTTACCATCTGTGCAGCACAGGGAATAATAAAGTTTAGCTGGAGGTAGATTTTCATCTTAGTTGTCATTTGAAGAGATTCTGACAAGGTTTCTTAGACCTAAAAATCAATTGACAGTACTTTATTCTTTGATGCATCCGTAATGGTTTTGTACAAATTATTTTTTTTCTACTTTTTTTGTTAGGGCTTGCAATTAAAAGAAAAGAAAAAAAAGATTGATTTGCTTTCTGCAATAAGTAGACATCCAGTATGAAAAATGACAGCACCTTTCTCTTCTGAAGGGAGATAGTAAGGATTTGCATTAATAAGCAACACAGTTCTTCCCCACTGAGCTTTCTTCCAGCCAAGATGTAAGTCCACATAGAAAGAAATAGCTTGAAGTCATTCCATCCTAGTTGACAGTGGCTAGAGAATTAAGTCCAAGTCCTTGCATTTTATCCACCAGTAGATTATTCCATTCAATTCTGCAGCCAAATTAAGTCAAACTAAGTTCAGATGTTGATTGTACTCAAAACAGTTTTCTAAATGTGACTTTAAAAAACATTTTCATGAAAACTTAAAAATTTCTCTCCCAGCTCAGCCATGACTTCAGATGTTCTTCAGGGCAGTCCAGTAAAACACCAGGTACTTGTCTCTCAGTTCTCCTCTCCTGGGTTTGTTGTGTCTCATAGTTTCTGGTGGGGGCAATGAGAAACAGAGAATATTTTGGACCTACTGACCTTAACTGAGCAACCCCAAAATGTTGGTTCTCCCTTCTGGTGCTGCAGAAAATAAATCTCAGGAAGAAGAGCTATGTCTTAAATTTGGTGGGTTTTCCCTTGTTGGTCTCAGGGGTCAAAAAAATCCTTTGTTCTACACACACTTCTTCTTAAGTAGCAAGTTTTCCTTACTTTCCATTGTTGTTTCTGTAAAACAAAAACACAACAATCCCTTTTCTCCCTCAGAGTCCTCTAGCAGAATGCTAATGTTGAGTAAGAGCTCATTGAAGTGACTGTCAGCTTTACTTTAAGAAGAATTCCTGTGTGTAAACCTCTCATACTGTGGAGGGACACTACCCTTCTGGTCTGGAAGCTGTTCTTTTTCCAGTTTTGCATTTGCCTAACGTTTCAACCATCTTGGCTGGAGGAGAAAAGTATGCAAGGAGATAACTTTCAAGGTAGTTTGATTTATCCTAATGCTCCTGCCAGTGAGTCACTGCTGTTTTGATCATTTTTGGTTTTGAACTACAGACTCAATAGATTGTAAGAAGCAAACAAAGGGAAGTGTTTTTCTCTCTTGCAGCAATTTCGAAAATGATTTTCATGTTTCATCTACACAAAGATGATTTAATTAAATACTTTAATCCTGGCCACAAATAATTTGTGTAGTAGTTCAGTGAGAGCAGTTCAGCATTGTCTTGTCATAGAGCATTTACTTAATCCTGTCATACCTGCTCGATAATTACTCTCTCAGATCTGTCCTTGCATCAGCTGCAAAATTAGCTTAGAGGACTTGGAGGAAAAGAGGGGGGAAAAAAATCCTTCAAATTAGTTAATAATTTATGATTGCTCTTGAGTCAGCCCTCATTCAGTCTTTCTGAGGGGTGAACCTTCCCATCTGTCGTGAACTGAAATAACATTAGTACTTTTCAGTTTCTAGAGCTGATCAGAATCTGATAATGATATATAGGTTTTTTCCTCCACTTCCAAAACAGATAATGATCTCTTTTTAATGCCTTTATGCCTTAAGTCGCATTTCACATAAATATTTCTTTCTTTTAGTGCAGACATACTCACACAATTCACTTCCTTGCAGCATTGATCTTGTAAGCTTAAATGGAAAATTGTTTATTTTCCTTTCATGGAAAGACAGGAGCTGAGTTGCTCTTCATGTGGTGATAAAAAATGGAAGGTTGTCCCAGAATCTGATCTATGCCTTGGAGTTTGTTTCCTCATGCAATTAATGGGCTAAGTGACAGAATAAGAGCTTTAAATTCAATCAGAAGGTCACATCTTACTCTAGAAGGACAGAAACTAGCATTTCACATGTTATAGAGGGGATCTTGTTTTCTGGGGTTTTTTTTGTTACTTTGGGTAAGTAAGTACCAGTGAAAATGATCCTTACATTTCTTATTTCAGTTTGCAAAGCACAATTGAACATCCATCTCTTACAGCATTGACCACAGAGAGAAAATCTTACCAATTAGACAGAAAACAGTCTTGTCAAGAAGAAGTTTGTTTCTGAAAATGCTTAGGACATGTTAGGAAGTAAGTGTAGGTCCAAGCTAAAAGTAGTGCTAACGAAGTGTGGAGTTAAGAAATGACCCAGGGGGTCACTTATGGCACTGTAATAGAAACTGGATGGATTAAAATATGAGTTAATTAAGATACACTTGAAAAAAAAAAAATCTGTGCACAGATGATACTGCAAGAGTTATTCACAACCACCTACATAATCTTTTCTTTTTTGTGAGGAGTAAATCCTAGGCAGGTCTGTCTGGGACTACACAATTGGATTTTATGAGTACAATGTTTGTGCATGTCCAGGAAAGAATCATGGAGAAGGAAGATCAGTTCTGCCTTCTAAAAGGGCAGAGGTGGAAACTGAGGTGAGATACTGAAGGGAGCCTTGCACAAATCTGCCCTCAGTGCTCCCAAAGGATTTCCCTTTTTTAGAGATTAGAACAGATTATCTGTAAATGTCCCATTTACTGGATGCTTTTGGAGCCATAAACTGATGTCCTGACAATTTTGTTTGGAGTGATTTAAGAAATTATTGCTATCATCTCTTCAATACTTTCCCATGAGCTAGCTATATTAACAGGCTTTATGGGGGCTTACTGTCCCTCTCACTCTCCATACAGCCATTGCAGAGGAGCAGTGGGGAGGGCTGCAGCTAACCCAGAGAGCCGCACACCGAGCTGAACTGGCTGGGCAGTAACTCCTGCCGTGGGGTGGTAATTTCTCAAATTTTTAGTGTGCTTGCTTCTGCAGCATTTATGTGACTGAGGTCTGAATTAATTCTCATGGTGTTAAATCCAATGGAAGTAAAGATTTCATCACTACATTTAACTGGGTCTTACTGATCTTCCTAATGTGCAGCCAAAATTGTCTTCTGTATCACTCTATCATTCTTTTTCTGACTTACTGCCTTTCTAATCTGCAAATGCATATATAAACTTCTTGCTGGTTTTTAGTACTTGAAAGGAAATCCATTTTTAATTTGCTAAAATATTAAATATGTTTCTACTGTAATTTGTATTTATTATGGTGCTTAATGGCTATGCAGCATGACTGACAAAAGGTGACATCAGTTTCCACTACATGAAACTATAAGTCAGTAAGGGGTCTGGTCTGACGTGATTATCTGATGAGTGAGGGACTTCTATTTTCCCTACTCAAGAAAGACTGAGAGAGAAGCCCTTTGTTTTGTAATTTATTTCTTCTTTAACACAGAAGAGGCTTATGAATCAAGTAGGCTGTGAATAATTTCCTCATACTTATCTTATGCATTTATTCCCTTTTTTAAGCGCAGGTACAGTGTGCTGTCTGACATCTGTGCTTATGAGGGAGTCAGGTAGCTAGGTCCATTTTAGAGATTTCAGTTTTAATTTTGTTTTCCATCTCATCCTTAGACAGGTGAAGAGGAAAATAAGTACATAGAAATTTACTGATATTTGACTTGCTGGTTTTACCCTTTTGATTACAAAATTTATTAAGATTCAAGATAGATTCAAAATTCATAACAGCACTTTACTACTTCATAAAGCAGCTGTTGCTTACACTTCATGCATTAGTAGGGATTAAGGGGATTAGCTGATACCAGAACTTCCTGCCCTTTGCATGCTTTCCTGCAGCAATTGCACACTTGGCTTCCTCCTTCTTGATGTCCTCGGAATTCTTAATTCTTTCATGCCTCTCTCTCATTTTATTGTGGAAATATGAGGGGTTTTCAATATTTGAGATGACCATTTTGATTCTTCAGTATTTTTGAATGAACACTTGAGTGCTAAACCTTGCTGTAAAAGTCACTTTAAAAAGCAGTAAAATTAGGCTCGGCTTAATAAAGGGATATTGTTGTTTAAATTTAAATCTAGGTGGAGTTCCTATACATAATTAATAAAGAAGTTCAGAAAAGTTTTTCCAAGCTGCTGGTAGGCACCTTATTTTTAACCACTTGAGCATTTTAAGTTCTGCTGCTGTGCCTGCCTACTGATGCTGTTGTTTTGCTGAAGCCCAGCAAATGCTGGCTGTTTTCAGCCTAAATCCATTTTACATCTTGCCTCTCCTGCACATAACCTTTTAGAAGGTCTGCACAAGTTGACCTCATTCCAGGGGAAGAGTTTGTGGGGTTTGTGGAGTGCTAGTGTGACGTCTTACATACTAATGTAGGGGAGGGAGCACCCAGCCAGAACAGGGAGGGAAGGCCTGTGTGAGAAGTTGGAGTGATGCTTTTTCATAAATGCAGATGACATGTGAGACAGTCTGCAGTCTGACCAGGTGCAGAGCCCTTCAGCTTCCAGGAGGAGAACCAAAAAGACCTTTATAAACATTAGGACCAGTAGACTTCTGCCCTCTTTTTGCTTTTTATCAGATAAGGTCAACATTACCCAGTGAGCAAACTCCCAGTAATGAACTCTGGGTCTCTCCCCATCTGTCTCACTAAATGCCACTTGGAACAAGTGCCTTTTCATTTGACAATAAAATCAATGAATGAAATATTAGAGGCTTGAATGATATGATGTGCAGAATACATTATGAGACTTGTTGTGTTTCAGTGGACAGCAAGTGTTGCCCTTTCTTCCTGTTATCACCAACAGATCTACTTAATGAAACAGGTGCCTTCTACTAATCTCTCATCTCTTTGCCTTTGGACTTGAAATCTTTTGCAACACTTCAAAGACTCTCTGACTCGGGGCTGTGTGATAAAATTCTTTATTTCCTGTGTACTATTGGCCTCACATTTTTCATCTGTTTGTCTTAATTAAAGCCAGACCTGCATGAACTAAATAATTAAACAATGCAGAGGAGAGGGAACTTAACATGATTTTCGTAACACTTATTTTTATCCCTTTACTTAGTTGAGATAGCCTTCTTCTTCTTTGCTTCAAGATTCTTCAGAACAGCAGGAATCACTCATCACTAAGCCAATAAATAGGGACAAAAAGGAAATGTCAGTGCTGAGACAGACTTATGTTAAACATCTGAAAACCACTGGTGCTATCCACAAAGAATTATCTGCAAAAGACTGAAGAATGGGGGGTTTATTGCTTTTTCCAAGCCTTACTGGATTCTGCATTAGGAATATTAACCATTTCATTGTCATGCTAGCAAAATGTGTCATGTGTAGTAGCAGCCGTAAACTAAGAAAGTAAAATAGCAAATGCTTGCTAGCAATCCACAAGGCATCCTGCACAATTTATTCTTGGAGCTGAACATACTGAGCTCAATGTGATTTTGATGGTAATTGTACCTTTGCGCCCATCGTGGCTCTCTAGTATTGGACATGGTGGTAAAACTGAGCCAATGCAATGTATGATTTCAAGTTGGGTTTACAAGTAAACCTGTTTGCAGGAAGAGAACATCTCAACCACTTCACCCTTTATATCCAGATGTCTCCAGAGTACAGATTGAAAGACAGAAAAGAACATAGAGAAAGGATGGTTGTTTTCAAATTTAAGACCAATTCTCTGCACATTTATTAGGTATTTGCAGTGGTCCATCTCTTGCTGAGAAAATAACTGATGACACTTTTATTCTGCTTTCCAAGTTGTTCTTTTCTTCTTCTCCACTTCCTGAATGCAGAATCATGCCCTATTTAGGGAGGCTGCAGCTCACTAAAGAGGTGACCTCTCTGATTGCACAGCTGGTCAACATAAGAAAGAGGAACAGATCCCAAGACTCTTGAGCTCATCACTAAAGCATGAGATGTCTGATACAGCCACTGTTCTGTAGCATCAGGAAGAAGCATCTCTTACTCTGTAGGCTCAAGATGCAAAACAGCAAGTTGTTGTTTGGTATCAGAGCTCTGTCCTGTTTCCTGATACAGGTTTAATTGTGCTTAATCATTAGGTGTGAACAAATATTTGCAGTGTCACCTTACTGTCTGATACTCCTGATGCATAAATAATTCTTAGCAGTCGTGTTTGTGAGCTCTAACCTGTCTTGAAGCCTGTAATTAAAAGGATAAAGTGAGCTGTTTACACAAACCAATTGTCAGTGTAGTAAGTGCCCTTAATATCATTGGCAAGAAGTGCTAAGCAGGCAGCATCATCTTACTGCAGTCTGTGTCTACTGAAAAGACAACTCCTGAATTTTCATGTAGAAGAATTTGCAGAGACTGGTAGAGCCATATAGCCAAAGGGAAATGCAAAGCTTGTTTATTTTTTTAACAGAACTGAACCCAACAGAGGGGAAAAATAATGTCAGCATAGTTGGATTTCAGCACCACATACTATAACTTGGCAACCTTTTTTGCATCAAGTGGATGACTACAGCCCTTTCCTATAATTTTTTCTGATTTGTTTTGATTTTTTTTAATTTTCACTAGAAAACCAACCCTTTTCATTTTGTTCATCTTGGGCAGAGGGGGTTCTGCCTCTTCTGCATTTTGGGATTTCTCTGATTCTTGGGCAAAGTGCTTATGATACATACACTGATGTCTTGCTTACGAACATTCTTGGTGTGTTAATTTATTTAAAAGACTTGTTCCTTTTAAATAAAAAGAAAGGGGGTTTAATACCTTGCTGTTAATGTATGATAACTGCCCAAAAGGATATGAAGTAGGAAGCTGTGCACAGTTTCCTTGAGCAGTCTTTGGAATATTAGGAAGCTCTTACTCTCTAATTCCTTGCTAGCAAAGAAGTTTACTATTCCAACAACCTCAGAAACAACAATCACTGAAACCTGCTGAAGAGTAGTGATGCAGTGATGTGTTGAAAATGAGGGACAAACAGACAACTTTGAACCTCTGTTCCTGGTGCAAATATGAGTTAAGATCATTCAGTTAACATCACTACTGAAAAATGCAGCTGCCTGAACGTCAAGAGGAAAGTGATGAGACATGCCTGGAATCCCTAGGGATGTACCCAAAGTAAATCCGTGTCAGGGCAGCACATAGCATTCAGAGATGTGGCAAGGAAAACTCAGCCGTCAGTGGACCCAGTGAGCTGACAGCTGCTCGAAGGTGAGCTGAGTGGGAATTTTTGAGTGATTACTGGCAGTGACAGTTCAGGCACTAGGCTCTCATTAGGGACAATCTCTCCGTGTCTAAAATTGGTGCTCTGGGTCTCACAAGTCCTGGCACCTCTTCCTAGATCACCACTCACCTCCCCAGTAACCTTGGAGGTGTCACTCCATCACCATGAGCCTCAGTTTCTCCTGCTGTAAGTTGTCCTTAATGAAGTGCTCCTACTGAAAGGCATTGCATCAGAGCCTTATTGATCACACTGCATCCTGCTGCCCAGCTCCCTGTGACTGAGACACGTTCCACTGATGGGCTTTGTGCCAACAAAAATGTGCCTATCAGGACCTTATCCTCTTTATAAAATTGATGCACTTAAGACAGGCAGAGTCATAGTGCATGGATAGTTACTTTCCTGCTCTTCACAGTTTTATTGCATTATCTTTGGCAGCAAAAAAAGAAAAAGCATTTTTTGTTCAGTGATCGCTTACTCCTTCATAGTCCAAATTTAAGCAGTGGTTTTAATAGCTTGTGTATTCCTGAAACTCTGGACCCTTTCTCTCAAATAAATGCCTGAATATTAGAAGGGGTGGATTTGAATTGACTTTGTTCACAAGGATGTTTTACTGCTTTCAGAGAAAGAAGTTCTCAATTTTACAAGAGTATGGGGTTTTATATTGAATAGATCAAAAATTTAAAAGGAGACCATGATAAGGGAAAAGCCATTGGTGTGAATAAGAAAAACAAGGTTTGTAGTCAGGGCAGTGGGTACATCTTGCTGACTTCCTGCAGCCTGGTTAGAAAAGAGTATTTACCAGCTGGAAAAGGTTCATGTGAAGTCTCCTATTGCTTATTAGATGTCTGTTGTTAATTAGATGTCAGTTCTACTGCTGGGACAATTTGTACTATAAACAGTGACATAAAAACTGAGGTGAGGAAGGACTGGCTCAGCAGCCCATGTAGCTGGTATGAGCCTCTCTTCTGCTGAAGCTTACAATTGCACAACCATTTCATTCTTCTCCAGACTCCATGCCAGAGCACATTTCATGGCAATGAGTTGGGCATATCACAGAATGGGTCCAGGCTGGAAGGGGCCACAGAAAACATCAAGAAGTTTTGTTGCAAAATGAAAAGTTTTTTCTACACTTACGCTCTTGTGCTCAGCTGCTGAGAATCCATTTCCCTGAAATTCTGCAGATGAAAGTGCTGCAAACATTAATGATAGATTTACAATCTTTGTTGGGGTTTGCTGGACTTCTCACTGTCCTCTTAATTTTTCTAACAAGCTCCTTGGAGGACACTAGAAAACGCACATCAACCCAATATATTTTCTTCTCTTGATTGATTTCATTCTTTCATCTTTCCTTATGAAGATGAATCAGATCTAGGTCTTCACCCCAACCTTTCTCAATCCAGTTCTGTATACTTCATCCTCTTGATCACCTTTTATGTATGCCTTTTGAATCCTCCCTCCTACCACATACAAAATATTTGTCATGTTTCTCTCTGTATAGACTCTTGCCGAGTTATTTTTCTTCTCTGGTCTGAGTTGCTCTAACTTCTTTTGTCCTTGTCACATCACCATCTCTGAGTGCATCCCAGCAGTCAGCTGATACCATTGCTTTACATCCTTGTTTCAGCATTGCCAGAGTTTGCCTTTATTCCTTTCACTTGCACTTTTCTCTTCCATTGCGTCAACCTGGCTCATCTTGACTTTCTCTGCCCTTGATATATTGTATCTACCTCTGCCCTATTTGTCTACCATCCACTCTTATCAGGTATTATCAGTATTACAGATCCTGCCTGTATGCTCTCTGCTTCTCCTGGCACCAGTGTACTATGCACATGGTGCTCCTGTGGAGCCATCCTCTCCTCTTCTGAGCCAGTCCTGCTGTACCTTCAGTCAGCCACTCTTTGGCCTCCTTCTCCTCCAGCCTGTGCCTTACCAACCGTCCGTGCAGTTTCTCTCCGTGAGTATTTAGCCCACTACGAAGGAGTAATGGTTGCTGGGAAACAGCAACGTACTTAATGCAAATGAGATAGCAAGCAAAAAGTTTAACTTTTGCAGGAGGCATTTTGCCCTGAAACTTCACGTTTCCATGTGTAATAAAGAAGTTCTTCACAGCAGAGACTATGTATTTGCACACACATATTTATGCATGTGTATATGTATGTGCATGTGAATGTGTGCATACAAATATAGGGCATATATCTGTCACATGTTAGCACAGCTGTGAAATAAATGCATGGTAGAGGTTAAAGCATTCAATTCTGTTGAACACAGTGCATCCTGTACCATACAAGTGTATGAGACAGTCTCAGACTGTATTTTTAGGGTCTGGCACACTTCTGTTACAAAGCACATGCAAAGTTTCATGTCTGTATTTTACATTGGATTCATGGTAAAATCTCTAAAAAAATTATAGAGGAAAGTCCTGAGGGATTTTGTGCTTAAAATAAATTTTCAGAGGTAAGTCAGGGCATTCATTGCATGAGAAGACAGAGTCTCTTTTAGGAATGAGAGAGGACATGGCAGTAGAAGAGAGGAATGAGCCTGGGAGCAAGAAAAAACATGCATTTATATAGACAGTGCAAGAATTTCAAAGGGCAGCAATAGTGAGGATGAAGAACTTGAACTTGACAGTGATCTGAAGAGGTGGATGAGAGATGTGGCAGGAGAAGTGAAGTATTTTAGAAGCCACATATTTTGTATGAACTAATATATGGTCAGGGGCAGGAAGGCCATCAAGAAAGGGTCAGTTACTCAGGCAAGACTTAATATGAAGTGCAACGCATTCAGCTGGTATCAGTCAACTTAAGTACACTAATTTCATTGAAATCATGCTGATTTATACCAGCTAAGGATGTGGCCTCATACGTCTCAGAAAGGAAGGTTGTGTTAGGAAGGTGTTTAAAGGCTAAAGAAAAAGAAATCAGGAGAAGCAGAAAAGAGGCAAAGGGCATTAATCAAAGATTTTAACTCTGAATCATGCAGAAAATAACTCTGCTTCATTGCACCAGTATAGATTCAACTAGTCCTGACAGTGTTCATCAGGCTTGGTACTGGCCAATTTAGAATATTTCCAGCATTCAGAATATGTACGTTTTCCCCTCTTCCCTTCTGTCAGTTTTTTATTCTCTATTTCTGTGTCGCATTTTGGGAACAGAATGCTGCAGTTCTGAATCCTGTCAAGCTTGAATCTTAAATTTTTGTTGAGTTCTTCTCCTCTCTTTCAGCTTACAGTGAAGACATGCATTGCTCTGGCAGTATTTGGCTGTAGCTCCAGCATTTGTGTCTATATTAAATTCCTAATTATCTAGACCTTGGCTGTTAGAGTAGTTAGAAGCAGCAAGACAGAGTTGTGCTCTGTTCTCATTTAATAATATCTACAGTGTAGAAATTTCTTACTTATTATGTTTTTAGAGGCTGAAAACTACTTTGTACTTGATTTTAACTTTGAAGGCTTCTGCCAAATACATCTAAACCTTGCAAATCCAACAACCAGGAAAACTGAGCTGAAACAGCTCTTTTCTGTGATACCAGCTCACCCTTTGACCGTGGGCAATCAGGTGACACCCCAGCCCTTCCTCCCCCTTTAATATGCCTTTTTTTTTCCCATTTCTGGAAACGGTCTAATGTCCTGAGAAAGTGCAGTTCACAAAAAGTGTTAGCAGTGGGTCCAGTGCTCTTACTTTAATTGCAGTGGAGTCATGTAAAAGCCAGTATAGGTTTGAAAGAAAAAAAAAAGCTTCCACTAAAAAAGATGTTGAAAGTATCTGTAATAACTATAATTTTTTACTACTATTTTTATTGTTTGTTATAGCAAAATACATCAAGGCAAGAACTGAGGTTAAGGTCCTGTGTACTATAGACTGTAGAGAAGCTGAAATCCTCTAAAACTGGGAAAAAATTTGGGCAGAATAGGAAAATATTGTTCACAGGCAGCAAGGCTGGCACCAAGCAAAAGCAGCAGATACCAGACCCAACAGGAATAAAAGCTGATACTCCTTCAGATGTGTCATGTGCCATGAGTCACTGTATCCAGAGGACTCCTATTAAGAAGTGCCACCATACAGCTGCACTGTTGTGCTCCCTGTTGCACAGCTGCTCCTCCGTGCAGCTGGAGACAACTCCATGCTGGATGGAGCTTCAGGCTGGCCACATGCTGCTGCTTTTACCCTTTCAGCAGAAAGTAGCACACACTTACTAACTCTGAGGACTTACATTTGCAATATGTGAGACAGGCAAAATGGAAAAAAGGTAAAGTTTTTTCCAGGGAGAATTGAGCAAGAGGCTGTTCAGTGTCAACCCCAGAAATCAGTGTCACAGCTGGGAGCTGAGTTAAGGTCTGGAGTCCCCTTCAGCACCTGAGTTATGGCATAATGCTTTCCCCTCCATTAGCCACCAAAAACCTGTGAAGTAAAAGCAGAATTGAAGGCACTGAGTTGTCAGGTTCCGAAGTGTCTGTTTTTCCATGGAAACCTCTTCCCAGCAGCAGCCAAGCTTCTCATCATGCGAGAGCTGTCAGGCAGCTGTTCTGTGCAAAATGCTGTAGCTGCAGCTGCTTTCTGGAGAAGTCTCAACCCACAGCCAGGCCATGCACAGCCCCATTCCCAGCAATCCAGCTGTAATTCTGCCTGCCCAGTAATTTTTCACTGTGGTCATGCCAGAATCATAACCTTGTTTTCGCTTGTCTGGCTGTTAGTGGTGATGTATGAAGAAGTAAGAAAGACAGCTTAATTTTCATAAGCTAACTTGTGCCTGGGGTAACAAAGAATGAGAGGAGTGCACTTAATCATAACTGCAGGACCAGAACAGAAAATGATAGAGCTTTTGCTGTTAGTTGTGGTATTTTATTATAATAACTCTTAGGAAGAAGAAACCAGCAGCTCAGAATGCTGAAAGGTTCAAATCCATTACGCCAGGCACCGTGTTCTCGTCTGCTGGAAGAATAGCTCACATAACTCTTTTATGCTTGCCTTTTCCAAAAGGCTGTGCTGGGAGGGAACTCTTAGTCTATTCTGCCCAGAAAACCTGAATTCAGACTGAGGCATGATCAGAGGTGAAGTGAAGCTGGTGATATTTCCTGCAGAACTGTGAGCACCTTGCAGGGAAGGCACAAAGGGTGACAGAGGGACAGGTTGGTCACGGTCAGAGAGCTGTTCACTGTGCCTGCTTGATACCAGGCATCCCTTTGGCCAGTGCCTCATGTCTGAAACTTTGTGATGCACTTGAAAAAGTAAATAACTAAAGGAAATAACTGGTACTGGACAGATATTTTCACAATGATTCTTTAAAAAACAAAAATTGATTAAAGCTCTGTGTGAAAGCTTTTGAGTGAACTTTTAATTGATTGCAATTGGAAGGACAGAACTTCAGATATTTTTTTTTGTTTGAACTTTGAGATACATGGAATAATGTGGTCTGTAGGGTGTATATTATGCATGTGTATTATGTGTCACATTGTTTTATATTTTTTAACATGAGGATTCTTGTACATTCTTAGATGTTATTTTGATATCTTCAGATCAAAATATTTGGGGAATGTCTTCCAGAAAATATTTCTGATTTTCTTTTTCCTGTATTGATTCAGAATGAAAACCTTTTTGGAAACATTAATATTTGCTATGCAGCTGAAGTTCTGTTTTCTGGATTACTTCTGCCTTAAGTCAAGATCACAGAGACAGTGTAAAGGGAAATAAGATATATTCTTCTTTGGTAGAGACAGCAACGCTATTCCAGCCTAGAGAAAATAGAAATACAACTAGAGAAGATGGAAAGCATATCTCCATAATTTTCTCCAAGGTGGCTTGGGAGACAAGCTATCACATCTGCCTAACAGCCTTTTATGCACCAGTAAGAGTTACAACACCCTGACAAGTTGCATAATGCTCTACCCTGGGACAGTACCAACGTGTGCACATTCCCAGGCCACTGCAAGAGCAAACCAAAGCATGTTAGCTCATACATTTTGCTGTGTGTTTGTGACAAGCTAAAAGAGCATGTACAGGCAGTTATTTCAGCTCAGTTACACAGTAAGTCACATTATCTGATCCATGTATCTGAGCCCTAAAGCTTACATGATGTTCATTTCTGCCTTCATCCATGTCCCATATCAAACCTCAAGGAATACTGGTGAAAGTGAGATTTTTTCTGGTGTCATCAAAAGTAAAGGGAAAATACAGAAGGAAGTTATACAACTACAGTAAATACATGCAAACATAATTATCTTGGCATGAGAAATAATAACTGAGAAACAAGTTTTTCAGGGGTAAGTTATTAGAACTGAGGTTTTAGACTGGTATGTGGGAAATGAAAACCATTAACAAGCATTAAGGTTCGTTCATTTTTTCTCACCCATTGGTTTAAAGGCTGAAGTCTGTAGCATGTTGGGAAATCCCTGAGGCTAAAATAATGAAAGCAGATTGATGCTCCATGGTAAAGAAGTCTGGTACCTGCTTCTTGGAAATGGAATTCTAACATTTCTTTTGATGGTAGCTGTACTATCCTGAGAAGGATCTGTGGACTGCTGAGTTGTGAAATGTGCTATTAGACTATGGGCAAGGTCAGTCTCTTCATACCAGCTATGCCAACCTATTCCAGCCCTGATGAATCTGCATTTTCTATTGATTTGTTGGGTTTTTTCCCCCTCATCCTTTACTACCCAGTATTTATTATCTTGATTTATTCTACTTTAGCTGTAAAGGAGTGGTTATAAATAGGCAAACTTCCAGCTTGGAGTCAACAAGTGTTGGTTTAAATTGTGTCCTTTGGCCTCTTTTTGCCTTAGGCTCCTTTCAGCCAGTTGAGATCCCTTTCATATTTCCTCACAGTATATGGCTTGTGATGTGTGATGTGCTCTCCAGTGTGTTCCATGTGTCTCACAGGTTGAGAGATGCTATCATTTATCTGTATGAACAGAGTTGCTTAGGATGTGTTTGCCTCTGGCTTATAATTTCCTTTATTCTCTTGTGCATTTACTCTGCTAGTTAGTATTGCCAGTTTTCAGTAGCACCAATGGGTCTCTGATATGATCCTTTTGCTCTCTCCCAGATTTTTCACCTTCTTAAAAAATTATTTATGGGATCTAATGTGAAGAATTATATATACTGTATAATAAATATGTAATGGAATAGGAGAGACATCACTGGAAAATAAGGTCTGGTGAGGAGTGACATGTTGTCATTAGGATAGAGTAGGGTGATGCTGGAGTGGTGTGGAGTGGACTTGGTAATCTCTGAAAGTTATTTTTAGATTGATTTCCATTCACTCCTTGAATGCTTTCATATTGTTCTGGTTTATTTTTTATATGCATTGGCCAGTCACTGTTGCTCACACTCTTTGAAACAGCATTCAACACACATTGGGGTTACTGACATTCCACTGAATTACAGGTACCACGGGAGAGTATGGCAATCACCATTCAAGACAATTATAAAATTGAGTTAATCATATCTGTCTTTATGTCATGTTCTCAGCCCAACCTTGTATTGGACCACACTGAAATGTTAGTATTACATAGCTGTAGTTCTATGTAAGCAACATATAATGATCATTTCAGGCTTTCAGTGCACTGCTGTGACCATACACACAATTTCATGAGCATAGCTGGGATTTGAAAATGAGCCTTCAAAGCATGATGCTTAATTGCTTTCTCAAAAGGTTGCAAAATAATTTCCAGTACCAGTCTCAGTGCCCTCACTGAGCATGTCCCTCTTTCAAAGCACAGTTCCTTTTCCTTTCTCTGACTAAATCCAAATGCAGTTTTCCCCTTCCCTCCATCCTCTGTTACCACAGCATCATTTCAATCACTTCTCTTATTTACATTTTATACACCACATTTTAGGATACATAATTAAGTCCTTATCTATACAAACATTCATTTTTCGGTTGATTTTTAAGCAGTGCAAACCTTCTAGACACATTTGATTTAAAATACATTTTACTCTAGCTGAAGCCAGCTGCTAATCAATGCAAGATAAACTGAAATAAAACTGAAGTCATAATTTCTGTGCAGCATTCTACACAGGCTCACCTAAATTACTTTTAAATTACTCTCTTAAATTAAAATGGTGCAACTTTCTTATGTAGGTAAACTCTTCAAATCCAGTATTTTTTGGAGCAAAAGGGATTTCCTTTGTGACTGAGAAAAAAAAAAACCATGAAACTAGTAGAGGGAGCATGGGAAGAGAATAATTTGTTATACTGAGCCTTGTTCTTCAATTATGTTATCTCCATCAGAGTATGAACAGATCTTTATATTAGATTATCATTTTACCAACACTTAATTCTCACTAGGAGGATTCTCCATCATTGTATTCCAAAATCAAGCAGCATTCAGATTTGTCTGGGTGACATATTTCTGTCAGCATGACAAAGGTTCCCACAGTGTTTAATTATTCAGACTAGCCAGGGAAGAGGGGAAGAAATGAGCCATGCTGAATTTGCTGTGCCAGGCTTGTGTGTCTGTTACATAAGCTGGCTTCTTCTGAAGGCATGGAGGGAGGGCAGCACCCCAACTTCTGCCTTCTCCTCCCACTGGTTGTCCCTCTCCAGATTTCCTGTGTGTTTCCCATTGATTGACTGTCTTGTATCTTATGATCTTCTTGCAATTTGCTCATTTTACAGGGCAGCAAGTTCTTGGCTTAGTGGAGAACCAGAGTGACTGGTATTTGGGCAACCTTTGGAAGAACCATCGGCCCTGGCCAGCGCTTGGGAGGGGCTACAACACAGGTAGGACCTGAGGGTTTGCTTTGAATTAACACCTGCAGTCGTTCTCCTGGAACAGAGAGTATGAGATGTGGTGATTTGCACCTCCCTTCCTAAGATACAGCTAAATTTATCTTTCTAGAAAGGAAAAATGATACAATGTCATTTGGAATTGGCAATTGGCATTTTGGAATTTCCGGTCTTCTCTAAATGGTGTTAGAAAAGATTGTGTGACATCCTTTGGGGAGGAACAGAGCTTTTCAGCAATCTGACAGGTCCTCAGCACATCTCCTACAAGATTTCTGTATGATGACTCATATATAGGCCCAGCAAGAGGGAATGAATAGGAGTTGAGGCTCATTTTCTGTAGAGAAGTAAATGGTATCACAAAATGTTAGCCCAATAAAGATAATAACCCCTGCAGGACACCAACAGGGTCATAATTGTCCTAATAAAATGCAAGCTACTGGCCCATCAATTTCTGCTGCCATAAGAAAGGAATAAAGACACTAGATCAGAGAATTTATTAGGTTACAAGAGACAAGTCTTCCTACTGATTTGTGTTTGGTATGTGAGAAAACATACCAGGTGCATAAAGAACACACACATACACCTAAATCATTTCAATGCTGGGCTTTACATGCTGATGCAGTGAGTTAGCTTCTCTCTCTCTTTGTAATAAAAGGGCAGAACAGATGGTGAAGCCTCCATTTAGAACAGATGAGTCCATTTAAATATCCCTGCACTATCAGGAAATTATTCACCATAAAAGTGATTTTGCTTCACAGAAATATATTGGATTGAATTAAACTGACTAGAAAAAGGATTGAACAAGTTGTGGTTGGGTCATCAGTATTTCTATATTCCTATGTATATTTGTGGGAATCCCACTAATTTTAGTGGATTTGTATTTTAGCCTCTGCAGAGCATCTCTGTTCTCTGGAAATGTTCAAAAGAATAGCCTAACAGAACACAGATTGGTATGGATACAAGATCTTGGCAGAATAGGTTTGTTTCCTGACTCTTCTTTGCCAGAATTGCAAATAGAAAGGCTAGGTCTGCCCAGCCCTGTTCCCCAGCCCCGCCAAAGCATGAGACAGAGATAAGTTTCATGGATTTTTCCTGAAATCTGAAAGTTTATGTTATACATAACTCAACTTGTTGTGTCAATTCAGTTCACTGTTACAGCACAAAACTATCTTTTGTTCTACTGAGAGATGCCCACCTTCTATAGCTACCTTCTTTCTGCTGTATTTTTGCTTTTTCCTTTCTGCCATTTTAATGTTGGCAGAGAGAAATCTGGCACAACCACATAACATCAGAATAATGCAGTAATGTATGGTGGGTAGTATGAAATACATATATTTATATCTAAAATGCTAACATTAAAAAATTCTGTAAGGCTTTAACTTACGTTGTCTTAACTTACTCTTCCAAATGGTTTATAGGAATACCAAATGTCAGTATATCACATAAACCTTACACTGAAAGCAAAAATAATCAAGTATCTGCAGTCCTTCACATACACTGCATGTGTTTATTCTTGTATTAATACATACCTATCAAGCCATGCATAATCCCATAATCCTGCACGTGATTTTATTTTCCTCACAATTTCTTTCTTCACACAACTCACCTTGTAGTTATAAAAACTCTTTTTTTGGAAAGAAAACCAGAAGGTGGATAATGTATGGAAGATTGACAAGTGATCATCAGAAGTGGAATGTTGTTTTTTCAAGTATGTGGAACAAGAGGTCACTGAGTGAAACAGTGCAACCTCTAAGAACTAGGAAACGAGGTTATTGACAGAATCAGCACCCTTTAATACACATTCCTTGATTGAATTAATTGTTTGCCTCAGTAATCTAGCAGAGACTGCAGGTATACATTTCTCAGGGAAGATGAAACTGGATCTTGTTTGATGTGTTCAGTAAATAAAAATAATTGACACTGAACGCAACGGAGTGGCCAAGGAGGATACAGAAAACTAAAGGGGGGGGACACCAAAAAGAGAGGCAGTATCTCTAAGCAGAACAGTCGTGAAAGGCAGTGGTCCAGGAGGGAGAAGGCACAGAAATTCAGGTGCCTAGAGCTGTTCTTAGGAGCTCTGAAAGGGCCCCCAAACCCCTGAAACTTTAATGAGCTAAACAGAGCTGGATCAGGGGGAGGCTTTCAGACAGATTTTGCTCTTGCTTTTGGGAGAGTATTTACTACAGACCTAGGATACAATAATAAGAAAAGAGATTTTTATGTGAGCCTCTTCAGCCAGACCTAACCCTGGCAGATTTGATTTTGAAGCACCTCTCAAAGTCCAAAGTGTTCCACTGCTCCTCACAGTTTCTGAAGATAATTTCTCTTTCACTCTTATCTTTCTATGTCTGAACCCCTCTGGACAACATACAGGTTGGGAGAGTCCCAGAAGGCAGATGTATTAAAGGCAAAGATGTGTCTGTTCTTTTCTTGCTGGTTCTTTAAACCCAGGAAGCATTTGTGCTCTGTTCTTCCTTGTGTGCCCGGGCCAGATCTCCTGACAGCCAATACAGATTTTCAAGGAAAGATTTTATTTTGTTGTTTTTCATTCTTCCTCATTTGCACAGGCAGATAATCCAAGTCATACTTTAGTCCATGGTAATATAATTGTTGGAAAAACAGACCAAACCCAGAGTCATATGATTTAATTAGTTTTTATGTTCTTAGTTAGAACCATTCTTTATTTGCGATAACATTCTCTTCCTCAAGCATTTTAAACACAATTCCTTCTGTACCACCAAGGTTTCCAAGTTTTTTTCTGTACTTTACTGGCAAACACTCAGTAAGATGCTTAATCAAAAGCCCTTTTTATATATCATCCACTCCTTGTTGATTGTCTGCACTGAGTTAACTCTTCCAGATTCCTCATACACTAATTCAAGCACAATTTCTTGCAATGTAACTATATTATCTTTCACTGACTAAACTGTGCTTTTGGAAGTATTGCTACACTATGATTTTTCTTTTTACGGGTGTTAAACTGACAGCTCCAGAGTTGCACTGTATCGTTTGATGTTCGTTTGGGGAGTAACAGTCATCTTAGTCCTCAGAAAAGTATCTTATAAAAGAAATTCTAAACATAAAAGCTTTAAGTACTTTGTCTGCCTTATACTTTCCATCATGGTGGAGAATAGCTTTTAAAAGCAATCTCTGGTGACTGTTGAGGCTTCTGGCCACTTCTTCAGGGATGTGAATCACCCCTGGCTTCTCTGGCTTTAGTGCAGCAAAGCCAACTTCCATCAGCTGAGAATGGACCCCATGCCTGCCAAATGGAGCTTTAGGATAAATCTAGAATTTGGGTGCCAGGGGTAATTTTTAAAAGCTTCGGCCCAGGGGATTTCAGACTCCTAGACTACAGAAGCCCATACTCAGGATTTGAGGCTCATCTGACATGCACTGCCTCAGTGCAGCCACCAGAAACTATAAGGAGGTGTCTCAACAGCTTGAGCTGAGAATTCTTACTCCCACACTGGGAAATGTGACATTACCAGATTTGTGGATTAGGAACAGAAGGGAATGGCTAGCACCTAACGATTACTAGGCTATGTGTGTACTGTGCCTTATTACTCCTGTGTTTGTAATGACTGGAAGAGTGCTAGAATGAATCTCTCTCCTTTATTGTTTCCCTGAAAAAAAGGACCTATGGAAGTGGAATTGGAAACTGAAAGCATGTGTTACGTCATTTTTGCATAATATTTAACAAATTTGAATGATAAAAGACAAGCATAGAACAGACTGTTTATATGAAATAAGCCTGGATCACATCTTGTGCTCCTTCATGATGATGCTGTGCATCTTCAGTGCAGAAAACAAATGGCTGGTGAAGCAGTGCAGAGTGGGCTGTTGGTAGCCAGAAACTACCAGAAACCTGGTAACAGCTTTCAGCCGAGCTCCACAGGCTTCTGCTCATGACATTGTGGTAATTGTACTCATGGATGTTGGTGCTTGGGAGAGGAGGATGTTGTCAAATTGTCTCAGTGAATGAAGAAGTCAGAAAAATCATGGTTTATAGAACCTTTTAAACCCACCATCATGGTCATGCCCCCCACTAAAGCCATTGCAATATTCCTGTCTCCCATTAGTTCAAACATAAGTCATGTTTGGTAATGGAAGTGCTGTCATTAGGATTGGTTCAAAGTACAGGAGCCTTTGCAAACAGATGAAAAATGCATTTTAATGATTAAAAAACCAATGTCCAACACTGATGACAAGTCAAAAAGCAGGACTTTCTTCATCTACTTAGGTTCACACTGTGCCAGTTTTTTGGATTAGATTATTCTTCCTTTAAGACATTGTGAGTTTACTTAGTAAATACTGTTCTCAGTGCAAAGCATGGTGATACACATGAGCTTTATACATGTAAAGGTGCCTTTGAAGTACAAACACTGTGCACATTGTCCTGGTAGCAGTTTAGGAACTGCCAGCCTATGGTTGCTTTTGGTCTCAACAGGAAATATCAGTCTGTTTTTGTCAAAGGTGGGAAGCTAAAGCGATAATTCTGCTTTTTGATGACCACATCCCTATCTTTGTTGTCTATAATCTGTAGCTTGCACTTAAATATAAGCTATCTTAAAGCTGACTACCCTCAAAGAAAAGCTTCATTTCAGGTCTTTCTCGTGCACTTTCTAAAGCATGTGATGTGCTGAGAACTTGTTTACAGCATGTTTGACATTTCTGAAATGAGGGTCAATATGTATTTGATTTTGAAAGTGGTGCCTCTAGTTTGAGAGGCCTATCCATGTAGTAAAGGTATTACTGTGGCTGAGTTAGTCCACTGTTCAGGGCATTCTCTCAGATACATCCTCTGCTCCTTAGCAATTGAGTCTCTCAGCCCCTCTAATAACTGTGTTTTTAAAAAACACCACCAGACTTGCTTTGAAACACTGGAAACATTTATCTCTTAGGAAACCTGTGATTAAAAAGATGGCATTTAGACAGTCTATACCAGATTCTGGTTGTATTGGAGTAAATAAAATTTATTTTAATTTATTAAATTGTCCTATTGGACTTTTATTGGTCTGACATGAGTCTATAATGTAAAGTTCTCCATGTAATGTACATAAATCAGACATTTAGATGTATCATTCCAATGTAATGATTTAAAAAATCATTTTGAAGTGTTCTATTTTTAGCTTGATCAAGGCAGTTCTTTATGTGAAGAGACATACCTTGAGCAGTAATTATGTTGTCCAGCAGTCTGAAGTGCCCTCTTTATTGTAGATGGACAATCATTAGCAGGTTAAATTTAGATGAAAGACTTGCATATAAAAGCTTAGTAAAGGCATCCAGGTGTCTACACTGAGAACAAAACCTATTATATGACAGAAGAACCCCAGACAAATGCACAGTAATAGTAAAACCAGCACGTTTTCTTCTGAAGTGCAAGTTCACTTTCCAGATTTTCATTGTGCTCATAAAAGTGGTTGTGTAAAGACAGTTCCTTTTTGTAGAGACAGAGACAGCAGTTTTAGCCACTGTCCCAAAACAAAGAAAAGAGGCATCACAGTTGGACTCTTAATAGGTAGCTCGGTGCCTGTCACAGAAAGTAGCAGAGTAACTAAGATGTCTTTCTACCCCCTGTGTCAAAGTCATTCCCACTAAGAGACTGCCAACAAAACCAGTTGGATTTGGTCATAGTCAGATCACTCTCTTGGGTGCTGTTTGCTACAGAAATCACTACGCTTTAATCATTTTTGTGTTAGGGCAAATTAAGTTCAGAGTAAACCTTTCCCCTTTAAAAAAATAACAAGAGCCTTTGGAAGAGAAGAATCTCCAAAACTGAGTGGACACAAATCTCAGAAGAAGCAGCTTATTTCCTGCCTTTCCTCATTGTCTTGTCTTTATGTTCACCTGTGTCCTGACTTTAATTGTTCCTACTGTAGTTCCTCTGCCTCCCCTTCTGCACCAATCTTCGTCAAAGTGAGCTCAGGGGAGGACAGGAGTGCAGCAATACCCTCTATATATGCAGATCATCTCTACACAGTTGTTCTCAAGAAAGTCAGAGACAGTGAAAAGAGATGTTTTCCCCAAGTAGAACTGTTGAATTATAGGCAATTTAGGTCAGAAAAGATCTCCTGAGGTCTTTTGGTCCTCTTCCTGTTGAAAGTCAGCTCAGGTTGCTCAGGGCCTTTTCCAGCTGAGTTTCAAGTGTCTTCATAAAAGTAAAAATTCATAATATGTAATTAGATTTTCCTTTGCAGTGGTATGTGACTGTTACCTCTCATTCTGTCTCTGTGCATCTGTTAGAAAAGTGTTGCTCCATTAGGAAGTTTTAGAAGGCAACAGGAGATCCCTCAGTCTTCTCTTCCCCAGGCTGAAGAAGGCCAGTTCTCCCAGCTTCTCCTCATGAATGCCAGGCCTATGACCATTTGGGTTGCTCTCTGATAGATCTACTTCAGCGTGTCAGGGTATTTATTTCACTGAGGAATCCAAAACAGTGCTTCAGATGTGGTCTTACATGTGCTGAGCCAAGAGTGGTAATCACTTCCTATGACCTGAGGGCTAATATAGCCCAACACGTGGAATATTGCCCCAAGGTTCACTGCTGGCTCATGTTCAACTTATTGTCCACCAAATCCCTTAGAACTTCTCCTGGAAATCTCCTTTCTATCCACCTGTCCTCCAGCATGTTCTCTCCGTTCAGGAAGAATTCCATTCAGGACTTTCTGTTGAACTTTAGGAGCTTTCTCTTAGCCACTTGTCCTGTCAAGGTCCCTTAGTAGCAGCCCATCCGCCAGGAATGAGGCCACGGCCCCCAGTTTGGTGTCTTGTGTTACATTGCCTAGGACACATTCTGTCCCATTTCCAGCTCATTAACCTGAGTGCTAAACAGGATCAGGCTCAGTACCAACTCCTGTGGAATACCCCCTGTAACTGACCACCATAAAACTGAGTGTTTTATTGCTGAACACAACCCTCCAAGCTTGGCAGTCCAACTTTGCAGACTCCTTGCAGTCCACTGTACCAAACTGTACCCCAGTTTGGCTATATGAGCACGATAAACAGCTCCTTAGGCAAATCCCTGTATTTCTGTTGTGAACCT
Organism: Leptocoma aspasia; assembly: GCA_013399835.1. NCBI lineage: Eukaryota > Metazoa > Chordata > Aves > Passeriformes > Nectariniidae > Leptocoma > Leptocoma aspasia. The sequence goes on along the minus strand of VXAX01007767.1, from coordinate 7,646 downwards.
AATCCTTCTCTCTGTTACTAGAAAATAAGTGGTTGTGCAGGAAGGATTATGATTCCTGGGTTGTTTTTTTTTAATGCTGTAGTTAATTTCCAGGCTTGTTCATTGTGTGCTGCTGTTTCGTTCCCCTAATCCATTTCGTAGAATGTTCTATTCCTCCTGAATCTCACTCAGTCAATAAACTGCCCCTTAAGGGAAAGGCAGGGGGAAGTTTTCTGCTTTTTTCTGAATACAAAACTCCAAACCTCTTTGTCATCCAAATAGAAAGAAATACCTTTCAGGTTGTTCAGCCCTGAAGTACACATTCTCCTATGTTGGTGAGGTGTTGAGTGAACACCAGACCCAACTCACTGTGCCCATTGTTACAGTTAGCCTTGTGGACTGCACTTAATATCAGAAACTGCTTTTGAAAGCTCTTCTCTACTATGATGGAAAGTATAAGGCAGACACTGTTAAGATTAAAAGCCAGCCAAAATAATTAGCACCTGTGCAGGGTGTATTTTTCCTCTTCACATAGTCACAAGTGGAAACCTTGTAAAATTGTTGATATTCTGATCCCTATTAAATATGCCTTTCAGAGGATCAAAACCAAAAAGCCAAACATAATTCAAAGCAGTGGTCTCTGTTACTGTTCACTTTCTGCTGTTTTCTGTGGAGGAATAAAACATAGATAAGTATCATGGATAAGGTCCAGATCTGATATAAATGCCCCACACTTGCATTAAAGAGACTTAAGCGGATTTACAAGAGCCAAGGATTAAGAAACAGATTTTTTTTTCTTTTAAAGGTGGGTGGTTCTTTGGTGGAGAGTCCAAGATAAATTACTTTTGGAAGACGTACTTGCTTTCAAGAGGGTAAATAGTCAGCAAATTTCAACAAACCTCCTCAGTTTTTATCCATAAAAACAAGCTTTGTGTGATCCCTTTTTCCAAACATGCCTGCACATGGAGATCCAATGACTGGACCTCCTGCACAGTAACCCTGTACAGTCTGTATTATTCCGTGATTCCTCTTCAGCACAGCTCACCCAAAGTCCAGTTCCTCTGGCTTTTTGTAGAGTTGTGACACTCACTCACAATTCTGTGTTTTGAGGCACTGACATGAAGAATTGTATGTTCAGAAAGAGTTAAGAGATGCATGACAGTCAGTCCAGGATGGATAATTAGCGGAACTCCAGGTTTGATATGATTGACAAAATACTTTGTGTGATCATTGGATGTACAACCAGAGTAATTTCAAGTATGAGTACAGGAGATGCATTTGTTTTGTATGGGATGGAGGCTTTTTACTCCTGTCATACCAGATGTCTACACTGCCAGGTGACCTAGCTGCCCAGTTCATTCTTCACTCTTGGCTCCCTGGTTATCCACAGGACACAGAAGTTAGTTGGTACCCTGTCTTTCTCAGGAGCCAAACTGTCTTTCGTAAAAAAAAGAATAAATAAATAATATTTAGTGTAATTTGTTCATAGTTGATTTCAGGAACTATTTCTGGAAGGTAGCATGGATTGGACTACACTCCATTTGGCACCTCTTTCTAATCCTTAAGTGTGGCATCTGAGGATTAATATTCCACATGCCCTGATGACATTCTCCAGTGCACACAACACAGACCCTCTCTTCCTTGCTAAAAACACTCCAGTCTGGAAAACTGTGACATGGCTCTCTCATAATGTCATCCACACTGAGAAACGCAAGCAGAATAATCGTTATGTCTAACAGCTGAAGGAACATAAACTAGACCTCAGAGACAGGTGCTGTGCAGGATGGATGTGGCCAGCAGGGTGTGCTCAGGACAGAGCCAGACCCTGAACAGTGCATGCACACCCACAGTTGTACACACACAACCAGGGGCTTGCTGCTCTGGGTGCTGGGGACCACTTCTTGGACTGCATATATTTTAAAATGTAGATTTAGCTACTTGTCCAGGGCTAAGCTCCACAGGTCAAAGATGACCACTTAAAAATTTGCAAAATTCAGGGATAATAGTGGAAAATTTCCCATGAAGTTTGGAAAAATGGCTCCAGGAGCTTATCTGGGAGCAAGTCAAAGGATAATTTGATCCTAGGTTATTCATATTTGGAGGAGGAAATAACATTTCTTAATAGACGGCTTGCCAATTTAGCAAAGGTTCAGCAAGATCAAATGACTGAAAGTTCAAAGAGATGTTCAAATTAGAATAAGGGAAGCACCCTTCATCAGAGTAATTATGCATTGGAATAACTTATCAAAGTTTGTGGTAGACTATCCATTATTGTAAATTTTTAAATAAAGACTGAATTTCTTTCCTAGAAGTAATGCTCTAGTAGACCCCAAACTGATTTTGAAAAATCCTATGACCTCTGTTATGCAAGAGTGAAAAAATGTCCTTTCTGACTTTATCACCTAAATAAGTATTTAATCAGGACTTTGTTTTCCTGTTGAAGCCACCTGAGCACCCAGAAAAATGAAACCACAGCTAATCTTGTGTGTAAGAATTTACTGCAATTTTAGTATTGAAGAGAGGAAAAGTTCTTTAAAACTTTGTAGAAAATTTTCAACATTCACACCCTCCCCACCCAATATCACTTTTCTTTTTCAATGTCACTTTTCAAAATGCTTTATAATAAGATGTGTACCTGGCCATCTTTTAGCTAGTGGCCACTTTTGGCACCTTCATGATGTCTTTCAGACATGTGCAGAGATGCACACAGAGTAGTGTTAGGTGATCCTTGCTCATGGCAGTGGTGGGAGATGTCCTTAAGACAGATGTGGCCACTCCCATGGTGCTACAGCATATAAAGGCTGAAACCTCCCTCCCTCCTCTCTCCCTTTACAGGTCTGAGGTTAGAGTGTGTTCTCTGAGGTTTAAAGCTGCTCAGCAAAAGCTTTCTCAGTCTTTTGAATTTTATGATATTTTAATGATGTGCCTCTCACAGGGTTTTTTCCCTTCTTAGAAGCCATTTCCATAGTTTACCAAATGAGAACACCCTGGAATATTTCCTTTTTGCCTCTAAAATGTAATTTCTCTGTGCTATATACTCACAAGGGTCACAGAGTGCAAAGACTGTGAGGAAACAGGAGCTTTTAAAAAGCAATGTAAGGAGCTTCTTCATAGATGGTTTTTGTCTCCAACAACCCTTTGGGTTCAGGATACAGGGTTTTGAGAAAGGGTACTATCTTTAGTGTCTTCCTTGCTGCCCAAGCAAGTGCAGCAGCTGGGAATAACCCCTAGTTTCCATTTTTTATTTTTCTAATATTTTTGTTATTTTCCAGCCTTGTTGTTTTCCATGTTAGGCAAATCTTTTCATTGGGCTTATTAAATTCAATCTGGGCTGTTAAGTGTGTGAATTTCTACTGCTTGGGAATCTGTGTAAGAGAAGGCCAATTTCTTCATGTCTAGAGATGGTTTTTCTTTGCTGACCTCTGAAAGGCCTGTGGAATTGTTAGTTCTCTTCACAAGACTCTGGGAGATGATAGGAGAGAGCATTACTTAGCAGGATGGTCTCTAAGTAGCAGAGGTTTTCCTCCATAGACCTGCTAAAAGTCTTATGGCTCATGATTCCTCTCCTCCAGACCTTTTAGACTCTGGAATCAAGGAAATTCTTCTGTAGCAGCTTTGGGGCTTTAAGAAAGTTGGAGAAATTCCCCCAGAAGTGGAAGTCATTAAAGAGAAGATAGAAAGCATGTTTATCTTCTTCCAAATTGCTCAGGAAGAATAGCATCTAAGTAGTAAAGAAACAGAAACTGGGACATTCTGAGCTACAGTGAGCAGCTCTATAATAAGAAGTTAGAACTGTGCTTGAGTAAAACATTAATCTTAATACTGCCTAAGGAAAAGTAGCATACTTGAGAAGGAGAGAATAAAGAAAGTAAAAGTCTTCTGTTTCATTAAATGGTCATCAGGAAGTGTAAACAAAATGTTTATAATGCTTCAGGAGGAACCAGCCTCCCAACAGAGTGACTGCACAACATTTCAAAATGCACTCTATGACAACTTCACTTTTAATACATGTGCAGAGAAAACAAGGACTATTGCATTCTGTCAGCATGCCTGGAGGGTCACACACTTTGTTTCGAAACAGCTTCTAAGCCCTGTTCAGTTTTCTTAGAGAAAAGTTCAAATGTGGAATGATCATTTATTCTCAATGAACACATTGTGCATCCCTGCAAGTTTTTATTAGTTTGGGTTTTTTAGATTGTGAAAAGCTTCTTTGAGAAAAGAAGGCTGGTGCATGTACGTTCGTAGTTAAATTACGTATCAGCATGCTCCAGAAATGTGCTAGAATGACAGTCCTTCAGTCACATCCTGTTAAAAGCTATAGAAAAATATGGTTCTATTACATTAATGATATGGCTGCTCATTTTATGTGCAACAGATCGTCTGTAAACCAAGTAAAATAAATGCAGTGAATTTCATCCACACAGGACATAAATTTTAACATGTGTGCAGTGGCTTGTTTTGGAATTATAGCTTTAATTTAATCTTTTAATCCCTAAAAGCCATATACTTGTGTTTTTCTGTTTGCTCTTGATACTGTGTGTGAAAAACAGAGGCCACAGTCAGTGGTGTGGAGCTGTGGCTCAGTGGATTCCAAATGCAGTCCTTAACAAAACTGGTCATTGGAGCCCTGATCAGCAAAGGCATAGTCACATTCCTAACATTACACACTGGGACCATTTCCATTGACTTCAGGTACAATAAAATCAGAATTAAAAGAAGTTGCAAGTATTTGCTAGAGTACTCAGCATTCAGTGCTATCATGGAGCTTCTCCTGGGACAGCAGAGATACAAGTCTCTTCCACAGCACCTAAAACTGAATTCAAATTTTTGGTGCCAAATCTGTTTCACAAAGCATGGTAGATTACTGCCCTAAATGTCTGGGTCGGATATTTATTACAAAATCTGCATAATTTCAGGCCTGTTTAACATTATTTCTTACAGCATCTCAGATTCAGTGGTTTGGTGCTGCTTAGCTATAGTAAAATCCCAGTCATTTTTTTAAAACTCACTATTGCTTTATGATATATTTTGGAGCTGTCTTACATCTACTTGTTATTTGTCTGGATGGTTCACTGTTGCAGGCCTAATTTCAAGAAGAATTTTTAAAATCCTGACAAGGATCAGCACTGAGGTGCTACTCACATCAGATGGCATTGTCTCAAAGGCTCACAAAAGCATCCTGTTCCACCCAAAAGGAACAGGCAAGATCATACAGGAGATGGTTTCTTAGGAGCTACATTTTCTTCCCCCACAACATTGAGTGTTTTTTTCAGGCACCTTAAAAGGCCCATTGTAATAAATTGATTGAGTTTGAAAGCTTGTCCAGTTTCACTATAACATCTCTAAGTGATCTTGTTCTGTCTTAAAATGTTGTTTATTACTTCCAGCTCTGCTATATGTTCCTCTCTGAATTTCAGGAGGAGCCGTTGCCTTTGTTCCTGAAGCAAGAAGTGGGGATGCTTGGTGGTATTCCAAGGGAAATAGCTGATCTTTCTGCTGACTTTCAATTTACTGTTCAGAAAAATGAAATAAAATATTGTGTTCTGGAGCAGATTAACAAAACCAAAAACAAACGAAAAAGAAGAACAAATTTGCTGACATGCCTTAAAGCATCTCTGGAAACCGTTGCTTAGTGAAACATTGGAAGAAAAAAAAGTAGTTTTAGATTGAATCAAAAAATGGGAAAAGGACAGAAAAGGTGACTCCCAAAGTTTGGTTAGATCCAAAATAGAAAATTTATTTTCCTTTTTAGATCTTTTAATAATTTTCAGTAAGATTTCTAATTTGTATCAATTTTGATATTAAAATTATTTTCAAGTAAGTTGGATTTTAAAATGTATCAAAAAATTTTTGCGGGGTTTTCCAACTGAAACATTTTAACCCAGATATGTTAGTTCAGGTTTATTGCCCTGTTTTATTCAATTTATGCACCAAATTACTTTTTTGTGTGTTTTTGGGGAGTTTTTTTGTTTTGCTTTTGGAGCTGGATTTTTCGTGTGTCCTTAAATGACATTTTTGAGAAGCTGCTTTGTTTGTTTGTTTGCTTTCTTGTTTGTTTGCCTGTTTGAGCAATTCAGAATCTGTCAAATTTTGATAGTTCAGGCAAAATCTCATCAAGCAGCAGGAGAGAAATGCCATTCAAGTTACAACTAGACTAAGATGTTTTCCACAAATTTAGTAATAAAGCATTCTTTTTCTCCTAGATCTTTGAGATATTTACGTCCCTGGATATGCCTGAACTATTTCCTCAGGACAAGGGAAATAGGGTGTTTGTGGCTGATCATAATTTGTTTAATACTCATGAGATGTTTGGGTTGCCATTTTTCTGTTCTTGTTTGTTTGCTGCCAAGCTTTCCTTCTGTTTTTCTCAGGTAGGTTAGGGCAGGAAGAGGGTGCAGTTCTCAAAAGATCAGAACTCCCTCTGCCTGGGGCCAGATGTTAATAAAATATTCCTTTGATTTCTTGTCTTTCCTCCAGTCTCTTCTTCCCCCAGCACAGCAGATGAGAGTGAGTCCCTTTTCCCCTTATGTTCAGCTGTATGTCATCTTGAATTTAGTCTGAGATTTCAGTCAATTTGACTCTGAGGGAAGCAGATCCTGAGGCAAATATTTTCCTTCCCTTATTTCAGACACTTTGCCTGCAAACTAATTGTGTAGATTGAAGTTAGTTCATTTGTTATGTCTGCTTTTGGCAACACAACAATATAGAAGAGAATGTGAAGTTCACTGTTTTGAAAAAGAGTAATTTTTCCTCTGCATGAACTCTTAAAAGTTCCCAAAACACATGCTTTTGCTTTGCTCTTGGACTCAATAACACTAAGTGAATAGTATTAAATTCTCCTCTTAGTAGAAATATCTTATTCTCACTAATACTAATGAGTAAATATTTAAACTTGCTATAAATATTCTCCAGCAGTTATTTTCATGGCAGCAGTAAATTAGAAGCCTAAACAGAAACTGTACAAAGGTGTTCAACTCAAGCCTGTAGGTGAATTAAAATAGAAATCAAATTGAAATTAGTTTTGACGGTGAAACAGTAAAACTTTGTGAATATTTTCAATAGCCATGATTGCATTATAATTTAGTACGTCCTTTCTCACATATATTCCAGTTTTTCCACTCCATCTGCCTCTTTTACTCTCAGCTGCTTCCATGATAGCCCCTCAGGACAGCATAATCTTGTTAGCTGCAATGCCATAATCTGCTGCTAGCATAAGAGTGGAAGTCAAAAAAAAAAAAAACAGAGAATACTGCACATATTAAAACATTTCCCCTTTTCCTCCTCAGACTGGAGGCTTAGAGAAATTAAGAAAAATTGGTTTATTGTCTATAATTTATAAAAACTATTCTATTGCAGTTAACTGAATCTTACCATTATTCCTTATTTTTCTTAATAAAGAACCTTCTCAGTTGCATTTCACTGCAAAGCTGACAGTTGTTGCCAGCTGGAAAAAATCCTTTGCCAGGGAGGAGATCTCCCACCCAGTTTATTGCTGCAGCACAAGGAACCTGCTTCACACTGATGTAGAATTTCAGACTATGCATAGTGGCTCTCTTAGAAGCTCGTGCATGCACTACATGCTCCAAATAGGCTTTCCTTGTGCTGAAGAGAAGACCAACACACTGGCATAAATAAACTGTTATTGTCATGGTTCATACATAGAAGAA
>VXAX01007766.1:913350-984525 GCA_013399835.1 Leptocoma aspasia | reverse complement strand
CTTCTAATTTCTGCGTGTGTGTTTCCACAGCTGCGATTCTGGCATGTGTTGGGCCATGCACAGCATCTGCATATGCTCGGAGCTTCTTGGCCATATCAAGCACGGTCTCATCCCTGTCATCCTGCTTCATCATTGCTAAAGCAGAAGTGTATTCTTGTGGCCCAAGTCATACAAGTTTTCGCCACATCACAGATGTACATCGTACCTAATCTGGATTTAAATTGTTTAGGTCATCTGAGAAGACAATCTCTGCCACTGCCATTTTCCTCAAGCGCTGAACCCCTTGTTCTCTGGTCTTCCACTGGGTTTGCTGCATATAGAGATCGTCTGCATACAGAGTGTGCCTCACTTCCCAGGACCCGTGCCCAGAGGCTGTGAGGGTTAGCCCCCCTCATCACTCCTTGGTCAATAACGGGATCATGTGACAGAGATCCCAAATGCCTCGCTTCAGTGCCATCCAGAATTGTAGCCTCACCTGCAGCATCCCAAAAACGGACTAACCAACTTACTATAGATTCATCAGGTCATTGAGTGCAATCCTTTCTTAGGCCATGAAGGTCCTTCAGGGAATAGGAATCAATAGTGGCTTCTGGCCCTGTGTCAGTTGCTTTAACTCTGACTTTTGTGTCAGTACCTGGCTTTGAGGGTCCTTCCCCCGGATCATCATCGTCGGTCACCGGCCGATTGGTTTTGACTGGGTGCTTCTTTCCCGCAGCGACTGCCAGTGGCTTAGGCTCACTGTATGGTTTAGCTGCTGGCTTAAGCTCACTGTCTGGTTTAGCTACAACCTGAGTAGCTGGGGTGTTGGCTGCAGCCTGAGTGACTGGGATAGCTGCTGATTTACCTCCCTGCCCCCCTGCCTCTGTCTGCTGCCCCACAGTATCAAGCAGTGTGCAATAAGCATAGGCCAGGGCCCAGCTTATTGCAACGATCTTTTCTCCTTAGAGTCATCACGACACTTCTCTTTCAGGTATTTCCCCACCTCAGCTGGGTTCTGAATATGTTCACGTGGAAAGTCCCACACTACAGGGTCAGAAAATTCCTTCAGGGTATGGCCCATATCCTCCCATTCTCCACACCACTCAGGATTTTCCATGCCTGGGTCTACTTCTGGGTCAGGGGTCTCATCAGCTCCTCTGGACATCCCAGCCCTCATTCTAGAGAAGTTGCAGACCATACAGAGGAAGTGGCCTCTCTAACATTCTAGGGGAAACTGAACATTCTCAAAAGGTGACGTAACAGATTCAAAGGAGAAGAAGGAAAGGAAAGGCTGAAAAGCCTCATCCCCTGCTCCTCCTCTAACAAACTGGGTGCAGTTACTAACAAACCCCCAAAACATGCTACTGGAACTGGGATGCAGGGTAGAGACACGTGGAGAGACTATGAAGGAGCAGGAATTTTTTCACTCCTCCACAGCAGGACTGTGATATTCATGCTGCCTTGTTAATGCACCTAACAACCACAACTAACTATGAGACTAGGAGAGATAATTTACAAGGGCTTGGAGTGACAGGACAAGGGAGAATGCCTTCATACTGACAGAGAGGAGGTTCAGATGGGATACGAGGAAGAAATTCTTCCATGTGAGGGTGCTGAGGCCCTGGCACAGGAAAGCTGTGGCTGCCCCATCCCTGGAAGTGTCCAAGGTCAGGTTGGATGGGGCTCTGAGCAACCTGGGATAATGGCAGGTGTTCCTGCCTGTGGCAGGAGTTGAAACGAGATGATGTTTACCAAAAAAACCCCAAACCATTCCATGATTCTTTGTTTCTGTGTCAGGCCAGTACCACACAACTGCTTAGGCTTTGCTTTTGGAAGACACAGTCCAACGTGTCAAGCTTCAAACATCCAGCTGAAAATTACTAACCATGTAATTTTCTTCACTGATTTTAGCCAAGGAAGTGCATGAACAAGTGGTTCTTTTATCTACCTTTACCTTCACTAAGTGCTGGAATGGAAAAACCTCTTGAATTCAGGTTTGTCTGTGACCATATGAGAAATCCCAGATCATGCAAAGTACCCCGATGAGGGCAGTGCTAAAAACATTTGGGTCCCTGAAACATTGGTTTGTGTTATGTTTTGAGTGGAAAGAGAACAGTGAAAATCAAAACCAATTGACAGTTTACACACATTCCAAGAAACACGTGTGGGTCTTTTGAACTCAGAAAGTGCTGCCTACATTTGCCAGCTACAAATTAGGCCTAACCTGAAATGCTTGAAATTAGGACTTACTATGGTTTGTAAAAGTTAAGAAGCAAGCCGGGGGGAAAAACTCAAAGCAACCATCATCCACTGCAGTTCTGGGGTATTTTTTGCAAGAGGAGGGCTGTTGGTTATTTTTTCTACTGTGTTACATTAAGAAAGAGTGTAGTGAGGCTGCACCTGAAGGGTCAAATGTTGGCTAGAGCTGAAGAGGTTTTACTAGTTTCCACTGAGCTTTTAGACCTGTCAGATGACACAAGGGCACTCATGCCCAGACACCTCATGATCTTACAAATACCATTTCTCGTGCTCTGGAATCAACAACCAGCTGTGGGCCAGTTAAAAGCGATCCCACAAGACAGAAAATACAATAAGTGGTGTAACACGGTAAACAGAAAGGGAGCCAGAAGATGATTAGCTAAAAAAACCTGAGAAGAATGAGAAAAATGTCTCTTACCTGGTCCAGATTGTTGTAAAAGTCAATACTGGCTGCACATAAGTATCTCCCAAGCAGAGTCGCATGGGTGGTAAAAATTGTGGCCACAGGAAGTTTCTGTGCTCGAGACAGGATTAAACCCACTCCTGCCTGCCACTCGTGGAAGTGGGCAATTATATTGGGCTTGTCATCAAACTGACAGGAAAGCTGAAAATAGAAAGAAATACACGAAACATACATTATCCTATCCATCATCCTAGTCCCAGAATTTTTTTTTTTTTTTTGTGAAGCCNNNNTTTTGTGAAGCCTTCTGTGTGCTCGCTTTCCTTCTTGTGACAAAACAGCACAATTTTAAGTGGTCACGTGCCTTGATTTCCATCAGCCCTAATCCTTATCCCAAGAAAAACATGTGCCTCTCTAGTGCCTCAGAACAGACTCCTTTCTAGGGTGTCAGAGGGTTCTGGCAAATACAGACTCAGACTCCACACTGGGCAGCCTCACTGCCCTTCTTCTGGCAAAATATAGTTAAATGACCACTTAACGTTTACATTTTAAATACAAATTTGATCTACATTGAGATCAACTTCCTAAAAAAAATCTTAGTTTTCAAACTGGAGAACAGGAACCACGCCCCAGGGCAGTTTTGGTCTGCAAATCTCTGGATTTAAAAACTGTACCTCTTTCAAAAACCAGGCTGTTAATGATCCAAAAATCACAGCATCGTTGGCTTCTCGGTCATGAAAAGGGATCCCTATGTTGCTGACTTCCCAAAATTCACCTTTCCACTTGTCCAGGTTCCAAGCTGCTGATCCTATATCAAACAGTAACACATATGGGCTGCCCTCTATCAGCCATCTTCCAAAAAAGACCTACGGAAAAGAGGCAAGGATAAGAAGGATAGAAAGAAAATGTTAAAGTCAGTGTAAAGGCCAGTTAGCACAATGATTGCCATCCACCAAATCTGAAGTATTTCACACAAAGAATGTGTGCTCACCGTCCTACATTCCTATGACTTGCAGTTTTCCTTGCAAAATACGTGGAGTAATACTGAAGCAAAGGAAACCATAATCTTTAGGAACATTTTATTTTTGAGTCTTTCATTTTCGATTTTCATTGCAATAGTTACTTCTTTTCCATGAAAGGAAAAAAAAAAGGTTAGGAAGACTTCACTTGCTTGAATAATGATGTCTTCTTATTGAAGTATCTATGCCACTTCTGTTCTTATTTTATTATTTTCTCTCACTCATATTTGTCTCCAGTCTTTTGCTACTTATGCTAGATTGGTGGGGAGAGGTTTTGTAGGACTGATGCTTGGTGCCTGTACCTACCATGACATTTCTTCCTTCTTCCCAGGCAGCACAGAGGGGAAGGATTCCACTTCCATTTGGAAGAGTGGAAGGATCAATCAGAAGGTATCTCAATACCTAAAATCACATCAGGCTAAAAATGCAGCTTTCCTGCTTGGTCTCCACTGGTATAGTTAAACATTTCTAAGAGTATTTACAACTTCACTGCCCTCCCTGGCCTGCCCAACCCAGCTGGGCCCACACTAGTCTGCAAAGTCAAATTATTTCACATTAAATGTGCCATCAAAACAGCTGGGACTTCAGGGGTTGAACCAGCCCTGACACTACAGTGAGCTGAAGAGAGGTCAGGTCTTGAAAACAAATTAAGATAAAAGCTCTTGGCCTGTTTTCACAAAAAGTACAAGGCACAACAAGGACGGGTTTGCTCCTTTTCCCTCCTCATGTATTTATTTCAGACTGTCCAGATTTGCTATTCAGGAAAATGAGGTTAAAAAGCAGGGAACCCAGACTTCATCTAAATACGTGGTCAGGTTGTGGCAAGGAACACAACTGACCTGAGAAGTTTGGAAGCATTCCTAGGTTCCCTGGTTTAAAACCATCCATTGTGATGCATAAGCAAAATCCAGACATAAATGTTAATAGGATAAGTGCAGCTCCTGGAAACTAGAGCGTCATTATTCGAGATCAAAGCTATATTTGACGTGCCTAGGACAGATCTGCTGCTGTATATGAATACTCCAGCAGCACCATGCACATGTTGGGCTGGCAGAGGTGGCTGATTAAATTGGATGCATTGCTGGGACAACATGAAGCATTGCAATCAATCTGCCCCAGAAGTCTTTAGCTGTTTTCCAGACACAGGAGTGTTACAGAGGCAACATGGAAAACTTGATCAATCCCCTATGAAAATCTGATAAAGATAAGAAATGGCAGATGGGACCTTTCAGTTTGAGCCTGTACAATGCAAGCATCACGTCAGTGTCCCCAGCAGACACTTTCCCGAACTGTGGCACACACTCATCCAACAAAAGACATCTGCATAACAGGGCATTAGATCCAAAGAACAGCACAACTGCTCTTACAAAGGGAGACCACACATTGCCAGTGCCACAGCTGGAGGCAGCCCAAGAACTTCAGGAATTTCTACACTGAAGTGTGTCAATCCCCTCAGCAGCAGCAGCAGTAATGCTTCCCTGCTGCTGCCTCTCAAAGCTCTCCACATCTGTCCAGCACACAGTATGAGCAGACAGTTTTTCCTCCTGCATCTCTGAGGGACTCAACACTGAGTCAGAGTGCAGGCGAGTTCTGCATCTCTGATGAGGATTTCAAGAAAGGAGGTCAAATTTAGCATGAGTTACCTTCCACCCATTTTCAGGTAACCAAAGCTGCTTGCAGCTTAATAACTGCCCATCAACACAGCAGATAATCTATTTCTTTTAGCAGATAATCTTTATAGGGAGAAATTTATTCCTACTTTATTGTTGGAGAAACTGAGTCTCAGAAAGGCTATGAGATCACACAGAAAACACTGGTTAAAAATCATGCTGGAAAGGGAGATGAATCCACTTCTTGTGTCATGGTTTAACCTCTCTTCCCAGGGAATTGACAGCTGGCTGCACTGAACTGAGGAAGTGGATTCTTTGTCACCTCAGTGCTTTTCTCAAGTCCTTTTCTGATTTTCAGCTCAGTATTAAGCTACATTAGAAAAATTGAGAGCTAACAGAACACTCTTCTCACTCCCATGCAAGAACGTGAAATGTAAGGGCTCAAAATAAGGTCATATTATATCTACTAAAATCTCACTGTACTTAGAGACCAGATAAATAAGTCATTAATCCAATTAAGCAGCCTTGCAGATAAATGACTGTTAAAACCCATAATTGGATGAACTGGTTCTTCCTCAAAAATAACCTTTAATGAATTGACTCTGCTGTTCTAACAGTGGATTCTGAGCCTTTCCCATTGTGACATTGACCAGGACTGCTGTGTCAAGTGGAATGACAAGAGCATTAACCCAAACTTTAATCTCCTCAGAGTCAGATTTGTTGCCCTGGGAAGCAGCAGCACATCTGATTTACCTGACACCCTTGGCTTTTCATGGTGTCCATTGCCTTCTTAACTGCAGGGTTTGGAGGTTCAGAGAATTCCACCTGAGTCTTCACATTCTGCTCAAAATAGGGCCCAATCAGGAAATAGTTTTCACCCCATTCATCTGCCGTAGTTTTGGCTTTTGTCTGGATCACAGTGTAAATGCCTCCCACTGCAAAAGAAGACCACAAAAAACAAAATTAGGAAGGGGGACAGGCCACTAAGCTGCAACCCACCTGTGGATCAGATACACTGCTAGTTAAATCCCTTCAGATATGTAGGTTTTCAGTGAAATCCAGCCTTGATCAAATAAATAGAAGTTCAGTCTCTCAAATGGTATCAGAGCTTCACTGTTCAGTTGAGGGATTAAAATCCTGGGCCTCATACTTCCACTCTCCCATGTCTGTTTCTGCTGCATCCCAAGCACAGCCTCCTGCTTTTGATTTATTGCCTCAGTTATAATTTTCAAACCTATTTCTCATCACGTGCTAAGAACTGAGCTTGTTTGACACAAATCACTAAGAGAAGTTGAGGAACTGAAGGATTTCATTGACTACTGGCTATAAAAATGGATTTAAACCAATATCCTCAAAGCATAAGGAGACTTGCTCCATTATCAGTCCTGAAGAGTTGTTAAAGTTGGAGGGAATGTAGCCTACACTGACAATATAAATGTCTGTAGCATCTTTCACCAAAATATTGTCTGCTTTAAAAGCAAATGCAGCATTCAAATGTGTAAGAGAATCCAGCAGCATCCCTTGCCAAGTCAATACAGACCTATCCAGTCTAGCACACGGTGTGCAAGAGTCCCTTAGCTGCTCTTCCTCACAGTTTTCCACAGCCAGCCCCGGAATTCACCCATTGGCAGGGCAAACCTCCCTTTGCCACAGTCCCCAGGGTGTGGACATTGCACCACCACCAAGTCAGAGGAACAACGGGGCATGCTTGAATCCAGCAAGGGGGAGGGATGGCAAGGGGAAAGAAAACCTGAAGCCAAGCAGCTGCTGCACACAGGAGACAATGAGCATAGCTCCAGCAAGGTGGGAGAGGGGGAGCTCAACAGGTACAAAGAGCAAAAGAGACACTACAGGAGGGATGGGTGCTCCTACATAATTTTTTTTTTCCTCCAATGAATGCTGGAGCTTTGGAAATATTTGGCAGCACTCCGGGGAAGGAGATGGTGCTACAGCTTCCAGCAGTGACATCAAAATTATCTATGGAGTCAGCACAGAAAGCTGCCAGGGATTGAGAGCTGGCAACTCTAGGCTCACCCTTTTAAAGCTATTGGGATATCCAGAGGTGCCAATGCACCACATCCAAATGAATCAAAAACCTTGAGAAGTTTAATTCTCCTTAAAAATCTGCCACTGCTATGTACAATACAGTGGTTGAAGTTGCTCAGCACTTTGGGAGATTAGTTCCCAGATTAATTAAACTGTATCCCCTTGCAGCTACAGCAGTCCTTTTGCAAAGCCTGGTGTCCTGCAGCCCTGAGGAGCCAAATGACAGAGCTACAGTTTTAATTATGCCCCTAGAAAAGAAATCGTTCACTTAAATGCCTTTTCCCTACAAATATCCCATTTGTTTTGAATGCTGGAAGCATCCCTAGTCTTAATATATTCATGTCTCAGGATTCTAGGTATTTACAAAGAGAAAAAAAAAAAAGCAGTTCCAATCCACCAGCTTGCTAAATAGAATTAGTACAATAAATTATTACCCTTAATAATTCAAGACCTAAGAAGACAAGCATCTTACAGATGTCTGTTCCTAAATCAGGCTGTCAGTTCAAGACTTTCACATCATGTAGCCATGGAACTGCAGAAGGAAACCTATGCATGAGACTATTATTCTCCCCTTCAGCAGGACCAGACAGCTTAAGAAACTATTTTATAGTCATTATATTCTTCCATGGCTGCTTTGGACAGGGATTTAGAGCAATCTTAGATAAATAACACTGTATTTTCCCTCCAGGTTACTTTGCTCACAAGCTGAGAGAGTCTATTTAAATAGCGTGGATTCAGATAAATGTAAAATTTTAATTATATAAGACAAGTCAGGATATTCAACCTATAAAGCAATAGTTACAATGATACATCTGTGGAAAATTCATCAAAGGAGCATAAGGGGCTTCAATCCAAAATGGATAAATATGAGGCTTGGTAGAAATCTTAGTCATGAAACTGGTTGTTTTGAATTGGCAGGGATACAGAGCTTAGAATAAGGGAAGATTTTAGTGCAGAGCAGTGATCCAGGGGAAAAAGAGAAAATATGACGTGCAAGATGAAAGGCACTAAATACCACGATAAGGCTGTATATGCCTAGAGTGAAGCAAAGCTCCTTCCCCCATCCCAGGAGCGTGGATCAGCCTCTTCCAGACTGCAAGGGGTTCAGCACTGGGATTGGCAACGTAGCTGAGTTTGTTCCACAGCCACGGATTCGAGGAGAAATGAGGAAGCTGCAGCTCATGGGCTGGGCAGAGCCTGGATCTTTGTTTTGCACAGCCAGCATCTGAGTGTTTCTTTCCACAAGGTTATCCTTAGGATCTCTGTGTGCCCTAAAGGGCCAAAGATGTATGGAATGGGGGGAAAGAATGGAGGGTGTGCTGTGCTCTGCTGTCATAATCTGTTGCACAGCAAGGTGAAAAGCATTTCAGGGCACTGATTTGCCTGAAATGCTACGAAAAGTATTTATGACGAAATCCAAAGAGTGCATTTTACAGGCTGTTGAAGCTCCACAGAAGGTAAGTGTGATAAAAGCAGTGTTACCTGGCCCCCAGACCTGCTTTTGTCTCCCCTGTTACTGTGGAAATATGACTCACAAAGCATGTCTGTGCACCAGGTTTAACTGACAGCAGAGGGAAACTGCAAGTGAAACTATGTATGTAGGAAGTGTTGGGTATAACTCAAAAAAGACATCTTGAGAAGAACAGAGCAATGTCTAGAATAATGTATTGACTTTTGAAATTACACTTCACCACAGCAAACTCTAGGAACACGTTATACGTCTTTTAAGAGATAGTTTCTATATGCTCAGTTGCTTTGAATTCCCTGGAAAAATCTGTTACAGTAAGCAAAAAATTACATATCCTACTGAGTAACAGAGTAGGGGGTTTCACCTCACAGAATTCTCAAATTGCTTCAACAATTTGGTAAACTTTTTTCTTTTCTAATACCATGTTTTAGGTCATACTATAAACAGAAAACCTTTCCAAACAACAGGGATGTACCAAAATGTTGCAAATTTCTCTTTGCTGCCTCTGAAATTTTGTACTTTGAAACAGGGTTAAAACAAACGAGAAAGGACAAAATGAGAAACAGATAGAGAATCAGTAGAGATCAGAACAAGAGAACTGGTTTGGATTATCACAGACAAGGGGAATTAGCAGTAAAATGTTGATACAGGAATAGTCTGGTGTTCTGATGTTCAACAATATGCTTTATTCAAATATATTAAGTTTTAGTCATTTTAAAACATCCTCGAAAGAAATATATTTCTATTATTACTTTGAAAAACATTCTTTTAACCTTTCCACCAATAAATGTAATCACGTTTAGAAGAAATCAACAACAAATCTTTCCCCCATCTACCTCCTTTCCATTCTTCCTTTATTTTTTTTTTCTTTTAAGTGAAAAAACTGGCACAGAAAGGTGAGCTAAGATATTTGGGAAAGAAGGATTTTCTTAATTTAAGGGAAGTTCAACATCTTTTTACTGACCTCTTTAAAAAATAGCAGATGAAACCAAAATACTTTCTCGGAAAATATTCCACAGAATTATTTTAAAAGTCGGAATCTTTTTATCTTTGTTAACACTTCTATGAATTTGTCTAAAGGAGTTCTCTGCATCACTCCAGCATTTTCTTTTTTCCCTTGTTCCAAGCCCTGCTGCATTATTTGTTTTGTATATTTAAAAGCCAAGCAGCAGTTAGAGCTTGTCCTCCCACCCACCCCACACTGCAGAAGGACAGAGGGAAGGAGCAGCAGCAACCAAAAATGAGGGAGAGAAATAGGAAGTGAACTATGGAAGTGAGACAGAGGCAAGTGGAGATTGTCACTGATCCTTTCCCGCACACCTCTGCTACACAGAGAGAGGATCAGGATGATTCCAGGGCTCTGCAGCTTCTTTGCTATGCCCTGACCAGGCCACTCTAAGGCATTAAAGCTCTCCTGAGAACCAGGAGAGCCACAGGATCCGTGGGAGCAGTGAGAGCCCAGGCTTCATCACTTGTCACATCAATGGCTTCACCCTTCTCCTCAGAAGGTGTCTTTGATCTGCACAGGTGTGATAAAAATATGGATTGAACTTGCTTCTAACATTTGATTGGACTCTGATGGATTGACTGTCCATTGAGGTACCATTAATAGAATCAGGTTGTAAAATGTGTCAGGTGAAAAACCACCAGCATCTTCAGCCAGCAGATATTTTTCCTGTGGATTTTGGGCTATGTCTGTGGCCAGGGCTCCTCAGAAGACAGATCTCCACATTCTTTAGAATTCTGACATTCCAAACATATTCTGAAATAATACTGAACCATTGAAATGTATGACAGATGTCCACAATCCAGAAGCTATTTCTGTGTGCATCACCCCCGGTGCACAGGATTTCAACTGGAATTGATTTGACATTGATATTCCACCCCACTCTATCAATGCACAGAGCTCTGAGGCTGTGCTTATGCCAAGTTTATGCCAGCACATCCCCACTCCCCAAAGGGTGCTGCTTCAGCTGTGTCACAAATTACAGCAATCACCTTCTCCCAAGGAAGTTTCATCATGGGAAGACACATGGGAGGTAAAATGCTGGTCCTACTGACTTCAGTGGATTCAGGATTTAATTTCCAAAAGTCCAGTTTTTCACCAGAGAAACTAAACTGAGATCTCTGCTCCAGGGAGAGCTGAAACAAGTTTTGTTTTTAGCACAGTCTTCATTCCATTGGTGGGAATGAAAAAGAAATATTTGAGATTCATCTAACAGTGACTCTTGAGCTAAGCTGTTCACAGCTGAATGATGACACAAGCTGGCTGTTTGCCCAGCATTTTTAAACATTTTTCTACTTTCTATCTAAAAGCTGTGAGTGGTACAGCAAGGGATACTAATCTAAATGTCACTGGAGTTATTTTCAAGACATCTTTCTAGAGAAAAGAGCGTATCTTGAACATTCTCAGCCCTTCTGACTAACGTGTCAGAAAACCCACTACAGACAAACCCAGCCCAGGCACAAAATCTCCATAGCTTGGTAGCCACTTCTTTGGTGCTCCTGTACTTGAAGTTTTTATTGGTCTTCATGCTATGGAGGAAAGAAACCAGTCCTTTTTTCCACAGCTGCATGACCAGGCCTGGCTTTACTAGAGCACCAGGAGAGAAAGGAAGAGTTAAAAATGCTGATCTCCCCACGATTAGCACCAGATTTGTGGCACTGGGACCCTTCACCGCCTGCATTTTCCCCTTCTGCCACAGAAACACTGTAGATCCACTTCACACAGGGTTTGGCCCATCAGTGAAAAGCCAGCTAAAGTGAGGGAAGTCTCACAAAACAAACGACACGTTTCTCATTTCTTTGGCAGAGGACTTTCAATGCCAGAGAATTTCAATATTGTGTTTGGTTTAGGTGGCAAGTTCTCTCTCATGTGACTTGGGGGAAGGGTGAGGGAGAGCAACACTGGCAGATGAGCCTTTTTTATTTCCCATTTTCTCCTTCAGCTGCCTTATCTTTGCTTGCTCCAGACAGACAAGAACGAGAGCAGTAACTGAGAGACCAATGTTTTCTGTGTCAGAGATTGTAACTTAGCACAGGCTGCAGCCAGGACAGAAAATCCAAAAAGGAAACATGGAGAAGTAGAAACTCTGCCTTATTGGAGCACGTGTTAAATGATCTATTCTTAAAACAAAAGGAGAGACAACTTCCCTGCTCCAGCTGCTGACAAAGAAGAGATGAGACCCTGGAAATAATGGATACTTGAAAATCTCTGAGGCCTGATTTCATACAACCATCTTGTTCTTCCCTACAGCTGCACCTCATGCCTCAGCAACAACCAGCACCACCAGGGGAATGCCATGGAATGCTTGCTCCCCGTGGGCAGCCTCTCCCTCTACAGAATCAGACATTCTCCAATTTGCAGGACCCCCTCAGCATCCTCTGGCTCTGAGGAGGTTCAGCTCAGCACTGTAAAGGTCACAGTGTGTGGGGATGGATACCCACCTGTGAGCTCTGCTATCACCTCCCTCCCAAGGCAAGAGGACAACTCAGCCTGATTGCCAGTGCCACCACAGAAACGGAGGGATTACTAAGAAGCAGCGCTGGCAGAGGAGGAAATGCACCCAAGCACCTGGTGATGCACACAAAATTAACACAAAGACTGGGACTCTCTCCTGTGGGCAGCAGCAGCTTTACACCACCTCAGAAATGCAAACCAACTTCAGGCTCAGCTCCCCTGACACAGCTCTGCATTGCCAGAAAGGAAGAAAAAACCTTCATGTCAAATGCTCAAAATTAGCTTGTCAGGCACTAAATCCAGCTAATGGTTATCTTGCCCTCTATGTTAGGAACACATGCAGCAGCACAAAGACTAAAACAGGAGAACTAAATCTCTCTGTGGTCAGCTTATTTCGTCAAATAAACAATTCCCCCTGCTAAGGGAGCTAGGAAATATACAGTACAAGCTATTATTTCCTAAGCCTATATATCTTATGTGACGACTCTCCCTGTATTTTACTGTCTACTCTCTCTCACAGTGCCCTAACATTTTCCCAGAACTGTTTATAAAAGTTAGGTCACCAGGGAACAGTTCTCACCACATGACTTAGACATTCAATTGCCTGGAGTATACAGAAAAAAACCCCAGCCCCTCAGTATCAAGAATTTACCAGAAGAATAGGCTGAAACAGGCTTACAAAATGGGTTTTGCACAGATGCTTCTAGTCGAGGTTGGTTAATGGAAACTTTGCACAAGGTATGATTCTAATGAAGAAATTGTTTTCCATGCCATGTTCCTTCAGCCCTGTCTGAATATATGGGCTTGGGAAGTGGTGTAAGCAAAGGCACCTTATTTTTAAACACACTGAATAAAATTGACTTTATTAATATTAATTCTCTCGTAAAATGGGTGAATAGTAAATTTTAGGCGTGTCGGTGGATTTGGCTTCAGTGAAGTCAGCCAGAGCTCTGTGGATGATTAAATGATCCACTACATTTTGTACATGCTCAGGGAAAATCTAATTGGGTTACCTTCTCTTAAATGTCTTGTGTGATAGCTACAACCACTGGGTCCAGATGACTCAGAAAATATACATGCTGTGGAGTTCAGAGAAGTTAGTGAGAACTCCTGAATTTCCTAGATTTCTGCTGCCATCTGCTTGCCAGAGCTTTACTTATCATGCACACTGCAAAAGTGAATGCTCCATGCTCCAAGTTGTGGCCTTAGTAAATTAACTCTACAAGCTTGGCTGAAGCTACTGAAAAATAAGCCCACAGGGATTCAAACTGCCAAAGCTACTCTGTCTCACCTCTAGGTATTGATAGGGCTCACCACCCTTAAAAGAGCAATGTAAAACAGCAGAAATTATCACAGAACAGTAATTCCAGTTTCCCCATGGGGATAAACCCGTTCCTCTCACACACATTTCCTCTTTGAAGTTAAATTCTTAACAGTTTACAGATCCCCTCTCCTGATTAATCTTTATTTATCTGCCAGGACAATAACACACATGAGGTCAATCATTTACTCATACTACTAACAATCATTTACTCATAATACTAACTCACTTTTGCAGTGAAAACGGAAGCTTGCAGAACTACACCTACCTGAAAGGGGATGATTTGATGAATGAATTAGAAATGGAGGCAGGAGGATTTTTGCCTAATAAGCAGCATGCCCTTTGCCTGACCAGCAGCAACCAATGAACAAATGAAGCCCCTGTCTGGCACCACCTGTGTTTGCAAAGAGCAGTCCAGAAGGGTTTCAGCTGGCACACAAAGGCTGCTGGTCATTGACTCCTGGGTTTTGTTCAGTGGCTGTAACACAGCTCTGTTTATTTATTCCCCTTCCAGGCCTGGCCTCTTCTCCACACTGCTCTAGAAGGCTGAGGGGGGACTGCTGAACTGCTCTGCATCTGATCTCTGTTGTACAGCTCATTTCCATGCATGACATTCCCAAGGGAATTTGCGTGAAAATGAAAACCTAAGTATGTACAAAGCAATTTATATATCTGCACGCTCAGGCTTATCACTTAGATGTTCAAACCCCCTCTCCCTGGTGGTGGAACACAAAAAGACACCGAGACATCCTGGCTCTGCCCATGCCACACAAGCCCAGCAGCTGCAGCCCACGCTCAGCATGCACAATTACACACCTGCACCTCTTCCAACCCAGCAGCTCTGCAGCCCTCTCCAATCTCCCTGTGAATGCCTTTCTTCTCCAGCCCTTCATCCCGCCCTCTACTCCTGAGAAAACAGAAATATCAACCCCCAAGCGTGGTACAAACCTTTGTTGGTAACTTCCCAAGAAATTTCAAAGAGCAACAAATCCTCCACGGGCAGGTCTTCATCCTCACTCTGAAGAAGCCCATTCAGCGATGTCATGGACAGGGATCTCGCCAGTGGCATTTTCTTCAGCCCTTGAGTGCTCACCACACAGGCCACAGCAGCCAGCAGAGGTCCAGGTCCTGTGGCAGTGCTCTGCAGTTCTGGTTAGAGCAGTCTGCCCGTGTGCTGGGATCCCAGGAGAAAATTATTCAGATAGCTGAGAGCTAATGGGTTTAAACTGTCTGACCACCAGCATTAAATTGGCTCAGTGAAATCCTCAGGGCTTGAGAAGCAGCTGCTGGGAGAGGTAAGAATTTAAGACTGACCTGAGAAAGGTCTCGACTGTTTTGGGGCCAGAGCTCTTTCTTTTTCTTCTGTCAGAGGGAGGTAAAAAATGGTTTGGAGCTCCTGAGCCACAGCATTCAGTATCCACCAGCACCTCAGGAACAGCTGACATTGGAGGCTGTAAAGTCAGCACCGCCCTGAGCCAACTCCAACAGGGAGGACACTTTGAGTTCACCACCTGATTTGAGTCCAGCCCCTGAGTCCTCCCCTCGAGATACACCCTCCCCTCTCACCCCTGGAGTTTTCCTACCTGCTGCCCATCTGCAGGAGTTACGAGTAGACTCATTTCACACGATGTCTCTCGGGTTCCTTGCCAGGTTAAATGCTGTGACCACTTCTTTTTCAGTTCAGCAATCTGTGAGGCCGAGCTTACCTCATCTCCTGCCTCCACAATTATCTCCAGCTCTGTTCCCAGGGCTCTGCATCAGCTGTTGGCTGCTTTAGCAGCTCTGCAGCTCTGCCAGCTTTTACAGAGCTACAAAGGCTCAACCCCTGTTTTGGCATGCACTCTGCCCCTCCTTGCAGTCCTGTCCCTGATTTTCCACCTGTTTGGTTTTTTTTTCCTATGCCACAGGTTTTTCCTGGTCTCTGGGCCCACGTCCCCACCCAGGGAGCTTAGTGAGTCCTAAGTCAGGGCACAGCATGCCCCTGACTTCTCCAGCACAGAGCTGGGATGCTGCAAGCACTGAACACACATCTACAGAGATGTTGGTCCCTAACTCACAGCCTAAGATCCTCACTGGATCCTCACTGCCTGCTTGCTAGATGCTTATATTACACATCTGGCTGATTACACATCAGTGCTTCTGGGCCAGCTGTGTGAGCTGAATCTGATTCTGAGCTCAGAGCACAACCTGCCCAAGTTCAGCAGGGAGCAAATCTCTGCGCGAGCTCCAGGACATCTCTGGCACTGTGGAGAACACCACTGCACCAGCAGGCATAGAGGGAAAGACTCTGAGCTCACCTAAGGCAAAACAAGTCCAAGGCAATTGGTTTAGGAGACAGGCAGCCCATCAGCATAGAAGTCTCTTAGACATAATGCATAATGCATGGCACAGCTGAGCCTGCCTTAAAGAACACCTACCCCCCAAAAGACTTGCTCTTCCACTTCCACACTCCATGTCCTCTCTGCATTCATGGCAGTCAGATCCATCCCTGAGCTGGTGGATACAGCTCGCTGAAAAAACCCTTAGGTTTTTTCAGAAAACTTTTTTTGCAGAGTTAAGAACTGGGGATGTCTCAGAAAAGAGCCTGGTAAGAGGCCAGGGAAAGATTCAGGGGTTTATTGGCTGAGTGTCATTTTGTCTCAATGGTTTGAGTCGCCCTATTCACCAGTTTCTGAAAAAAAAAGGCTTGGCTGAGAATCGTTATTTTTGGAACAGCTGTGGCTTTTACTACCTGGAGTAGGTAGGAAAACAAATCATCCCATAGCTAAAAAACATGCTCTTTAAAAGAAAAACCAGTAATACATGAAGGCTCACTTCATTTCTGAACATCAAATCTGCCCTGTTTCATACTTTTCCTGGGACATTCACGCTGAGGGTGAGGCCTAAAGCTGCCAGGTTGCCCAAAGGCCATCTCAGGGGAGGAGTGGAGAACAGGGAACAAAGCAGCTGACAAGTCCATCCCCATCCCACAGGTTTTCCTCACCCTGTCTAAAAGAATACACAGCAAAACTGCTCATTTTAAAGGTGACAGGGGATGCAGTGAGCCCCTGACATCCCTCAGTGACCACACTGAGAGTGTCACCCTCCCTGTGAGTAAATCCCAGGAGCTGCAGCTTCCCCAAGGGAAGCCCAATGGATTTGTGGGTGTGTGGGCCCATCCCCACTGCTGGCTGGGTACCACTGTGTGCTCTGCAGGTCTTCACACAGCTCTCAAGGTGCTGAAATCAAAACTGCTCACATCAGTTACCTCTCCAGGGACCACAGAACCACAGGATGGAAGATCTCATTCCATCCCCTGCCATGGGCAGGGACACCTTCCACTGTCCCAGGTTGCTCAGAGCCCCATCCTTGGGGCTCAGAGCCCTGGCCTTGGAACACTGCCAGGGATGGGACAGCCACAGCTTCTCTGGGCAACCTGTGCCAGGGCCTTTCAGCTTAAAGCCATCACCCCTTCTCCTGTCACTCCAGGCCATTATAAAAAGTCCCTTTGCGGCTC
The DNA here is from genome assembly GCA_013399835.1 of Leptocoma aspasia. Lineage (NCBI taxonomy): Eukaryota > Metazoa > Chordata > Aves > Passeriformes > Nectariniidae > Leptocoma > Leptocoma aspasia. The sequence goes on along the minus strand of VXAX01007766.1, from coordinate 967,467 downwards.
TGTTGTAGCTTCCCTTCCGTCCATGATAAAGTCACCCCAGAGCCTCCCCCAGGCTGAACATTCCCAGTTCTCTCAGCTTTCCTCATAGGAGAGGTGTTCCATCTCTCTAAAAAAACCCTCTAGTGGTGATGCCAGATAACCAGTAGCACTGGTTCACTGACATACCAATGTCCCTAAGCATCCAAAACCCTGAAAAGCATGCAAATAATTTTACAGCAATGAACTAAAGTTGTTGCAGCAAATTTTTCAAGCTCCTCACATAGTCTGTGGTTTTCAGGCTCTTGAGTGTCATGTTCTTCCAGCTTCTGTTTGTAATAAGATGATAATTCTTTTACTCTTTGAATTTGACAAAAGATGATATAATTCCTCAAACTTTAGTGAACGAGTTAGAAAGAATGGTCAGACGCCATGAGATAATTCCACAAGTGCTGTCAATGCCATCCTTGAGTGAACCTGGGAGTAACTCACCTTTGGCAGTTTGGAGATAATGGAGTTTTTAACTGATAAAAAGTGCTCAGTAGCACAGTGAACATCAGCATTCCTTCATATTCTGAGTACATTTCATTTTATCCAATTTGCATGTCTTCAAGAAGGAGGGGTTTTTTCACACAATGCCATCCCTAATTCCTGCTTTTCTGTTATTAGTGAGGGAAAAGTATTTGAAGTGCCCATTAAAGGCGAGCTCCAACAGATAGTCCAGAAACTTTCATCCCTGCAAATGCTCTTAACTGCTAGAGGGCAAAGGGCCCTCTTCATTATATTTATGGCTTGCAAGGATTAATTATGGGATATTTGGGGTGCAGCTGGAGTTATCTGGGTTTAGGGCCATAAAGGAGGTTGTGTGTTGCTGTGCACATATAGTAAGACAAAATAAAAGCTCTTCAGAAGAAAAGCTGTATTCTGACATTAAGAAGGGCAACCTTCAGCTGTCCATGTGAAGTGCAGTGAGGTGCAAGTGCTGAAAGGGACACTCTGCTGCCACTAGAACAATGTGTCATTTTTGTCACAGAGGCGGGGAAAGGTTGTGACTGTGATCGTGCAGTTGGCTCCTTTTTCAGCACAGGCCAGCTGCTGAAGTGGGGAGATGGAAACATACCAGAAAGACTAGTTTTTAAAATATAACATTGATTAAAATATTTCCCAGAAATCTGGAAACCAGTGAGACTGGTTTTGAGTCCAGCCTAGCTTCTCATACCGTTCTTATCACAAACTACACAGATGCCCTTTGGTAAGATGTTATTCATTGTGTTGCAATTCTGCCAGACACCAGTTGTTACCCCACCAAACTCTTTTTCAGCCCACAGAAGTGAAATAATTTTGTTTGCAAGAGTACTGGACCATAAGAAGGCTGAGTTTGCAAGGTCTTTGAAGAGAAATATACAAAGTGTGGGTATTTTTCCCCCAAATTTCCTAGAGTTCTAGGAGAGAGCAATGCAGGGACAATGCTGTGCATTCTGCCCTAAATCTCATTTTGAAACTGTTATCTCTAGGATGCTGTCTTGTCTGCACGCTTTGATCTAACTCCTATTTGGGTAGAGCAAAGTTTTCTGCAAAAACTAACCCTTTCTATCACCCTAAGAAGTGAGTTGTGAATGTTGTCTTCATACCACAGTCCTTCCACCAGAACCACTCCAGACAACCTTTTTTTCTTGGAATACCAACCTCAGTCTCCCTGGCTGCAAGTGAGAAGGTACCTGTAGAGGAAGAAACACTCTCCATGCGTGGAAGTTTAGGAGGAGATAATTGTCTAGGACTGGTTTGCTCTGAACAGAACTGTGGTTTCCAGGTGTGAAAAACGTGTTTCACTTTCCTGTTAAAATTTAAAAGTTTAATAAAGGGCAACAGGAGACAGAGACAGTAAAGCTGAGATTACTCAGCCAAGGGCACACCTGCTAGTTTGGGAAACACCATTTTTACACCATTTCTATTACATCAGCCTGTTGCATATTCATAGGCCCTTATGCATAGCCATAAACTAGTTTACATATTCCAGGAGCTATTTTACATGGCCCTTCCTCGGGTCTGCCTTTTTGGAGCATGTGTGTTTCTTGGTTGTGGTTTTAGTCCATTTTATCATCACCTCCAGGTCTTGGGCCTTGGTGCACATTGTCTTCAGATGGTGAGTGCTGACAGCTGGCACATCAGTGACAGGGTCCTCATCAGATATTCCCTGAATATTATCCCAACCAAACAGGCATTTTAACACAAGCACATCAGCTACCACTGCTAGTATGTCCAAGTTTCTGTTAACAGCAGAAATAAAAGCAAAGTTATTTTAACGTTGTACATATAGAATTCATTTTAATATTTGTGAAAAGCCAATTCTATAAGATGTATCTATAGCACAGGTTTGCCTAAATTAACTGTGGGGAAAAAAAAAATCAGACATGGATGTTAAAAATGCTCGTAGACATCGAGTCAAATGCGAGAGGAGGAAAGGACAGGGGCTTGTAGCAGTCAGTGATGCACACACACTGTACTTGTGCTACAGAGCAGTAGGTGGCACTGACGGTGCTCCCACGAGCTCTCCAGTGTCCCTGTCGTTTTGTCATTGCAGAGTTTAGGGAAGATCAGGGAGGGGCCCAGAAGTGCTCAAGGGACAGCCCTCATTGCCTGCCTGGCAGCAGGTTCACCTCATGACAGCTGAGAAGTGATGGCCTTCACTCCTGCCATGGCTGTGCGAGGCCAAAAAATGCTCCAAATCTCCCACAGGTGGAGAATTTTCCTTCCAGAGGACAGGCATGTAGGGTAATCCTGTGAAACTGCTGGGAGGCAGAAGGGGCTACAAAACATTTGATGGGACACGATGGATTTTTCTCAGTGACACCTGGTATGTGTTGTATCAAATTAGGAATTTGGGAGTGCATGGGCTCCAGGACACACCAAACCAAAGACATTCCTATCAGCTGGTCTGAGAGGCTGATATTCCCAGCTCTGCAGAATATTTTGACCTCTACTGTTTCATCCAGGAGTGACAATGAGAGCCATCCTGCAACTTACTATGGGCAAGTTTAAGGTTAATTTTTTTGGACTTGGCTTTGGAGAATTATGCCAGAGTAGCTTGGTCACTAAGCTGGATCCTACAACTTGGATAAGCATCAGAATGCCACCATCTTATTTAAAGTTTAAAATAAATGCTGTGATGAGCAGGTATCCCTCTGAGGGACAGGACTGCTCAATGCATAATCCATGCTACAATTAATGTATGCCATTTTCCCATGTGAGCAGAGATTTGGGAATGTTCCCTTTTGAAGTTACCTCACCTGAAGTGATCTCCTGACAAAGGAAGGACAATACAGCTCACATTCTTGGAGAGGGAGCAGTGTCCCTGTCTGTAGCTCCAGGCAGGCACTAGGCATTAGAGACTAAAAAATTCCCACTAATTCTACTGGGAAATAAATGCACAGGCACATGTAAACAATTTCTGAGAGACAACAATATTTTTTGTGTGCTGTCAGATATGGCTGTAACTTGAAAAATAAAATGTTGGGCTAATACACTGTTTTGCCTCCTTTCTACTGCTCAGTGTGATGCCCCACCTATAATTCAGACTCATGTACAAAGACACAAACCCTTTCACAGGTACACACATGTATTTGCTTTGATAATGATTCGTTTCCTGAGGTCAGCACAGTGTTTGTATCACATTTAGCATGGGAATTTGTCAGCATGTTGGTGTAACCTGTGGTATTTTCTACTTAACTAAAAGTTGTAATCACGGCGAGACAGAAGCCTCAGCTGCTTATGTCATAAAATCATGGAATGGTTTGGGTTGGAAGGGACCTTAACAATCATCCAGTTCCAACCCCACTGCCAGGGGCAGGGACACCTGCCACTGTCCCAGCTTGCTCAGAGCCCCATCCAGCCTGGCCTTGGACACTGCCAGGGATCCAGGGGCAGCCACAGCTGCTCTGGGCACCCTGTGCCAGGGCCTCTCCACCCTCACAGGGAACAATTTCTTCCCAATATCCAATCTAAATCCCCTCTCTGTCAGTGTGAAGCCATTCCCCCTTGTCCTGTCACTATTTGCTCTTGTAAATATTTGCTCTGGAAGTTTCTGGTTTTGTCTTGACTCCTTTGCTTACAATAGTTCTTTTTCCTTTCTGTTACATCAAAGTCAACTCTTTCCAGATTTGTTTTTTGTTGTGAATTTTGGGTTTATTTTTTTGTTGGGTGGGCATCTTTTTTTCCTGTTAAAAGGCTCAGACTAGGTATTAATTCTTACTACATCTGTTATCTTGAGTGACCTTGGAGGAATTGTCAGGGCTGACAGCAAGTGGCCACTGCATCATTTTACCTCTCTGGTTGCAAACCAAGGTTTCCATGCTTTGAAAGACTATGCTGCAAACAGAGGCGCAGTGCTGAAAGAGGCATTTCCATTCGTTCAGCTGAGGAAGTATAGTGAGGACTTTATAAAAAACAGGTTATGCCATGATAACCCTTTAAAATAAAATTTAACATACTGAAATTTAACCCCATTCACCAAACCACTTAAGCATAAATCCTACTCTGTGCAATAGAGGCACTCAAGCTAAGGTCAGTGTGGTCTTAGCATCTTTTCTGCCTCCTTGGGAGCCACTCTACTGATTTGAATGCCTTTGAAGTGTATAAAAATAAGATATTTGTGCTTATTGTTCTGTCTTTTGTCTTTAATAAACCTAACCAAACAAACAAAACCCTGCAGCACGCAGAATCAAACCAGTACAGAAATAATGTTAAAATTATTTCCTTCTGCACAGCAATTTGCTATGGGAAAAACGAACTCAGAAAAATGAACAGAAGTTCAATAAATACTCTTCTAGACTGATCTTCAGTCAGAGTATCAGGGTATCAGGGACTCTGCTACTGTGGGTAGGAAAATCAAGTTTGATGTGGTTCTTAGACTGATTCCCAATGATACTGGGACAGTATTCCAGTATCTGGTACTGATGGAGACTGCTGAGTGAACAGAGACTTTGGAAATCATTGCATTTCTCTCTTATTGCCCAAAATACAGGATTAGCATCACAGAGAAAGACGTATCTCAAGCAAAAAAAATTTTTTTTTGCTTTTCTTTGCATATGCATTTAGCATATCTCACAGAGGAAGAATTATCAATACTCCATTCCAGAAACCAGTGTTAGTAGGAATCCACCTTCATGCTATTTTTGACTGATTTTCTGGATTTTTTACCTCAGGTATTGAATGTGTAAACACACCTAAACAATGCTGAAGAGCTATTAAAGAGAAGGCCATAAAGAAAAAGGTATTTACTCAGAAATCTTACTTTGCATAGCCACTGCCTGGTCCTTGTTGCTTATGTTTGCAGGTAAATTATTCATTTCAGACACTGAGCAAATCCAGCCCTCCTGAGCCTGACCTTTCCAACCTCTCCATTCTAAGTTAATGATTTGCACAACTCCCTTGCTGGCACAGAATAACAAGTGACACAGCAATGGTATCTCAGGAGCAGTTTATAAAAATGTAGTACACCATAGGGACTGGTGTGGATTTTAGGAAGGCCCTGGCTACTGTAGTCTAAAAGGCTTTGGGAGTTTTGCCTTGCATAAGGCTGGATTCACACACATGCTTTAGGGGAGAATTGTTTATAGGAGAAAGAAATTCCCAAAATTAGACATTGCCCTGGGAGGCCACAGGAGCACAATGTAAGGATCTGACTCCTCAGTGTTTCTGGGCTACTTGTCACACTGACATCAAGGAGCTCAGCATCCACATTCCACTGAGAGTTTGTGGCTTAATTGTTCTGACTTATACCTGTAAATCAGGGGAAATAGCATTTCTTTGCAGCACAAGGCTAAGAGGAACTGTGTAAATACAAGGTAACAGGAACTCAGTGAGCACCTGAAGTCACCTAATTACCATAAACCACGGTTCTAAGTTAGCTGGCATTAAAGTCACACAAGCACTACAAGTGTTCAAAATGCATTTATAAAACATTTTCATCCTTCTGCAGCCAGGTGTTCTTTTTAACAGTCTCATTGTTTAAACGTGCCTTCAACTCCCTGCCCCAATTTTACCCTTTGACCAATTAAAAAGTACAATTTAGCACTAAAAGTCAGTGAAATCCCTTGTGTCTGTTGTCTGTCAACATGTACATTTGCAGGGTAATCAGACTGACTTTCTGCTCTGCAGCCAGTACTTGTGCACCTGCAAATGCAAGGGGGTCCAGAGCCTTATGGCAATTAAAATAACATTACTCCTTGTCTTACCCTGTGTGAGTGAGCAGAGCAGGTTGTCCTCAGTTTTCTGAAGTGTTTTGAAGTGTTTCTCCTTGCTGGCTGCACTACTCTGTCCAACAGCACCACAATGTTGGACCAAGGAGTGACCCAGGCACCTCTTGACACATAGGAATGTGGCTAAAAACCTGTATTGCCTTTCTTGGGGTAAAACAAGCAAAGTTTGTGTATCAATGGCCTGGACAAACAAAGCATACAGAAGATAAACATGAGACTATTATATTTGGATAAAACCCCACAGATGTCCTATAGCAATATTGTTATTTAGGAATTTATATGGTTGATATAAGACTAAATTGTGGATAGACTCCAAGCAACAGGGGGTGATAGGCTGGGATTGTGTAAACACACACAGGGAAGCTGTTCCACAGCCATGAAGCTGCAATGAAGATAAAATACTGTGAGTGGTAAGATTCCTAAGAGAAAATAATCACAGTGTCATTTATGTATTTGAATAGGGCTTACAAACATCAGTGGATGCAAGTAATAGTTGAAGAACCTATTTATAAAAGCTCAAAATCCAGTAACCTAAGATACTTGTTCCTATTTAACAATTTTGAACTAATCCTCCGTAACACCCAGGATGCCTATTCACTGCTGCTTAAATTTTTTAGAATTTTCCCTCATGATGTCATATCCCCAAAGACAGAAGTTGAAAAAAAGGAAAGCAGAAAGGAAAAAAAGGGTAGTACAGCGAGGTTGTTGATGTGCAAGAAAAGTTCTCACCATGCAAACCAATTTTTTCTTCATTCCTTCAGTTCCCTCCTTCACTTAGTCTTTAAACAGAACATATTTTGTCATGAGCTCTCTGCTTGCTTAATGTCTAGGCACTAAAGATGATGTTAAGTCCGTGATCACTAACAAAAAAACCTCCCCTGTGGACCTGGAGGGGCCTGAAGTAGCTGACAGCCAGCAGGTGACAGAACCCCTCAGCTCAAGCACCAGGACCCTGTGTGTTCACAATGTACCTCTGGGTCTCAGTTTGCCAACCACAGAACAAGGTCTGACCCTACCATTGTAATGGGTGAGGATGCAATCAGTGATAAATCCTGTTTGCTGTAGCCAGGTGACCTTCAAAAATCAATATATAACACCAGCAGAAGGGGAAAGGGCCCACTGCCTGTTCCCAGAGGCAGGTGATGCCTCTTCATGCACATCCCTCAAGAGTCCTGCAAGGTCTCACAACACAACTTTGAATTACTTCATCGACTGAGAAGAGTGTAAGAACAAAGCCAGGAGAACTGTGCAAGGTTCCTGTACTAAATGTGCTCGGGTGAATTTTCCTAATGAGTGTGTCCTGGCAAGAGTAGCACCTTGTGCCATTTGCCTCCTAACTCCAGCTGATTATGAACAGTTCTTAGCAGGAACTTTAATCCATCTAGGTGTGGAAAGCCTTCCAGTAGCATCTCCACACCAAGCTAGGAAAGCAGAGAACATAATTTTCTCCTTCCTATTGGCAAAGAAGTCTGAAATTTAGCCTGTAACTAAGAATAAAACATCTCTTGAGGCTTCCCTGGGATACCCTTTGCAAATAAAGCTGCCAGCAGCATCCCGTGCATATTTCAGTAACTGCATGATCCTTACTGAACCACAGAAGTTAACCTGCAATATAACAACACTTGCACGATCTTCCCTTCTAAAAGCAACCACAAAAATTAAGCTACCTGCTTGTCAAAGTGTTTTAGTCCAATATCCAAAGCATTTTAATGCAGACAGAAAAGAGCTTTAACTTGCTCCAGCATAGTGTCAGACCAAAACTTACAGGCCTCACAAGAGAGATGGATTTGATGCTGTCTGTCCTCTGGACATTTAGGTTGAGTAGTTCTATTTTATGGTTAATGCTTACTCCATAATGGTAAGTGAATAAGAAATAAACTTTATGATTTTTTGTTTAATCTGCTCCCCCTCCAAGTATATAAAGCCTTTATCAATCATGCTGAAATTTAGAGATTTAAGACCCAACTTGGCTTGTTTAATAAACAAGACCAAAGCCACAACATTCCAGTCTAAGTCCAGAAAAAAACTTGAATTTTGGATAATCAAATAGAAAATAATACTGTTTTTTGAATTATTAGAACTAGACACCATTAACGAACAAAGAATTTAATCCAGCAGAGGGAAGGATCTATGAGACTCCTGCACCAGTGGCATACAGAACCTTATTGCTGGCATATTTTTGGCTGGTGGCACAAAGCCAAATGCTCATTCCATTTCCTCTACCCATGAGTAAAATGATGAAGTTTTTTATCAGAAACAGGTCTGGCAATGAACTACACTTAGCACTTGGACTGAGAAAAGCCTCACAGCAAGGTGGTGTTAGTGAAATCCCACCAATTCACTCTTACCACCTTGTTTCCAACCTTTTAGAAGGACACATCAGGTCTGTGCTTCCATGCAGCCTGTGGCAAACACTAAAGGAAGAATGCCAGAGTAAGGCAGATAATTTACATACTGAAAAAGAGTCACTAGGACAACCAAAGATGCCTGAAAATTGCTTTATTTGTTCATAAGGTTTGTGCGTTACAGCAAGCGTTTAGTTTAGCTACCATGGACAAAGTCTGGAAGAATATTTCCTGTTAACCATTGAGATACACAGTTAGTAGAACCCTCATGTGCAAACAACATGCTGTTTTTCTATTGCTGGAATCAATATTCACGAGTTACAGATCCTTGATATCCTTCTGGACGTTCCACAGTGTCTCTGCACTCTTCCTCAGCTGGGCCACTTCATCGTCCTTCAGCTTTTGGTTGATGACACTTGTCAGGCCAGAGGCACTTAGGACAGAAGGCAGGCTCAAGAAGACATCATTCTCAATGCCATACATGCCCTGTCACAAACAAAAGAGATCAGAAACAGGCCTGTCACCACAGATCTGTTTATGTTGCAGGGAACCTCCTCACAGCAGAGCTCAAAAACCATCGTTTTACAACCTGCAGAAAAATTTCAGCCACGATGTATTCAAGAAAATAAATAGTACAGAGCTGTCTTGGACCAAATGCCTGGCCATACCAAACAGTTGATGGCAGAAACCCCACCTTCAAACCTCTCTCTCACTTGTAGTTCTATCCAGCGAGGAGATGAAAAGATTCAGAGGATTAGGCCAGGCCAACAGAGGGAGCAGTTCCCCCTGCCCAGAGCCCTTGCTGCAGCAGAGCTTGTGGAGCTGGTACAGACCACATGCAGCCAGTTACACCACCTATTAAAGGACAGTGGTCCTCCAAGAAGTCTTCCACTTTTACACTGAAAACTTCCTTTCAAGGCATTTGCATATGCCACACATGGCAAAGCCTCACACAAGGATTGTTCTGCACAGAGAACTTTATTTTCAGCTCCATACCTGTGAGAGGAGTAGGCTAAGAGGTCAGCCCAGAAGAAACAGCAATAGTAAGCTGCCATTTGAAATTCCAAGTATTATTTTACAAAGCTCCCTTCACTCAGCACCTTGCTAACTGAGGCTAGTTAGCTTGTCCAGAGCAATAAAATGAGCCAGAGTGTCCAATCAGCCCCCAGTTCTCACCTTTACCAGAGTAGCCACTGAATGGACCCGGTACAGGTTCTTCAGGATGGTCTCACAGAGGTCAGCCACACTCAGGCCAATAGCCCAGTTTGTGTATCCCTTTAGTTTGATCACCTCGTAGGCACTAAGGAAACATTGCAATACAACTTCATTAAGATGTCTTCAAGCAAGTCACTGCAAATTACAAGCCTTAAAACCAGTGAATGTTAGCCATTTAAAAATTTTCAAACTCCTGAAACACACTGTAAATTTTGGAATTAAAATGTCCAAGTTATGCGTTTCAACATTAGAGGATAAAGCATAAAATCTACATTATCCCCTATGCATAATAAAGAATCCTGTTGTTCTCACAGGATTAGCTGAAAGCAAAATTAGGTCTCATCTAGGAAGAGATCCTAGTGTTAAGTAGAAAGCTACACCTGTACCTCACAAGTTCTCTGTTTCAGTCAGGGGCACAACAGAACAGGCAAACATTTAGAGTCAAAGCACCACTACATCCTGAGGTTTTTAGCCAACATCTGCACACACTTTATCCCAGTGAGTGTGTACTCCTTTCACAAAAGACTTAGCAATATGTAGTCAGCTGTACACAAACTCTCCTGCATCCAGGAACAGAATTTTCCCCAATTCCAACACTCTGCTCACAGAAACACGCTACCTTTTCCTGGGCTTGTGCCCTTTGAACAAAGTTACCCATTGGAGAAACTCCATGTGGGAAAACAAGCACCCACAGCTCTAAGTGCTCCAGCACTTGAGTGGGTTTGTTATGCAATAACTTGTCTCCCTGCAGGATAACAGATCTTACCAGCTGAAATCCTGCATTTCTGTGCTGAAAAAAGCAGTCCCACTCACTCAAGCAACCCTCCACCTAAGAGGGCATGAAAGCTGCACCAAAACAGAGGCAGAGTGCAGACAAACTGTTGTCAGCATGGCATCCATCCACATTACCCCTCAGGTCATCATACCTTGCAACCACCAGCTTGTGGATCTCCTTCCAGTTCTCAGGATCACTGTCAGTTCCCATGGCAGGGTTCAGCTCCTGGAGGCGAACCCCTGCCACGTTCATGCCACTCCAAACTGCCACTGCAACAGAGGCAGGACATCAGTGCCAACAGCACTTGGCAACTCCCCCTCCACCTCTCCTAGCTAAAATAATTGCAAACAAAGGAGGAGCAGCCAGAATCACAGCAATGGTTGAGGCAGGTTTTAAGTTTTTATTTAGCTACAGTTAAATCTGAGAACTCTCGGAGTCAAACATGAGACTGTTTTAGTACTGGCACTTTAACAAGTCACTTTTAACATTTGACAGCAGAACTTTCAGACCCTGCAAGTTTCTGAAGTCAGAAAGATCAAATTCTAGTAAAAAGGGATATTTTAGTTACCCAGCCTTTTAGAACTGATTTTACTCAAAACTGCAGCATTTGCAGTTTCATTAATCACTATTAGGATTAGCCTTCAAGAAGTCTATTCTTATTTACACGAATAAGAGGGTAGCAATATGCAAACTTAGAATATCAAGACAGGAATTTGCACCTCTCCCTGCATCCTGGAAGCTCAGAAGCAGGCTCAGTCGCTGCTTCTGGGAAGTAAGCAGGAATTTGGAGTTACTTCAAAGCAAAAGCAACTGTGACAATGACACAGGGTAAGTTCTGCATGTGCTCAGCCAAACTCTGCTTTCGTTGGTGAAGGGCTGGCTACAATAACTGCTGCTGTTGATCAGACGCTGTACTTTGATCAAATGCAATGGGACAATGAAGAGGTGGCTCCCTCAGAAATACACAGCACGAAAATATAAAGCAGTAACCATCTACATAAATGTTCTGCTGCAGCATTTCAGACTTGGAATACATGAACTGAATTAGGACAGATAAACTTCTTTCATTTCACATTTTAAAACTACCTTTCCTTTAAACAGCAAGGAGAAAAGTCCCAAAATAAGGTAAGGGATAATTTTGTTAGCCTGAATCTGGACTGCTAGAGTAACAAGCTCTGCTACTGACCTAGCAAGTGCTGATACTGCTTTCAGAGAACTGTGCTACAGGCTATGGAATGGTGCTCCAAAAACTGAGGATAAAGAGAAGGAGCAAGCTGTAGCCTTCATGACACAACCTCACAAAACTGGCCTTTTCAGTTCAGGCTTTAATTGTACAGCCACAATCACATTTATTAAATATGTGTAGGCAGATTTCCTGTACTTCTCCCAACTCTAATCTTCATAAAAATACTGCAAAGTACCAGTTACTCGAGCTCAGCTGCAGCTGTTCCTTCAGAACCCTGTAACAAACCTCAGGCCCCAACCTCTGATATTCCCAGGGAGGTCACAAGTGCTCCTTACCACTGGAATCACCGTGCTCTCCCAAGATCCAGCCATGGCAGCTGCTTGGATGGACCCCAAGTCTCTCGGACATCAGATAACGGAATCTGGCCGTGTCCAGATTGCAGCCACTTCCAATCACACGGTTTTTTGGCAGCCCACTCAGCTTCCATGTGACATAGGTTAATACATCCACTGAAAGGAAAAGCATGCATGGCAAATGAAACTCCACTCGCACCAAGAACGCTCCAACAATTACCTTAATGAGCATAGCAGGGCAATCAGAAGGACTCAAAACACAGTTGTGCTCAATGGTCAAGGAATTTGGGATCTGACTGTTGGGGGGATTAAAATGGATGCAGGGCTTGAAAGTTTGAACAGTAGCTTGATGGGGCCTAAGAAAATTCGAGGAAGGTCTTTAGAGATTAGATTCCTACCAGCTAAAGTTGGACACACTTTTTTTGGTCACAGTTAAAGCCCTGGGGCATTCAGAACTGGGTTGGATCTCATATGGCTAAAACACTCCAGCAATTTCCTGAATAATGCTCCCTTCCAGTTCACCATCACAACAGGTTAAACAATTTACAATCACAAGTCTGAGATTTACATACTCTTTGTAGTTGGTTATTCCTTCAGTTTAATTTCTTGATTTATGCACTAAGCACTTTCTACATCTACCACCTCTGCAGCATGAAAAGCCAGATGAGCAATGTGCTTCAGCTGCATGTGTTTCTAAAAATACAGTTGTAGGAAAAAACCCAAAGCTAGGTAGGGCAGACGGAAGGATGTGAGCAGAGAGAAAAACCTCTAACCCTCAGCTTAAAGCAAAGACAATAACCAGGCTGCAGGAATTGACTCCAACTCTGAGGAGCCAGGCAGCTCTCAGGAGGGAACACATTTCTGTACACAGATCTGAAATGCATCATTTGCTCTGCTCAGGCACCAAAGCACAGCTCACACCTCACAAGTGGCATGTTCCCTACAGCTTCAGCTGGGGCAGGGAAGGGCATCAAGGTCACACCCCCAAAGTCCCTTCTCATGGGCTCACAACGACCTTCACTATATAAAACTAGCAGACAGAACTCCACACACTGAGAAAACAAAGGATTATAAAAATAATTCTGAAAAAGCAACATGCAATTTTCCTCCTGCAGCTGGGGAGAAGCTGACAGGTTGAATTCATCCTTGCTAGAACAAGAACAGCCTGTTCTTTGTCTTAGTTTGGTTTTCAGGTAAGTGCTTAAAACTGCTGCAAGTTACTGTATTTGCTCAGAACACTGGCTAATTGTACACCAGGTAATTACTAAACCCCCAACAGAGCATGCACTGGTTCCACTCTGCCAGGTCATCTTTAAAAGCAGTGTCACTTCATCCCCACAGTTCTTCAGTACTGGTTTCTGATGTTGAATTAAGCAAAGACAACCCTACAGGGACACCCTAGAAAACACACCAGAATATTTACAGTCACCTTTAGACATCCAAATATCCAAGCTGTCTCAGTGCAATGAGATACTTGCAAGTAAACGCACAAATATGCACAATTAACTCTTTTTCTCTTTTAGTTCAACTGTGGAGTACAGTCAGCCCTTGTTTCACCATAGGCTTCAGCATGCAAATTCTTTTTCCTGAAAATATAGCCACGACTATAGGGCAAGTTCTTCATGCTGAAAAACAGCCCTATCCTAGCCAGACAAAAAAGCTATCCATTAGAGATAAAAAAATTAAACTTCCTACTGCTTAAGCCAAAATATGCAAAGAACTTAAGTATTTATCACAAAGCATTCTTTTAAAATATGGACACCATGACAAGTTCTGAATAAAGAGAGCATCAGAAAGCACAGAGTATTTGTCTGTACTCTTAGATGTCCACAAAAAGCTATTAAGTTTCAACAATTTGTATTTGAAGAGATTTTGCTGAGAACTGATGTTTTATCTTGTCAAACCAAACCTGTATTAGGTTTGTATTAAGTATTTAGGAAAAGACTGCCTCACCTGGGTTGGAAACCACCAGGATGATGCAGTTGGGGCTGTGCTTGACGACCTGAGGAACGATGAATTTGAAGACTTCCACATTCCTCTGCACCAGGTTGAGCCGGCTCTCCCCCTCCTGCTGACGGACTCCTGCAGTCAGCACCACGATCCTGGAGTTGGCAGTGACAGCATAGTCTAACCAGAGTACAGGGGAGAAGACACAGAGTGTGTTTGAAGTAATGCCACTAATTCCAGTAGCATTGTGTTGTTACAGGAGTTACAGGGAGCTTCTGCACTGTGCATTGCATTCAAACCCAAAAGCACGAGGCATCAGTTTGAAAGCCAGCACTATCTCCTAACACTGACCTGATACACCCATATGTGGGTGTTGAGAGTACATTTAACCTTTCTGACTCTTACTTCCACTATGAAAATAATACCATTTTTTCTACATACAGTTTCACTAAAATCAGTTTTACTAAACAAGCCCCAAATTGTAAAGTGATTTAAGAGAGAGCCCAGCTCAAGAGCCACTCCCATTACGGTGTTCATCAGAACTCACCCCAACTCACACACTTCACCTTTTTCAATGCCAAATCCTAAGAGTTCTTTAGAACTGCACAACTAATTCTCCACTACTAAGCCAAGTCATAGAATATCAGTGTTAAATCCAAGAAACTGAGGTGCACCTTTGTCTGCCACGATCTTGTGAGTGTGAAGGAACACGCTCCCATGCAGCAGGTCCATCATTTCTCCTTTTAGTTTGTCTTCCATAACATCGACCAGAGCAAGCTCATCACAAAGACCCTGAAAACAATAAAATTTGGAGTCAATGAAGCAGCTCACAGGCATTTTAAATTTAGCTCAGAGCTAAATTATATTTTAAAGTAACACGTTTCACCCATCTGAAAGCAGCTCTTCTCCAAATCAAGCAGCACTATCTTGGTGTTCTGATGCATCTCACAAAGTAAGAGGCTACTACAGCACAGGTTCATGAAACTCACTCAGACTTTCCAAAAAAGGTATAACTTGTGGGGAATTCGAGTGCATAGCCAACCCTCTGCTAAGAAAGCACTTCTTAATTTAGTTATTACCTTTGGAAAAAAGCTGCATCTTTCAGAGTTGTGGCAAACCCTCTAAATCTATCCAGCAAATAGGCCTGCTTTAAATATTTAAATATCTGAAAGAACACACCGTATAATTATCCAGTAAGTACTCTCTTTTAATATGCCATCGGTCAATTAATTGCACAAAAATATACAATGGGAATAGACTTCCTCAACACTAAAACTGAGAGGAAAAGGATTCTTTTGGTATTTTTCTCTACAGGAGCTACTGTGTGATATTTACACTGCAGAACAGATTTAGCTCCCATTTCTAAATCAGTATGGTAACATCAGTGACTTGTCTCTAACTGAGCAGGAACTAAATAACCAACATGGAACTTTTAGAGTCATGCAAATTTATATATTTAATACCACACCAACAAACTGAAATCAGTACTAGAGCCAAGCATCTTGCAGAAGTCAAACCCACATCATGTTGGCCAGCAGTGGCTGAACATGAGCCAGCCTAGCTGGCCAAAAAGGCCAAAGGCATTCTGGCTGTATCAGGAATAGTGTGGCCAGCAGGACCAGAGCAGTGACTGTCCCTCTGGGCTTGGCATTGCTGAGGCCACACCTCAAATCCTGTGTTCCCTAACTACAAAGATATTGAGGGGCTGGAGCGTGTCCAGAGAAGGGAACGGAGCTGGGGAAGGGGCTGGAGCAGCAGGAGGGGCTGAGGGAGCTGGGAAAGGGGCTCAGCCTGGAGAAAAGGAGGCTCAGGGGGGACCTTGTGGCTCTGCACAACTCCTGACAGGAGGGGACAGCTGGCAGGATGGGGTGGGGTTTGAGCTCTGCTCCCAGGGAACAAGGGACAGGATACACGCTGTGCCAGGGGAGATTTAGATGGATAGGAGGAAAAAATTCATCACCAGAAGGGTGGTCAGGCTGCCCAGGGAAGCTGTTGGGTGACAATCCCTTGATGTGTTTATAAAACTTTTAGACATGGCACTTGGGGACATGCTGGACTTGGCAGTGCTGGATAATGGTTGGCCTCAATGATCATAAGAGATCTTTTCCAGCCCAAATGACTCTATGACATTATTAGAATTCATTTACAAGAACCAGATGGTTTTATTATAAAAACGTTTTCTACTGCAGCTTATAGCTGTGAGAGAGTAGAAGCAGAAGCCTGACTGAAATAAACTCCATGTCATCATCCATGCTTGAAAATTT
Organism: Leptocoma aspasia; assembly: GCA_013399835.1. Lineage (NCBI taxonomy): Eukaryota > Metazoa > Chordata > Aves > Passeriformes > Nectariniidae > Leptocoma > Leptocoma aspasia. The sequence continues at coordinate 951,149 of VXAX01007766.1, read as the reverse complement.
AAAACAAATTCTTATTCTGGGTTTGGTGCATACTGTTCATTAACAGTAAAACTTTGTGCTTAGATATCTGACAAGGCAGTTTGATCCTGCTTAGAGAAGCGCATTAAATGAATGCTGAATTGTGGTTCAATTTCTGGTAACATCACCTCGCTCCCTCACAGTTTAAACCACTTCAAAAACAACTGATTTCAGACCATGAGAAGCAACCATGTGCTTAAAAATATAAATATAAAAACCCACCATGAACTACCACTGCTTTTCCATTCAATTTCTTCTTTATTTACTTGTTTTAAAAGCTATTTGCCACTTTCGCATCAGTTTCACTTAGTTTCACTGTGGCCTGTTCTTACTGTCAGTTTTTCCTTGCTCACAGGGCTCATGAATATCAGCAAGTGAAAAGCCTTACCTTTTTTTTTTTTTTTTTAACAATTAAACATGCATTAAAACATGCATCCTCAGAGTAATACATTGGAGGGTCATTTACAAACAAAATACAGCTGGTTTATTCGTACAAGCAAGATTTTTCATCGGACTGTGAGCTACCTGATTTAAGATCTGCCCCTGCAAGGGGGCAGGGCATATCTGTTGATGCCTTCTTTTGGAAACAAAAAAAGTCTGCAGTTTCCATCTGTCTTTTCAAATTTAATGAATTCAATATTCTCTAAAAACAAAGTGCAAAGAACAAGACATCCTCATTCATTAATAAGCCTTTACTTTGCTCAAAGACTGCACCATGAGGTTTGACAAAAATATCCCACAAACCAGTAACACAAAAAGTCATCATAACCTTCAAGTCCAGCCCTCTGTTTTTAGTTATTTAAAAACTAGCTAACACCCCTCTGGAAAAAATAAAGTCATATGAACAAGCAAAAAGGGCTTAAAAGAAATCAAGAAGCTGCTAAAAGGGATAGCAGTATTTTCAGCTACTAGGGCACATATTCTTTAAAAGAAAAAAAAGCAAACAATCCTGATTCCTATCCTATATTTCACCTAGATTTTTGCTCTGTCCCCTTTCTTTGCCCAGCAGAGCTTCCTCACCAAGCAAACTCCAGCTTTTTTGTGGAAGAATAATAAAATTAAGAAGAGAACAACAAGTTTGGCAGGGGCTGCAGAATCATTCCTACCTACATTTTCCCAGCAGCCTGGAAGATCCTTCTGCCTAATGAGACATTTACTGCTAAGCACAGACAGAAAGGTGAGAGAACAAGGAGAGGCTGAATGTGGAGGTCAGGCTTGTAGGTCACTGCTTGCTTACCCGAGCTGCTAACGATTCATTCCTGTGCCAACCTCCCAAATGTCCCACCTTTTGCTATGAAAGGCAGTGCAGAGCACGACAGCACAGGGGCTTGGAGAGCGCACTGTCCTTGAGCCGTACCTTTCCAAGGATGCTGACAGCAGCGGCCATCCCAACCATGCCAACCCCTACAACCGAGACCTTGTTGTTCGGCACCTTGGTTCCCTCCGCAATGGGGCTGAGCAGCTTGTCCTTGACAGTGGCCATGGTATTCTGTGAGGAGACACGGAAAGATGTGCATCAGAGCTGGCCAGAGGGAGCTGAAAGGAATGTTCTGAATGGAGGAGTCAACTGCCACAGCCGGCTCTACGTAAGGCAGCTCCGGGCACGCTGCCCTTGCTCGCAGGGCTCCTTCCCAGCCACGAGTCACCACACACGGGGCTCTAGGTCCCTGCCTTCCCTGTGCGCAGCCAGGGGCTGAACGGCGGAGATTTCGGCAGCACATCCCGCTAACGGCGTTCCCAGAGCCGCCCGCCGGAGGGTGGAATTCCATCAGCGCCGCCGGGCTCTGGGCATTCACCTCTCGGCACACCGGGGCTCCGGGACGGGACTCCACGAGGCAGCCGGGCCGCAGGGAGCGGGCTGGCATTTCCCCGGCTCCTTTCCACGAGCTCCCGAGGCTCCCCGTGGCCCACGGCCGCGCCAGGCCGCAGCGCAGCCAGGGGCCGCGGCGGCACCGGGGCGCCCTGAGCACGGCCGGGGACCAGCCCGGAGCCACAGCCCGGCTCCGGCCACCCCAAACCCCAACGCTCGGGCCCTCAGCCCGGCTCCGGCCACTCCAGACCCAAACCCAAACCTCCGGGAACCGCAGCTCGGCTCCGGCCATTCCAGACCCCAACCTGAACCCTCGGGAGCCAAGCCCGGCTCCGGCCACCCCAGGCATCACCCGCAAGCCACGCAGGGATGCTCGCTCCGCGGCAACGGCGGAACCCCGGCGGGATCAAGCCGCCCGGGGCAGAAGGGATGGGCCGGCTGGGCGGCCATCCAGCACCCGCAGTCGCGGAGCGGGGACTCCCCGTACGCACCGGGTAGCGGGAGCAGCGCGGAAGCGGCGAGCGGAGCGCAGTGTGCGGGGTGTGCGGGGCTCGGGCAAGGAGCGCTCCGCAACGGAAAGGGCGCGGGGCTCGGGCAACTGGGGGGAGGCGGCGGCCGCGCTCAATCCCCGTCAAGGACGGAGCCTCAAGGGTGTCGCCGCTCCGCCCCGGCCCCGCAGTGGCGCAGGGCCGGTGTAGCTGGCCCGTCCCTGGAGCTGTGTCCCCGCTGGGTGCGATGCTGCCGGGGCCGGGGCTGGCCGTGCGGCGCTGGTGGCCTCGGCAGCGTTACTTTGACAGGAGACAACGCGGCTGTTGGTCCCGAGCCAACAGGCTCGGCAAAAATGAAGCATTTTACCTGATCTTTCGGGGAGAAGTTGCTCAAGTTGGGGGTGTCTCCTCAGTCAGGGGTATCTGATTTTTGCGGTCGCTGATTTCTGCCCTGGGGCTGACTGCGGTTGGTTTTTGGTGGTTGGACGAATCCCTCCTGGAGGCACAGAGCGATGCCTTGACAAGAATAAGGGATGTAACTTGAGGCAGGCCAACAAAGAATGTAACCTGAGCAGAGTCACCACCACCGCGCCTCCTCCCTCTCCCTCGGTCACGGCCAGACCCACAGCGCACTCACTCTCTTTGGCGATATCCCAGTAGGGCATCCCTTAAAAATGGTAAGAAGCGTGAATGTAGTTTAACGCCTTGTTAAAGTAATAAGCACATCCGGCACTGTAAGTAGCAATAAGAGTCAGATGATGATTTCCTTTTCCTCAGACCCGCGGAACACACAAACTGAAAATCTGGGTGTACGATCGGCCACTGCTGCTGAGCAGAGAAGGAGGTGATTTCTTGAAATAGTGATTTCTTGGCATAGTGATTTCTTGGCATTCCTCCAGGACCGAAGCAAGCAAAATACAGAATAATAGCAAATAGTGTTTGTTTCATCTAGTGCTGTAGCATTACATCTTTCTAGCTGTAAAGGAAGAAAGTAGGAGCACAACACTGAATGGTATGCAATTAGTTCCAGTGGGGAAGAAACCAGAAAGCTTTAGGTTCCTCATCACACATGATTTAGTATCTCTCAAAAGAGGGGAAACAGAACAGTAGATTGCAGAGTCCTCCCAAATAAGTCACTGGGTTAAATGGGACAAGGCAGAGAGCCTAGATCTGCCTGCCTATGACTATGGCTACCTGTTTTATTATCCTGTTGTTGTGGCTAGTTTAGAGTTTTATTGATTTTTTTTTTTCCAGATATTTTGCCAGGTTTAGTAATAACTGGATTAATTCCCTGTGGCTCACCAAGCGGCCAAACAAGCGATGGTGTGAGCGTGAGAGAGGTGGTGAGCATGGTGGTAAGCAAAGGATGAAACCTGCTTTTCTGGGCAGCAGATCAGTACAGATCCATGCTGGCTTTAAATCACTGTCTAACCGTGGCCTACTTTGCCTCTTCACATTGTTTGACTTGCAAAGGGTCCCCTGCAGGGCAAGAAATGAGTTAAGCCGTCCACATGACACTTCAGGTAGCAGCTTGCTGTAAGAATATTAATTCAAGACTTGGAAATTACAGCTGCAATGGGAGCTGGAGGTAAATAATAATTACACAATTAAATGTAAGGGTCAGAAAATCTAATATAATTACAACAGGAACATGAACAGCTGAAAGTTAAAGAAATAGGGAGGAAGGGCGATAAAAAGATTCTGGAGAGATTAGGGAAGGACCAGAGGAAGGTTTTTTAATTCCTGAACCATAACCAAGGGTCCTTGTACTGCCAGTGCCTGTTGTGAGGAATGTTCACCACTGCATTGTGTCTTCTTTGGACAGGATCCTTCTCTCTCCTTATGAACTTTCAACAAACAATTATCACAGTAGCATTTGGAATTAGGGAGGGAAATACCACATTCCAATTTGCAAGATATTAAAGCTTTGAAAGGCAGACTGGACCATTTACCACAGGTTACAACAGCTCTTCTGGGCCCTCATTTAGATCAGGCTTCATTTTGCATGCAGTGCTAAAAGCACAAGGTATTTAATCCCCTACCTGAAGTCCTCTCAATCTAAATAGACAAGGTAGGAGCAAGACAGTGGGTAGCAGAAAGAAGCTATTTCCCTTTTCCTGCTCTTAATTATTTACTTCCTTACTGTTCCAGATGATGGAGGATTGAGGCACAGAGAGGTGAAAAGATCTGCCCAAGGTCACACAGAAGGTCTCCTGGTGACGGGTCACAGTTTCAAAGTTCAGCTCAAAGTTTGGCAACATTGGCATTTTTGATGCAGTGCAGTTCTCCAGAAAAATAAACCCTAATGTTAAAGGACACAGTGCAAATAAATTTGCTTGGTAACCTTCACACAATTACAACATATATTTTGTGTATACATGTTAATCACTTCAACTTTTGGGTTGTATACAAAGCGTGTCATTAGATAAGTCTGAGATACTTCACTACTACCATCTGTCCCATCATCTTCCCAAAATGAAAGTAGGTAAGATTTTCCTGCTTCTTTTTCCCCAAAATACCCTTAAACCTGATAAAAAAAAGAGAGATCCCTGTTGGAAAACTCAGTTCATGGGACCATTTCACACAGGAAGATGCTGGTGTTCTGATGGCCATGGTCTGATGATGGCCATAGCCCTAAGTCATTAAGAGTTTGATTTAGGAAGGGAAGGAACCTGTTACACCACAGGATGGGATGTAGGGCTGCTGGCAATCTAAAGATTCTCTCTCACTGTGTTAGACCTGGTGGATCAGGTCCTTGCCCTACAGGATGGATGTGTTCTAAGGATTAATGCATGTGGATGTAATGGAGGGAAAAGAGATGTTCAGCTTTGCAAAATACAGAGAATTGAATTAATCTGCTGGAAATTGTTAAGTGCTGTCACACCCAGTGCTGGCAGATGCTGAATTAAAATTCTGGTCCACCTATGTTAATTCGGTGCTCCTTCACCTGGATTTGCCATTTGGAGGGAAAATGCATCACACAATAAAGAAAAATTATCTTGGAGAGGCACCTTTGCAAGCTTCTTTTTCCCTGTTTTTGTTTGAAGGAACGATTCCTTATTTTTGGCAGCGAGCTGAATTTCTGTTTAATTTTTGTTTAAAGATTAGACAGTGCAAACAGATAACACACTCATAATAGTTAAGTGCTTTATAATGGAGTTAATTAAAAAAAAAACCAAACAAACACATCATGAGCTTGGGGGCTATAGTGCAAAAGGAGTGAAATGTGATGATCTCATTTAATGAATATCTTTGATGCCAGAGGAAACAAATGGTGATAAGTTTTACAATTAGGTATGTAATAGCATCCAGTTTGTAAGAACTAAACTGCATTGATTTAATGAGCTCTGGCTCCTTAAAAAGTTCAGGAGAAACTACAGCTGCTAAACGAAGTGACAAGACAGAAATGGGGCAAACAGTGCATGTGCAAGCAAAAATACATGAAACTGAAATTACAGACAGTGGGTTTTTTTATCAGTAGATTAATTTCCATACAATAAGGATTTTTTTTTTCCTCTGAACTGTTTAACTGTTCAGAAAACTTAGCAGTCCTAAGATTTTTATGTATGGATTTTGTGGTTTTATTTGTATGTCTGAAGGAGTAAATATGGCCTTGTCAGGCTAACACCTCTCCAAACACAGATGCAAGGCCATGTTCATGCTGGAGAGTTTTTTACATCAGTGCAATCACTCCCTGTAATCACACACAGAGTGCAGCATATCTGGTATGTAGCACCTCAACTGATCTTTGTACAAAGATTTTTGTAGCAGTCCTGTACTGCACTGTTGTAATAGCAGTGAGGTAGAAGGTAAGAATTGCCTCCTGTAATACAAAAGCATCATGTTACAGTAGATTTTTCAGTAGTGCTTCACATAAAAACACGTCTTGTGACTTTAATGGCTTCTGAGGTAGTTCCACAGATGCAGGACTTACTACCTCTTTAGGAGCTGAATCCAAGTTTCCTTGTATGTGTGTTGTACTGGGAGAAGGAACTCCAAGTTCTGTTATTTGAACCCCCATGCCTGGATATTGCTTACAGTGAATTTTGGTGGAGAACGGATTCACTGCTCCCACTCCCACCTAGACTTTCACTTACATGATCCCACAATTCACCTTGTTAAAAGTAGTTCTGGGGACAGACCAAATGCATTTTTGCCTGTAATACAGAAAGCTTTGTCTGTGGTTTACATAAACCTCTCCAGAGCAGTCACAGGCTTGCAGCCACTGCCTTCGAAGCAGATTGCTGGTGTTAAGGGTCAAGGCTGACTGACCGCCCTCCTGTTTGGGAAGCATCCAGTGATATCTGAAGAACCTTTGCCATATTGCACTCTGGACCCTTAGCACTGCCATTCACAGAGCACAAGCTCTCTGGAAAAAGCTGTGGACACAGCTGAGCTTCCAGAAAGCATTATTTAACATTTCCCAGTAACGAGGGAGGTTTGCATCCATTGCTGCATCTGAGTCCTGTGTCTAGGGACAAGCTTTGCACTACACACAGAAGGGACTTGTAGTGGCAGGGATTTCTTTATGGAATTTGGCAGAATTCCTTTAATCAGGTGGTGTGATGGAACATCCTATCCTTGGTGGTGTTGGATTTCTGGGGAAGGGGAAGAGAACTGTTGGCAGTGTCAATCTCCATCCGAATGCTGGAGAGGCTCCTGAAGTGTCCTCAGTCACAGCTTGTTTCACCTGACCCTGCAAATCTGTTCCTCTGGTTAGAGGGGCTTGCAGGGCCCCAAATCATTGCTGGATGTGGGGACAGGTGCAAGTTCCCTGTGAAGTGATGAGAGTTATGTTTTCCAGTGCTGGTCCTAGAGGGTGATGCACAAAAGGTGAGGGAATATATCTGGGGACACATTTTGTATCTCCTCCTTCAAACTATAGAACATAGCTCAGTTATTCAACCAATCAAGCTTCCACTTTGGCTTGTAATGCTGTAGGCAAAGCCAAGTGAGACAGGAACTTTAGGATGACTGCAACAAATATCTTTGATTTGGATCTAACAGGTACCCACTTAAAATTTCTCTCCACAAAGAGAGCAGCCAAGGGTGATGTTTCCCAGCAGAGCTGAGTCCAAAGCTGAGCTCTGAGGGATCGGGCAAGCCTCAAAGGGCTGCCCTCTACCCCTGTTTATCCCTCACACCCACAAGCTTCTCTCATCTCTTCCTGAGCCATTTCAGCTCATTAAATCAGCAGGAAGCTGTCACTTTTATTTCCTTGAAGCAGTTTTTTGTTCATTAGCCAACTGACTGGGCTTGGTGAGGTGCCCAGTGAATACCAGACACAGCTCAGGAAGGCCCAGGACGAAGAAGCACAGGGACAGTCCCTTCCCTGTGTCATGGCTAGTAAACACTAAATCAGTTCTCTGCCTGTCCTGTAACTTGAGTCTAAGTTAAGTTTGTGCTCTGAGCTGCCTTCTAGAGAAGCTTACATTTCCACAGACTACAGAAGGTGTTGCTATGAACATATTATAAGTTTCTCTGTGTGTAAGCCTTCTGATCATTTTCCCACGGGAGAACATCCTTTTGCTGTCTTTTACTCTGTATAAGCTTTCTGTAAACAAAATATCTGTGTCTGTTCTTCAAGGACATGGAATTGGTTGGCCTCCTCCTACCTATGAGGAGAAGGAGCTGAAATTACTTTATCTTTCTGATATTGTAAACTATTCGCACACATTCCCTGGACGAAGCAGCAGCAGGAGCATGGAGAATGCTCTCTACTGAGCAGATATAGAAAAATATTAGAATTATGGAGTCATTTTAATAAATCATATCTAGCCTTCTGAATTATTGTCAAGAGTCCTTTCTTCAATGCATGGACCACGACGATACAGAAGGAGCTGGGGGTGTGAATTGGCTTCACTCAGCTCAATTTAGTGTTTGTGAATGCCTCTTCTTGTACCCCAAGTTGTAATTCCAACACTTCTTATTAATAGTAACCAATGCACTTAACCTGTTGTAAATTGTCTTGAATCAGCCCCAGCACTGATATCAGCTACCCTGGCTAGATAAGCAGCACAATATTTTTCCTTGCCATGTGCCAGAGATTTACTGTAAATTGTACTCCCAAAATCTCTGTCATTGTAAACTTGCAGGCTAATGCTGAGACACATTCAGAAAGTCACAGGCTTCCTGCAGTTTGTTGATTTGCTTTTTAGCATGTTAAGGAAAGTAGGTAGAAATTTGTCCTGCCTGGATTTTAGTTTTATTGATTGGTATTTGGACTAGTAATTAAAATTAATACATTTAAAAGGATGCATGTTAGATGGCAGGGGCTTCCAGCTTCCAAAAGTGCAACTTGAAGTGGTTTATTTTAAAAGTTTTAAAAAATAGTGAAGCATTTTTCATGGTAACTATCTTGTAAGCAGATAAAAACTGCATTTTGTGTGATCATTAATTGTCTTATTATTTTATAACTTCACTGTGACTGCTGTGCCTGGCTGGGCTAGATCTATGCCTGAGAAATGGAGGCCCCTATCTGAGCTATTTTGGAAAGTTCACAGAACTGAAGACAAACAATTAATGAACATTATGGGATAGGCGTCAGCCCCCCCATTTTTTCCCAAGTCATCCCTTAGTTACAGATTGGTGCTCTTCTCACTGCTGCCTTCAATGATCATCACACTCAAGTATTTCTTCATCAGTGAGTAGATTAAAAGCCCTTTAAAATGATGTGATTTCCTAAACTTATTGTTTACTTTTCCTGATGCACCCTGTAGCCACTCACTTCTGCAAACCCATTCCTCAATGAAATTATCGAAAGTGTGATGCTGCTTAATACATTTCAAATTATATTGTGCCTGCCTACATTATGTCACAAGTGATGTTCAATACCATTGCAGCTGCTGGAACTGCTTGGGGATGTGGTGCTCACCTTTCAAATCAAATAAACCCACAAAAGTAATCACATTCCACTCTCTCTCCAGTTGTTCCGTTGTTGTACATAACATCATTACATTCTCTTGCCCTATGATAGGAAGTAGACCTAGAGGGCATCTACAGCCCCACATCCTTCATGGAATGAAGGAACTTGACGTATGTCCCTGTTTATACAAGGTAATTTCAATAACCTTTAATAAAATAAACAAGTTTTTGCTCTCCTGACTTCCAGAGAGCCACTGAACAAGCTGCACGAGCATTCATCAAGTGCTGTTCTCTTTGCACTCTTTGCACTCTTTGCACTTTCTATCTCCCTCTAATTCTGCCCATGCTAAAACTCCATCGGTGCTAGAAAGGATTTGGCAGTGCAGTTACACTTTGGAAAGAGTTTCAGCCAGGGAGGCTCATCTTTTAGAGCAAGCTCCTGTTTCTGGGACAGTTTATGTCACCTCTGCATAGAAAACCTGCTGAAATCAGCCCAGGCACCTTGCACACCTGACATGTCTCTAAGGGAGCTGTTCCATTATGGTATCATTACATTGCTCCATATAGTAAGTGCTACTGGTACAGTGTGGTATTCTGAAAAAACGCAAATTGATTTTAGCTGTAGCAGCAGCACTTCTAAGAGTCAGCCAGGGCTCTGCTTCATTTTTTTGTAAATGGCAAAAAAATATGGTTGTGACTTCTGGGCAACATCTCAGTCGCCTTTTAGTGTAGCATTTGTGAACTGTAGTATTATCTAAATACCCATGATTAAAGGAATGCAGAAAGTGCTGTGCCCTCCTCTGCTTGTTTTTGCCATGAAAAATGCCTGTGGGCACTGGCTTTGGGCAGCCTTTGCTCCTATGGATGGTTCCCTGGCAAAGGAAAATGCTTCATTGAAAGATCTGCTGGGCATGAGGCTGTGATTCTGAAATCTGATGTGACAGAAACCATCCAGGGCTTGCTCAGCAGTGAACTGTTGATCTAGGAATTTAGCTGAAGAAAACGCAGCACCTCACAGACATTAGTGGCGGAATATCAGCACCTGACATGTGATCCTGAGGGCAATATGACTAATCCTAAAATACAGGCTGAGAGGGCTGCTCACCTTCCAGTAGGATTTTAATGGGTTCTGGTCAGCTGGCTTAGGAAACTTTTCAATGGGGAATTATGAAAGGGAAAGATAGATATACACTTTGATGATGGGTTTTTCTCATCTACCTTTAGATAAACAAAGCAGACATTTATAGTTGTCTAGTCATCTTAAGTGAAAGAAAATAGACAAGTTATTTTGACTCATCTGTTCTAATCTACATGTCTGCCACGAGGGAAAAATGTGTTGAATCCTAATATTGCCGTGGTCCGTTCATTAACAAAGGACTCTTGACAATAATATCAGAAGGCTAAATATGATTTATTAAAATGACTCTATAGTTCAGAAGGATTTGGGCTATTATCTGCCCAGGAACAGAGCTCAGATGCTTACTTCTTCATGCTCCGCACAAGAATGCTAGAATAGTTTAAACAATCAGAGATAACAACTTTTCACCTCATAGGCTGAGAGGAAGAGAAACCTCTATCTCTCATTATCAGGAGACAGGCAGAGAAATTCAAATGTTCTTGAAACACAAACCAGAGATATTTGTTTACAGAAACTTGTACAGAGTAAAAGGCAGTAAAAGATACTTTCCCATGGAAAGATTTTTCTGCAGGCTTGCACACAGAGAAACTTATAATATGTTCTTGCAACATCCTAAAAGTGCATTTTCTTTCCCTTGACTCTGAAAGTGGGCTGAATTGTTGAAGGGAAAAGAAATCAGATTGATTTTTCGTCTGATTCAGTCTGAAAAGTGAGTAGGAATGTGTAGCAGGGGCAAAAAGGAGGTGGGGTCACTGTTTTGGGATTAGTCCTCAGCTGAGCATAAAGCAGCCCCAAAGCTGCACCTTCAGAGCAAGAGGAAGGTCATTCCTTCCAGCTGAGCAGCAGGGGTAGCAAGGCATGTGCTCCTGTTGAACCCCTGCCATCTGCAGAGGAGAATTACTGCAGCCAAAACAACCGCCAAGGTCAAGTGACTGCTGTGTATTTATAGCAGCGCCGGGTGCTCAGGCTAACAAAGGAAAGGGAGCAGGTCTAGGAGTGCCACCTCCAGCTCAGGTTCCCTCTGCTGCAGGCCTGCTGCACGTCTGGTCTGCAGCTATGATGAATTCTGTCATGGTCTCCTCAGCAGATGTGAAAAATTGAATCGGGTCAGGTTACCATATGAATGGGACTCCTTGCAGACTGCCCTGTGACACTGGGGGTGGTCAGTCCTTAAGGAACTGATGGCACTTCAGGATGCAAAATGACACTAGGGCTGCCACAGAAATAGGAAAAGAGAAATTCTAAGTGCTTCTAGCTGTTCAAGGCCTCAGACAGTGGCTTTGGGCATTTTATTTGGACCAGGGTGCTTCTTCACTGGTGAAATGTCTTATTAGGTGTGATTTGGTATTGCAAAAGGTTATGGATATTTCTATCTCAAGCAGGAAATAACAGCAACATCCCTAATAAAAGTAATTATGAAGTACATGAACCACCGAGGCTGTTCAATTATGTAACTAATTATCTGTGTCTCTGATGTTTACATTGTGCTGCCCTCACTGGCTCTGGGATAACTCACACCTATTCCAGGTATCTGGGTCAAGAAATAAAGGGTGCTTTCCAGCTGAGTTTCATATAAGCCTTCTTTGCTGCCACTCCTCCTCAGAGCATCCAGAGCCTCCTGATTATTCTTATCCCTTTCCAGGTGGTCTGAAGATTGAAAACCACAGTGGAGGTGGCCCAGCTTGCACTTATCTGTGGTTTCCTTCAGGCAGAAAATTAAGATCAGACCCATACAGTTGGATGGCTTTCTTGGAATCTGGATTTATTGGGAACTTTCATCCTGATATTTATGCTTTGGTAGGATAAATTCTTTAGCTGGCCAGCTTAGGTGCCAGGGTAATGTTTAGTTTCCCAACTGGTATTATTTACTCTTTGCTCTACTTGTAGCTTCAACCTAAAAGCCAGTGGAAACTCAAACTGGAACAGGAAGTGTCACTGCTGATGAAGGTTTAAAGTTTTTTAGGGGGAATGCCTCTGAGAAATTGACATGGCATTTTATGCTGTGGGATCACAGGATCTGACTCAGGTTTCCAGGCACAATCATGGCACAAGCAATCTTACATCAGCATCCATCTCCACCCTGCCTATCTTATCCTCCTCCTAAGTCATGCTTTGCCCTGTTCTCAGAGAAATCTACCCTGTCCTGAATTCTGTGTCAGGGTAATATTTGTGTGCTGTGTATACCCAGCTCCAAAGTATTTGTAATGATCATAACTCCACCGATTATTTCTTTTCTGTCATGCAGTTACTCTTTTGACCATGGAGCAGATTTTTGTTGCACTCACACTGTCAGTAATGTATATGAAAGGCCTGCCATCTTTAGTGATTCCTACAGACTCTCCAGATTTAAGTTCCCTTTGGTTCTCCCTTCAAGCTCATCACTTCTCTGGCTGAAAAAACCTTAGGAAACCTTACCTAAGCAGACTGCTCTTTTTTTTCCCTCATGCTCCAACTATTTTTCTTATCTGAAAGTGTGTCTTTTTATCTTTAATTGTGTCTATCCACTAGGTGCAGAAGAACATAAGCCCAGGGTGTTTTATAGACTCTGTGGTCCAAAAGCACAAACTTAGAGTTGGACCTTGAGGTTTCTTACAAAGGGAATAGAGCATTTTACAGCAGGCATATAAACCAACAGCAAATAAATGGCTCCAGGTAAGCTTGGCCATCTGTGAAACATCAGGACCAAGGAGCAATATAAAAGGGGCTGTAAAGGTTGTGTCAAGGCCCAGGGTTTTATAATTTATATGTAATTGGATTTGCTGCCAAATGAGGAAGAAAGTGAGATTGTTATGAAGAAAAAAAACCCTCAGGACCTCTGAAGCATTTAATGCATAATTAGCATTGTGCATCACAGCCTCTGTTACTATTTATTTCCACTGCATTTCATGGTCTAGCAAGAGAGATAAGTAAGGTGGTAATCATGGAATCAGAGCACAGGTAAGCCTCCAGCAATCAGTAGCTTAGGGATGGAGTTTGCTGCTACATCTGTCATTTGCTGGAATTCATAGGGCTGAATTCCTAAAGATTGTCTGACAAGGAGTCCCCAAAGCAACACCAGCTGTAGGGTGGGACAGTGGTTAAACCTTGGGGAGATCTGGCCACAGTTGTTTCAGAATGAGTTCCAGATCCAAACCAGACACATTTGGATCGCTTCAGTTCTGGCATCCCAGCATGGAAAGTGCCTGGAACACTCAATTCAAGCTTATTCCTCAGAAGGAAAAATCTCATCTCATGTCTGCGTCTGCTTTGTAGTAATTTTACGTTACAGGTAAAGAGAGGTGTATAAAAAAAATTGTTTTAAACTTTCTTAACAAGGCACCCCCCCCTAACACACTTTTGGAAGTAACCATTAGGCAACCCAAAAGTCCTGCTGTAATTTAGTAACTGAAGGGATGTTATCACCACATTTGGAACTGCTCACTGACACAAACAAGCAATTCCAGTGCCTGTGTAGCTTCCAGTCCTTCTGGAAGGTAAATCCATGTTCCTTGGCTCACATGACCCCTCACAAGGACAAAGATCCAATTTCTGCAACCTTGTTGTCTCAGGGGCTTGTAAACTTCTTTATCTTGGGTAGCACTTACCCTTATTTAGGTCATTTACCTCAGTGGGAATGCTTATTGTAGTCTTTGCCTGAAATGAATACAAGAAATTCCTTTAGGCAGATGAAAAGCATTTCATATCTAGTCACTCTTGTATTTACTTCCTTAAAACAGTTATAGTGTTGTTTAGACAAATATCTGCTTATTTTCACAATTAAAGTAACTTGTCCTGTAATGTGTCAGGTGTTTACATTTTGCCAGGAGCTATTCATTTATATATTCTGCCAATCAGGCAAAAATATGCTCCAAGGAATTTAAACCAGGAAATTCAAGAGAAAAAAGTCACTGCAGAAAGCAGTGCATTTCCTCTCCAGAGCCTGGGTTCGATGAATCCAGAAAAGGATTTCAAAGCAGCATCTCAAAAAGGAATAGAAATGATCAACAGTGCTTAGAAGACAGCACTGTCTATTCATGTATTGTGTTAGTAAAATGGAGTATCCAAAAGTATTAGTAATCCAGAAATATGTAAATCCAACTATTAATTAAGTGCTTACAACTGACTTCTCTTTTCAACAGGTAGTTCCACATACACAGCCACATGGGAACTGTGAGTAGACTCAGTCTTTTGTAACTGCATCTTCTACAGGGCAGAATGAGAGCCTAAAATACACACGAAATACAGCAGAAAAAACAAAGAGAATGGCATGTCATCACATTTTAATTTCCCCAGTCACTGAAGTAATCTCCCAGTTAGACCTGCTGGAATTGGATCTGTTTCTTCCCATGTAGAACGTGAAACTTCGGTAAAAAAAAAAAAGTATTTTAAATTTTCTTCTTGAGATTTCTTCACATAGATACACATAGATTTTTCTATGAAAGCAAAGAGCTGGAAAAAGGTTAGGTTAAAATTTTCCAGGGGCCTTATTTCAGCACATAAATTCTGAAGAGCCTCTGTGTTTCCCGAAGTCTACAGGGAGTTTGCTTAGCTATTCCTCTCAGTGAACAAGGGCTACCCAGAAATACCAGCATTATTTTTACTGGAGATAACCTTTATCTCCCACACTTCAGAGGATGGCTGTAATTACTCTGCTTGTTGGAGTCAACAGAAAACCAGCACTGAAGTTGTTTGCCCCAAGCCCTGTCTCCTCCAGCAAACAGAGCAGGGTACCAACCTCTTCCTTCAGCACTCTGGACTAAAGCTGGGGAGGAAAAAACCTCCAGTACTTTCATCCCCCTCTCCAAGGCTTGTTTTATTTTCCACCCTGCCTCCTAAAAGACATCACAGCTCCAAATATGATCATTTTTACAGGCCTGGCCTGTGGGTGACTGTCACTCTGTTATCTCTGGAGTAACTACCAGTAACTCCTGGGCAGTCCGGTAGCAGATAAAGGAAGAGTTGGGTTCTCAAAACCACTGGCTGTTTACACGCTCAGTGAAAAAGCACCAGAAGAGATGGGAATTTTTCATGCTTTCTTCCTGTGTGGAAAGTTATGAGTTTGCTTTCTTCGTAGCCATCAAAGCGTCCGTATGATAGAGGCATTTCATAAAACAGACTCCATTCCTTCTGCAGCATTTCTTAGCATGCATGGTCCTCAGAACAAGCTGGAATGGAAGAATAGGGCGAATTTGTCACTCCTGTCATCGCAGGACAGCAACGGACACATTACAGGGATGGGACAGGGAAGGTTTGGGCTGGCACACACATACACAGGCAGAAGCATATGGTGTAAACTGGGTGTCTGGGAAGCACAAAGGAGGGAAAAAGCCATAGGGAAAAAGTTTACTAGTCTGTTGATTAGTAAAAGAATACCATTGCAGACACAGCTTGTCCCTTTGTTCTTCAGCCGGGGCAGGGCTCTGGTGGCACAGGGACAGGGGGACTGTAAGGTCAGCGTGGTCGGGTAGGGGTAAACAAAACGTGGAGGATGAGAGCAGGAGGCGTGGCTGATGCGTGGGGATGTATCGCCGATTAGCGCACCAGCAGCGGTGCGGGGAGACCAAGCGAGTCTGTGTGGTAATTAGGAGTTTGGGCTTTATGAATCTCCTAGCAGCAAGCCTGCTAGGTTTCATTCCCAAGGGAAACAAGAGAGATTTGGGAAAATATCTCTGGGCTCTATCCTATTCTCAGGGACACGGCCGGTTTCTCTGCTCTGCTCCAAAAACACAGAGAGATAGTTTTTCTCTATCTAACCAATGAGGAAAGCTGGTCTTATCAGCTCCTCACCTTAGCATTCTGGACACAGAAGCATTCTGGACACAGAAGCATTCTGGCAAGACACAGGGCATTCTTGCAGGCAGCAGGACATTCTTGTACTAAGGCACTGATGGAAGAAAGCAATTGTACTGAGATTGTACCAGGCTGCGTGGCTGAGGCAAAAGCCTCAGCTTGAACATGGAGCCATCATAAATAAACTATCATAAGCCCTCTGATACCTGGAGTCAGAGTCTTTATGCATGAGGGGAAAGAACCAGGAGAACAGGTAAACCTCTCATGCAAACAACAACAGCCACAAGTCTGAAAGAGAAGTACGAGTGTGCGAAGTGATGCTGAAACAGCCGGGGACAGGCGTTGTGCCTCCGCCACTGGCACACATGCCAGGACACCCCATGTGCCAGGACAGCCCATTGCTCCCTGGCATTGGTCTCTGCTGAATTCAGGGCCCCCTCCAAGGCACATTCCTCTTGGTTGCTCCCTTTGCCAGCAGACACTCCTCACGGGTTGAACCAGTGCCTCTCTTTTTCAGACCAAGCCAAATCTTTAGTTTCTGCCTACCAAACCCATTCCCATTTTTTTCCTCAGGTACTGGCTATGATAAGTCCACTCAAGCACAGCCTGGCAAAGCTAAAAAAGCTTCTAAGGATGGCAAAATGGTTGTCTGTGAAGCCGCTCTGCAGTCTGATGGTTTTCTATGCAAGAGGCTCAGCCACCAAGAAGGAGCACAGCACAGGCAGCTGAAGAGATGAATGACTCCAGCTAAGAGGGAAAATGGCAGATGGTAATTTACTCAGTGTGCTTGAGACACGTTGGGATCATGTTGGAGGGGTTTCTGTTTGCATAATTTCTGCTGTCATTAACACTTGATAGACTTTTTCTTTCCCTGTGTATTTAAATTTTTTCCCCTCCCACGTATTTCAAGACAGCAGTGACGAAAAAGTAGGAAGTGTCGTGCAGTGGAAAACACCAGGGATGATTTAACTCGCATGGTTTCTCGGGACCAGTCTAGAATAGGTTTTGCTACCAGTTACTCTCCTGCTACCTTAATAAAATTATCACCCCGAGAGGGGTTTTTGCTCTTCCTGAGAACGAAAATTTCCTCTTCGCATTTCAGTGAAAGGCATTCAGCCGCTTTTCTCCGCCTGCCGGCTGTTTCCTGCGCAAACGCTCAGAATTTCATTTTCTTTTTGAACCAGCTACATTTGCATTTCACTGAGCCCTCTGAGGCATCTTCTTTCAGGGTGTGGGAGAGGACTGTGCCGAGGACATGCTGGGGTGCATATCTGGAGTTGTCTGAGGGAGCCAGGACCAAGTCCCCTGCAGCACAAGCACAGTGACAGCAGGAATGCCAGCCTTTCTGCCAGCCTGTGATTCCTGTGGCAGCTGGTTTTTCCATGCAGGCCGTGTATGTGCAGGTATGGATGCAGAGGTGATCACGCAGGGCTGTTACACTGAGCTGTGACATCTATGGAGAACTCAAGCTTGCAGTATGCAGTTTCTGCGTGGACAAGAAAGCACTTGGAGCACTCTTTAATATTTAAAACCCCCAATCCCGTTTAGGATATCAGGATGCCAGAACAACTGGAGTGCCTGATGGACCTAAGCCTGAACGTGAAGGCCTCCAGCATGAACATATATTTAGCAAGGTGAATTCTGACCACCATTCTTGACTCAGGTTTTCACTCCGCTGTGCCATTTGTCTGTGTTCACTGGATAAGCAGATTTGCTATCCCTCATGCAGGTCTAAGATGCATTGGCTTCCAGAAGTAAATTGAAAAAAGATGGCTGCCCTTGGGCACGGTGAGGTTTAGTGAGGTGAAATCATATCCACGATTGCCTGTGGTGGAGGAAATCCCTAAGTGGCACAGGCGAGGAAGGAGTAGAAGCAACTTGAGCTTTCTCTTTAATATGTCTGGCTGGCACACGCTGGCATTGTGAATAGCTTGTCAGTAATTTATATTTGCCTCTAGAGGCTTTATCTTTACTCCATTAGATTTTGATGTTGCTGTGCCAGTTGCAGGTGGATGGTGAGGCCTGCCAAGTGTACAAAAATAATTGGGAGGATCAGCACCATAGCAACCCGGTTTGCATCACAGCAGCCACAGGTGTGCGTTCCATTTCACACCATGAGGAATCATCCTGCCACGAGGGGAGGTGATTTTAGACATGACCTGGAAGCAGCACCCGTGCCAGGGGAATGAGGGAGAGCCTGTTTCAGAGGCAGATGTGGGCTGAGATAAGTGGCAAAGCTGCAGGTTCAGATGTGGGCAGTGCCGAGTGAGGATCTGGGATTCCATGTGTAGGATTCTGGTGTGGCCAGCCAGAGGCAGATTTACCTTGGTCCGTGTACTGAGGACACACGTGACGTGTGGATGGTGCTGATGTCCTCCCTCACTTCCCTCTCCACAGCCTCTGAAGTTGGTTGGCTCTGCAGTGACAGCTGGGCTTGTTCTGGGAGCAGGTGCTGCATAAGAGTCTGGGCTTAATGGAGATGATCTCAGCAAAGCCCTTGTGCCCACTTGGCTCTGCAAACCTCCTGAGCTGCCCCTGGCACAGCCATGCCTCTACTCTGACCCATACGCAGAGCAGCTCATGAGCCAGGGCCAGAAAACTTCCCAGGAGGAGAAATCCTGGCATCATCTGTGTGACACCCACCTTTAACACAGGAGAAGGACTATCGGGTTGGGAGCCAGAATTTGTCCAAAGAAGGGGTCCCTAAATGAGGTGATGCAAGAAAAGTCCCAGGGATGCAACTGTACCTGGGAATGGATGAAAAGTTCCTTAATCAGGGGGTGATTATTGATGACCTGTTGCTGTGGCTTGAATGTGCTTTGTATTGTCTGTCAGGGCTCTCCTTCTTCACAGCATCTCTGTTTCCATGTGGGCTCCACATGCTCATGCAAAAGTGCAGGAATCCTCCTTCTCTTCTGCAGAAGGATGTGACCTTTTAAATTGTGTTATTCCAGCCAGGCT
Source organism: Leptocoma aspasia (assembly GCA_013399835.1). Classification (NCBI taxonomy): domain Eukaryota; kingdom Metazoa; phylum Chordata; class Aves; order Passeriformes; family Nectariniidae; genus Leptocoma; species Leptocoma aspasia. The sequence goes on along the minus strand of VXAX01007766.1, from coordinate 932,101 downwards.
GTTTTCCAGCATCCCTTAGTAGAAAATGTTTGATGCTACAAAGTAAAAAAAAAAAAAAAAGTCAGGAAAGAAACCACCCAGTATTATTGAGGCCTGACATTTTGGAGAGGAATATTTTTTGCTAGTCCCTGGCAGGTAGTAGGTTGGTACTCAGCCTGAAGTCACAGCTGGGCTGGGAAAAGCATGGGGTTTGAATGCCAGATAGAGCAATGCTGAGTGTATTGCCCAGACCTTATTTGCATTTGGCCACTAAGCCTGACTTAGCTCTCTTCAAAACATTTCTTAGACACACTGCAAGTAATGTCCTTTGATTTCACATCAGGCATGAAGGATTTCATGTTGTAGCCTTTTTTAATTACTTTTTGTTATTCTCATTTTTCAGCCTTCTGATGTTTTCATTCTTGTGATGGAGTTTCTCACGCTGTTTTTTGTAAACATGCACATGTTTTTCTAACTGTCTTCTTGTTTTTCATTCTTTCTCCTGGGAGGAGAAAGGTTTGATAAACTTTGTCATTGACCAGTGTAGTTAGAGAAGATGTAATTTCACCTTCCAATCGATGGTCGTTTCCAGAACTCTGTATAATGTAAAAACCAAAATAAAGTTTCTTCTTCCTTACCTTCTCTCGGGTGTGACTATGCTCTGTCTCTGCATTTCGTGTTGCACGATAGTGCGACAACTTTTCACATAAGATGTACTTCATGACAATTTTTGTTAGTTTAAATACAGGACAGGAAAGGGGAGAAAAAGAGAACATGGAAAGTATGACTGGTTCTAGGTAAAATATTTAGTAGGTGAAATATTTTCTGTGTACACAGATGAAGTAATATTCACTCATTTTAACTCGACCATACTTAAAGACTCCATCTTCTACAGTATCACTGGTGAGGAGCTGCCTGGGCTGAGCAGTGTGAAACATGGGATGCAAGGCTCCTTATCCCTGGAGAGGTGGTTGCTTTCTCTTGCAGATGGTAATAGCAGCTTCTCCTCTTACAGAGAGCCTCTCCCAGGAGGGAATTAGGGTTTCCACAGCGTGCAAAACAAAGCTAAACTGCTTAATAGTCTAATTGCCCTGCTCAATTCAGCCCAAGGAGAACTCCAGCCAAGCAAAACTGGGGTAGAAATAATCAGAGGAAACATTAAACTTTGGCAGCTTCCCCTTCAGCTTTGTTGCGGTGTGAGGTGTGGCTATTTTAAATTATAGAGCTAACTCCAGGCCCAACCTTGGGAAATGAACCTCAAATTTTAATTCTGCTTTGTAGGGGTGTGCAGTGGCACAGCAGAAGCTGGGATGACAGCAGCTCCACGAGTTACATTCCTAGCTTTGAAAAAAATGCTCCACTGAAACAGCCGTGGATGCTCATTCCACCACCTGTTTTTGTGCTCTGATGCTGTGCAGAGTCAAAGAACAGCACTTTGGTAGGATATCTGAGGGTTTCTTTTCTCACCTGCTGGTATCAAGTATCTGAGCTAAAAAAAAAAAAAAAGAGATGTGCTGTTATTTGGGAGCAAAACAGGCTGTTTGAGAGGCAAAAGCAGTGCTTGTGTTTTGCAAACTTCATCAAGAAATGTAACACTTCCATACCAAGACACAATCAGGTGAGTAAACTAGATAAAAACCCCAGTCGTGTTTTCATGATGGAAGGGTGTAATTTTCACAATCGAGATATATGATATTTAGAAACCTGTAGCTTTTCAGAGAGAAGGTTGGAAAGCACCCATTTGAGTTTCCTGTGCAATTATTATGTGCTCTTTCCTGTCAATAACCTGAATTGTTATTGTACATGTAATTAACAGAGTGAAAGTCCTATTCTACAAATAATTGTGATGGATATGTTAAATAGGAGAAGAGCCTTCTTTTAGCTAGCATGCTTTTTTTTTCTCTGTGCAGAATTAGTTTAGCACTTCAGTTGCCTATTCATGCATGAAAAAGGATGGAATCACAGATGTACAAAAAGGAAGTAAACAGTTAAGGCAGTCCTTGCCTACAGCACAAATATGTCTGGACTGCCTCTTGCTGAAATTTCCTAGAGATCATTTATGTTCCTAGAGTTTATTTTATTCCTAGAGTTTTTTCCTATTGCTGCAGCTTTCTAATTGTGCTATCATCAATAAATAGTTTTCTGCATCTTGGAAAATCCTCCTGAAAATCCTCCTTGTGACTGTAATTATTTGACAGAGGTTGCAGCTTGCTTTGATCACAGACTACACAGAAGCCTTTGTTCCAGTGCAGGCAATGAAATGTGGACTAAGTCATTGCTCTGGTGGTTTTAATACCTGACATTTGTTGGGTGGAAGTAAAAGAAACTCTGAGTTCAGAGAAAATCCATGGGACATCCTGATCTATAAGAACGGTATGGAAAAAGAACTCCAGGAGTCCTTTACTCTCTTGGACAAGGTTTTATGTTTTGTTTATAGTTTAAGAAGGGTTTTGTATGTTACTTATAAACTGGAATTTAAATAATATCTCATGCACATGTGAAATAATGTGGTTTTAAAGAAAATAGAGTTCTATCTCATGTGAAGTGTCTGATGCCACAAGAACAAAGCAGTTCAGTGTTGGTCATGGCTTGCATTAATGCCTGTTAACCCCAGCTCTTTTGTGAAACACTGATGGAGAAGCTCCCTTTCCTGCCTTTGGAATCAAAAAGGGAATTAGCAAAGCAATAGGGAGCACATCAGGAAAGGAAGCCTTGGCAAAACCGGCCTGTTTTCCTAGCAATGCCCCAAACACAATCCTACCATCATGCTGCATGTCCTTCTGCAAAGGTTAGAGGAAAGGGGAACGGGCTGTTTATCAAAGCCTCTCCTCTCTGCTTGTGGTAGATTGCTTTGCCCTTCAGAAACTGATAATTAAGGCACCGCTAACCTGGGGACTGTCTAGTGCCCTGGACCACTGAAATGGTGGGTGTGGGAGGCATTTTGTTAAGGAAGATACAAAAATGCACCCATCTCACAATCCTAAAGCAGCTTTGCAGGTAAGAGAGGCCTTGGAAAGACAGACACTTGCTAATGATTCTCTCAGCAAATAAAAACCCCTACCAGTCGCATGGCTTTGTTTGTGCAGTTGTTGAATATTATCTAAATTACAGATAGGAGAGGGTGACTGGCTAGAGCAGCAATCTTTTGTCCAAATTCTTGTCTCCCTTGAGCCCTCCCTCTGCTCCAGGCAGCCAGGAAAATCCTGGCAATAATTTCACCCCACCATCACTTCGAGTAACATCAGGGGAGGAAACCACGTTTGAGGTGTGTCACCTGGAGGTGCTCCAAAGTGAGAAGAGTGCTGGGGACACACTGGGAGAGGGGACACCTGGTACATTTAGGGGTCTGTTCATGCAGAGCAAAGTGACTACAGCATTTGACAGCATTTGTTGTAAGACTTCAGATCCCGAGGTTAGCAGTATGGCCTGGGGTGAAGAAAAATTTTCTGTTGCCTCACCAGGTTTATTTTCCATTGACTTGAAGGGTTATGCCTTACCTTGCCTCTTCCTTTACCTCCAGTTTCTTAGTAGAGGACATAGCAATCAATTAAGTTTTAGTTATGTGAAGGAGGGGTAAAAGGAGAGGACTGAACACTCCAGACAACAGAGAACATTTTTCCTCTTATTACTTATTTGTTGGTAATTACTAACCCTTTACATTGAAGGGCTTTCCAGTCACCTGAATGATTTGCATTCATTAAAACAGTGTAGCATTTCCATTCTCCACGAGTGGCTGCCGTTCTGCTGTTTTCTGCACTCGTATGAACAGTCTCTGAAGTATCCCAGATGACCTAAGGAAAGAAAAAAACAAACAAAAAACGAAAATCAAAGAAACTATGAAAAGTCTTCTTCTGATTTCCTCATATGCCTTAAATTGCACTGCTGCTGTGTCACTGAGAGCTGAGTTAGAAACAAAGGAGTCAGAAGGGCTCACTAGCAACACACAGCTGTTCCCTTTAACTTCAAAGGCATTTGCACCAGCCTTTGACCTCCTCCTGAGGGCAGGGGAGGACGGAGGTACCCCTTTCACAGTCTCTTGGCTCTGCTTCTTTTATTTATTGAAGATTTACTGCTGCTGGGTGGTTCATTTCAGTCATGTGTTCATGGCTGTACACACACAAATCACTCTCAACTTTCACTTCACACTGCTCAGACAGACACCAGAGGTCCTGCTGAGCATTTGGGGCTCTGTCATGGATGGGCTAGAGCAGAAATCCTTCATTCAGAGCCCCTCAAGTCTCTCCAGAAGTCTGGGCTCTCCTGCTGAGCTGCATTCATGGCTGTGGAGCCAGAAAAGTGACTGGTTCTCACTGCAGCCTGTCACTTCCCCTAGCTGAAATGAGCACCAGAGGAGTCACTCATCTAAGATTTCCCTTCTTGCAGATTTTTCTTTCACATCGATGCTGGTCTCAGAGGTGTGATCAATTCTGCCCAGGCTCCTGTTTCACTCGTGGTTAAACTTGTAATTTCCTTGTATTTTTCTGAAAACTTTGTTCCATATCATCTTCACTTTATATCCCAGTAGTTGCTGTCTTTTAATCATCATAATTTTTTTTTTCCCCAGCAGTCTCCTAGAGGCACTCATAAAATAAAATATACCAGAATAATTATGCTGTTGGGACAGAAGGGAGTGGTGTTCCTATTTCTGCCTTTGCTACCTGCAGATATGGTGACCTTGTCCTTGGAAGCTTCTCTGTGCATTTCCTCCTCCGTGATGTGTTGCTCTTGATGGGATAAATTGCAAGGAAGTAATTCCAGTGGCCTGTCACAGCCAGCCCAGCCCAGGCTTCCTGCCAAGGCGTTGTGTATTTCCTTATGTCGTGGTTTAACCCCAGATGGCAGCTCAGCACCACGCAGCAGCTCCCTCATTCCTCCCCAACACTAGGATGAGGAAGAGAATTGGGGAAAAAAAGAAGTAAAACCCATGTGTTGATGTAAGAGCAGTTTAGTCATTGAAATAAATTAAAATATAATAATAATAGTAATGAAAAGGGAGATAGTAAAAAGAGAGGGAGGAATCAAAGGCAAGAAAAACAAGGAATGCACAGCACAGTTGCTCCCCACCTGCTGACCGATGCTCAGCCTGCAGGGATTGGCAGCTCCCAGCCAGCTCCCCCCAGTTTTTATATTGAGCATGATGTTCTATGGTATGGAATATCCCTTTAGCCAGCTTTGGTCAGCTGTTCTGGCTGTGTCCCCCCCCCAGCTTTTAGTCCACCTGATGGCTGACAGAGCCTGGGAGACTCAAAAGTCCTTGATTTACAGTAAGCACTGCTCAGCAGCGACTAAAACATCAGAGTGTTATCAACATTATTCTCATCCTAAATCCAAAACACAGCACTGTACACGCTCCTAACAAGAAAATTAATTCTATCCCAGCCAAAACTAGGCCTCCTTGTCAGTGCTTTCCAAGCAGATTCAGGAGATGTGTTAGCTGTGGGCTGCCCCTGGCTGCTGGGAGAATTCCTCCCTCTCCTCCGGGGAGCTGCTGAAGCAGGGCAGGTGTAAGCTTGGCCTTTCTGGCTCAGTGAGAACAATTTTGGATGTGACCATCATCAGTTCTTCAGGAGTTTTAACAGCACTCAGCAAAGCATTTTTCCTTCAATTAAGTGCTTTAGCTCCAGCCATGGCCTACGAAATCAGCTCCAGATTTGCATCAAGGGTCATTATCAAAATATCAGCACAGTGTTACCCACACCAGCAAAAGTAAAATGGGACAAGTGGAAAGAATTATAAAGGATGAAAAGAGGAACAATTATTTTAAGCAGTCAGTTTACACTAATTTTTTGTCTCCTTTGATCACCATCTAATACATCAGACATTGCTCTGGCAGGATTTCCTTATGGAGACACATCATTCCAGATAACTCTAAATGGAGAGCAGAGGTTGGTGAGTAGCTGAGTCTGTAAAGTGCACAGAAGGCTGAAGCACCTCTATACAGGTGTGGCTGCAAGGACTTTAACTGAGTTCATCCCATCTGAGTTGTCATTTTTTCCACAGATGAGTTTCTCTCTCCTTTGCCTGTGCTCCTAATTCACATCTTAGTTGTGTGAGCACAGCTCTGTCTTTTTGCCCTCAATAACTACCCATCTTCTAATCTTTGCTGTGCTTTGATACTCTGCTACCAACAAGGAGCTTTTTAGCTCTTAGTCAAGTGATTTTCTGGGTAACTCTCATAGCTATTTCTCTTTAGCTGTTCTGTGATTCATGTGGGCTGCTGCTATTTCGTTTGTTATCAAAGGCTCTGTTCTGATGCTCCCAATGGCATTTGTGATGGAAAACGCACACTGCTATCCCAAGGATGATGAGATCTGACAGCTGGTATCCAGATATAACCAGAGCAGAGGTCTCCAGTCTTTCCAACCCTTTTCCCCATGGCACAGACTGTATTTAAGCTTTTGGTGAACTGATTATAAGAGGCAAGATCTCATTTGTGAAGAGACTCTGTTGTGAAAATGAAAATAAAAGACATGGTGAACTCAATGGAGCTGTAGTTATTCAGTTCTGTGATGAACAAAGGAGGAATTGTGTTTGGAGCAAAATAAAAGATGAAGCCCATAAAGCTTTGTCCTCACATGAAAAAGGGTCCAGGTTTCCCAAATGACAATGATGCCAACACAATTTTCGGGATACACACAGAGATAGATAGATAGATAGATAGATAGATAGATAGATAGATAGATAGATAGATAGATAGATAGAAAGAAAGAATTTTTCTTAAAGTCCATGGCATCTCAAATTGTGTGACTGTATGGGAAAATAATCTCACTTAAAGTTTAGGGAAAGCAAATGTTCCTACTGTGCTCTAAAAAAGAAAAAGCCAAACAGGGGCTCAGCAGTTAAAATTAAGAGACAAAGACATACTGATTTTTTTTCATATCAGAATAGGAATGGAAAAACTCACCCAGACTTTCATCCTGGGTCACAGTGGTGGGAATGGCTGCTATTCCTGTAAGGGAATGACAGATTTTGCTATTGCTATTTGCTGTTTGCTATAGCCCTGGGTAGATTTCAGGCTGGCAGAGACACCTTGCACCTTGCAGTGGTTCTTTCCCACTTGTTGAGCCATTGTCTTTCCCACTTGTTGAGCTAGGACATGCATCCTCCTCATGTGCAGAGAAGGTTTAAGACAGAAGAAATGTTTCAGAACTTTGTTCTTGGTCCTCAAGGAGTTCAGTGTACATAGGAGGGGACTTTCCGGAAGTGTCTCCAGGTATTATGGATATCTTCAGTCTGTGGAGTGGATTTAGCTCTGCCTGGTTGTTTTCCCTGTCTCCTCCCTCTTTTCCTCTGAAATACTGGGGGAACACAGCAGGACACAAATTTCATTTGAAGTCATGTAATGTAACACATGTGCTCACTACTTTAAATATTTTGGTAAATACGTTGCTGGCATTTTTACCAAACTCAAAGCAGAGCTTAGATATTTTACTGTCTGAGGCATGGGAAGCTTCAATTTAAACTGGAATGTTGATTTACTTACATACTGTCTGTGGCAGAACAGTTCAGACTTTCCAAGTCACAAAATTTTCATGGTAATCAGTCAATTTATGAAGCAGAATTATGTTTCTTTGTCTTCTTAACTGGCATGTTCTAACCCACCACAGATGAACTGGTCTGTTATGAAACCAACCCGCTAAATTGTGAGTGGTTTTATTAATTTACCCAAAAAGACTATTTTGGGAGGCAAGTTTGCTTCCCCATCCACCCACACACACACACACACATATATATATATTTGTGTGTGTGTGTATGTGAAGTGTTTACACACATACAACGAGTTTAAAGAGCACACAAAACAGTGGATGCACAGAAATGCAGCACATTGTCTCCTGTCTGTTGTGTTTTAGTCCAATGTAGAAACTCATTTCAGTCCCACTGGGTTTTATCATCATTTTATCATATGAAGAAAGACTAATTCTGACCTATATGCAGCAAGGTTAGGGGCAGTGAGTTTGGTTTTTGGAAGGAGTCTTGATGTCAGTTTGGGTGGGCTTTGTGCCTACTTGGAGATCTCCTTTGTGGAGGAGAAAAAATCAGAAGGAGGAGGCACAAAGTGCTGGGATAAACTGAAGAGCTCTTTCTAGAGTTGTTCTGGTGCAAGGTGTGTGGTACTTTTCAAAAGATGCTGCTGGTCTCAGGGGTTGTGCTCAGCAGGACATAAAGACATGGCACATGCCTGGCAGAGATAGCTGCCCTGAGATGTAATAAATTACTACTGGCATGTCATCATGCAGAAATTACTGCTACCAGAGCCAGGCTGCTGTGGAGATCCTGAGCCTGCTGGTAGCCAGAGGTGACACTTTCCTACCTGCTTTCAATCCAAGTGCCTTGGAGTACTTTACAAACACACATTATTTGTGCCTCACAGCACCTCCTGAGCCACTTCATTTCACCTATTGCAAGATAAGCAGTGCCACAAACAGGAAGGACAAAAAAAAAAATAGCTAGTGCTGCCAGCAAAATTAGCTGCCCAACACAGAGTAGGAGAAGCCTGGTTTTCAGTGCTGTGCTGCATTTGTTTGGGTTGGACATCTGCTGTGTCCCCAAACAGGGGCACCACAAATGAGCAGCTGGATCTGCAAGAGCTGGGGTTCTTGCCTCATTTTACCTGAAGTCAAATACCTGCTGAAAAAACAGCCCCAAACACTTCCTCAGCTCCCAGCCTCCACCAAGCCTCTGGAGCCTGGATGTGATGTTCTCACAGTTCCACGTGACTGCTGAGACATCTGTTACAATTTTTTTGGGGGGCAAAAAAGCTTGGGCAATTTTCAGCAAACAAGAAAAAGGAAAAAAAAAACCCCAAACTATCTCTTTGTAAAGCTTTTAAGATGACTGTCAAAAGACAGTAAGATGCATATAATTTACATTCTTTTACAGGATTTCTTTTTGTTAAGATTTCAGGTGACATCAATAGATAAAGAAGGGCTCAGATGACAAAGGTTGAAATCTTGTCTGGAAATTGGAATGGACAATGGAGTGAGTGAACACCAGATATTTCTATAGTTACATGGAGAATTATGGATAAACTAAAGCTGGGCAACCTTCCTCTCAGAGCGGGATCTGATGTTTCCACTGACCTGGACTCCAGGAAGGTCATTTTACCTTGATGCCATTTCATGTTTGGGTTGGCATCTGGGCAAGCCTTATTTAGAGCAGATTTTGTAGGCTGGGATGGAGCAGGACAACTTTCCCAGGGAAGGCAGCCTCACCTGTGCTCGTGCCAGAGGCTCCTGTCCTTTCAGCACACTCTTTTCCCTACTGGAGTGTGGAGAGCTGTACTGGACTAGCACAACTCCAGCTGTTGGCAACACAATCTCCTTTGTAGGGAACACGAGGAAAATCTCATCTAGAGCCAGGCAGCAGTGGGCACTCCCTGCTACTGACTCTGGCTTCAGAGGAGGGAGTTTTGGAAGGTGGCACAAGGCTCTGCAAGACAATATGCAGATGAGAAGCTGGCAAAGTGTCATTCTCCTCCCTTTCACAATTTATCCATCCCCCAGACGGCAAGATAAACCTATTAAGGAAAGAGAGAACCTGCAGATTTATTTTCTTCATGCTTGGGGTTTTTTTCTTTTTTCTTTTTTTTTTTTTTTTTAAATTCTTTTTTGGTGGCCAAAACAAAACAAAACAAAAGAAGACAATGTAATATTTCTAAACTGCTTTCAATTGGCCTCTGCTCAGTCCATCAGTCCTTCACACAACCTGAAACTGGTTCCTGTGGCCATGGGGCCTGGCCCTGCTTGGTGGGAATGCCATAACCACAAATGGAGCGGAGAATTCACAGAAATTTAGCTACTCAGGCCCATGGAAGGCACATGTTTTATAACAATTCAGTCTTCCATGTGCAGAAAGAAAAAAACTGTTATCCACATGGCTGATGGCCCAGCATAAGTAGAAAAGGGCAAATACTGTAAAACCATAAAAATTCTGAAATATATAGACCATTCATATGGTAATATCAGCATACAAATGCTTACAAAGTTGGTTAGCTGACAGAGTTAAAGATAAAAGATTTTGATTAATTGCTCTGTAATTAGCTGCAGCAGGCAAATGCATTATTATCATCAAGACAAAGCACTGCAGGAGTCAAATAGCTTTGGGGAAAAATAAAAGCTGTACCTTTCAACTTGATGAATCCATTGTACTTAGCAGCAATGATCCTGATTCCTTATGGATCTTCTGTTTAGCAGTGTACAATTGATATGGAATATCTGCAAAAGATACTCAAGAGAGGTAGAAAATATATAGTAATAGAATTAGCACTACAATGACATGTGAGGGCTAAGGAGGAATATACAACCCACACAGATTGACAGACTCCCAGAATGTTTGTGTTGGAAAGGACCTTAAAAATTATCTCATTCCATCCCCCTGCCATGGGCAGGGACACCTTCCACTAGCCCAGGTTGCTCCGAGCCCCATCCAGGCTGGCCTTGGACACTGCCAGGGATGGGGCAGCCACAGCTGCTCTGGGCACCCTGTGCCAGGGCCTCCCCACCCTCACAGTAAAAACCTGACATGAAAGTCAGTTTGCTGTCCTGGAGTTATAAAATGACAGAGAAGGAAGAGAAAAGGGAAATTTGCTCCAGATGAAGCCATTCCCAATCCAGGTAAGGATTTTTATAGAACATCCCCCCGCCTCCCCCTTTTTTTTTTTTTTTGATTATCCAACTACACAAGACAGCCACAGCTTTATTTTGAAGAGGTAGTTTCTAGCCTCAGAGTCCCTCCCTCCTCTGCAAGAGAAAGGAATCAAAACTGTTAAATGCCCAGATACATTTTGTCAAGTGTCAAACTAAGGGCAACAACTGAAAACGGTCTTAATAAAATTGCACTATTTCTGGAGCTGCTTAATGACTTGAAACACCAGGACCTGATAATCAAGATTGAAAATAAAAAGTCCTGCTGGGATGTTTTACCCTGACTTACAGCATCTTCCGTGTTCAGTTACCACTTGTTCTATAACCCTGCTGGAAACACTCCATATGCCTATTTTCCTTAAAAGCAAACCCTTCTTTTTGTGCTGTATTGGAGTGATTTAGTATAATAGTGTCATATACCAAGCCTGAGCATTCTCCAGGGTGACTTATCTGGCTGCAGTTCTGCTGCTGCAGGAATCATGTAAATGTGTAAATGTGGGTGCCATGAGAAGAAAACCCATTAAAAAGGAAAAATTCCTATAAAACAATTTGTTAGAAAAAAAGGCAAGGGTATTAAAGTCTGACTCATAAGTGCTCCACCTTATTGGTCTGTGCTATAGTTAGAAAGGAGGTTTTAGGAAGGCTGGTTTTAAAATAGGCAGGAGAGTGGGCTGAACAGTGGCAGCACAGCTCTGCGGAGAGCTCGCAGCATGAGACTTCCAAATGCACTTCCTTATTCCCCACCCCTGTATACTCCTGTCTCAGCTTAACAGGTTTGTCCTTCAGGAAGCATTTCCAAGGTGTTCTCAAATTAAGTGCACAAATGAAAAAGGAGACAAATGAAAACTCACAGCAAGGCCTCCTGTTGGGCCTGTGCTCAGTCAGCCCATGGGCTGCTGCTTTTTGATACTACAATATTTAAGAGCAAGGCCAGGATGCAAGAGGAGGCTGAAAAAAAAGGAAAGGACTTGGTATACCTGACTAATATCTACATTTACTCTAACAGATAGAGGGATATGAGAAATATATATTCTTATTTGTAAGAATAAGTCATTTTCTAACTGCCTCAGATTAGTAAGAAGCTTCCTTGATGGGTATGTGTCATCAAAATCACCAGGTTTTTTTTTTTTAATACTTCTGAAATGTTTGGCAATGACTGCCTTCAGAAAAAGCCTTCAGGAAAATTTGTTTTTAAACTGGGGTCTCTGGCACTACACCTGGATGTGCACATATGTATGTGGGTGTACCAAGAACTAAGAAAAGCAAGCACAGGGAGGTTGTTTTGTTGGTTAATTCATGGAAAATTCAATGACTTTCACTGACTCTTTATGCTGGTTTGCATATTGAAAAAGTTTGGAAGTTGCAAGGGCTCTAAGCCAATCTGAGCTTCTTTTAGTGTTCCCAGGTGGGCCAGGATTTTCGAAAAAATAATTGGCGAGGCAGTTAATTTGTGGAATGGTCCCCTAGGGATAAAGCCAGGGCAGCAAGAGCTAATGGAGATGTACAGACAGCTGCCAACAAAGTGGCTTTGTGTTCTGTCTGTCAGAGGTTCAGTGCTGAACTCCAGGGGTTTAAAGTACCTTTTGTTCCAAGCCAGGCATCCCAGACCTGCACAGGGCCAAATCATAATCATGTTTTCCCTCTGATGGCAATTTCTCCAATGGTCTCAATCCGTAAGCACACACACTTCTTCTGAGGGAAACTCAGCCTGGTGAGGAATTTTGGGAAGAGAGTGAAGCATGCATGAAAGATGAAACACAAAACAAGTATGGCATTTACACAGCAAGTTTGCATCGACTTTTTCTTTTATTAGAGTATTGAGAGTTTGGAAGTATTCAGTGCAAAGGAATCAGTAGTGATGCCCTCTATATCATGGAAAGCCTAGTGTATATTTTAATGCTGGTACCAGTAATAATCTGGGAAGCACCGCTTTTGCAGGGAGTCTAGTTTAGTCTTTTACTAGATTACTTGGGGAAGAAAATAGGAATTTTTCAGGCATCAGGGTTTCAACAACAGTTACTGGGTTAAATGAATGTTACGAATGCTTTCCTTGGCATTTGTGTTCCTTATATAATTAAGAAGCAGAGTTACCTGAAATACAGGCAGCCAAGGCAGTCATGTAGTAAAGATATGAAATGATTCCTAAAAGCAAATGCATCAATGATCACAATAAAATACTCACTTCTACCACAATATTGACTGCGGATGAGGGGTAGCTGGTATTAGCAGGAGCATATTCCCTCTTCAGCTTGGTCTCTTTGCCCAAGGGGGCCATGAGTAACAAAAGCAGGTGAGAAATAATAACCAAGCAATACTAAATCCCCCTCATTTATTCATCTATACTCATATGTGAATGTTGGTGGGTTTAGGAAAAAAAGCACTCATTCCCCAAATATTTGTGAAAGGAATGCAAACCTGGCCCAGGTCTGGATCATTTAGGGCAGATGTATGAAGCTTTGTAGCCAGGAGAGAATTAATGTGCCTGCAAATGTTTCAAGTGCCTCATTTGAGGGGTTACAGGTGCTGGACTCAGCTGGCCATGTTCAGACAACCCTGCTAAACCTGTATGGCCACACCAGAGCATTCACAGGATCTAAACTGCTTTTAATCTGTGCCTCTGTTGTGAATACTGCATAGGAAATTGTGGTTAGAGGTGTAGCATTCATGTACCCAACTACAACTGAGTTTCAGGTCAAAGATAGTTTAAATAGTGATTATCTGACAAACTTCCTTTGCGTCGACCAAATTAGAAAACCCCAACACCCTCTAGTAATTCCCTCTTTGATCTACATGCATTAATCTTTTATTCCTAATACACGAGTTCCCCTTTATTGTCTTCATTGCTGGAAACCTTTTGATGAATCTTGAGGCTGTTTCTCTCCCAAACACCAAAGGGAATGTCAAACCTTGATTATCCCAAGACTTTCTGGGCTGCCATACTGGTTTTTGGAAAGATTTGCAGCTCTTTGTAGCAATTCAGCAAGCTGTAAAGCTATGGAGGTTCTGGAGGCTTAAAAAGCCATATTGAATTTATTCTTGAATGAGATGTTCACTTTTGCCTGTCTGGATTTACTATGCTGCAAAATAAACCATACTGTTAATAAACTCTACTATGAACTGGGCTGAAATGTAATGAGTCAGTCCTTAATTTGTTTTCAGTAAAGAAGGATTTAGAATTAGCACATCAATTTAAATATTCTATACATTTTTAACTGTGTAGCTGTGTAGGGGGCACTAGTCAGAAAAGAGAAGGTGAGAATGCATGTTTTCCTCAAAGAATGAATGAAAGTTTTCCAAAATTCAGACTGAAATTATATATGTCAGTCCTGAATCTGTCACTACTCAATTGTGCTGTTTCATCGTGTGTAGGACACAGGAATCTCCAATGTTTCTCAGGAACATTTTCCCTCTAAAATACATTCACTTCTCCCCTTTTTCACTAGCTGCATCTTGACACCAAGGAGAAAAAAAGAGCGTTGTCGTTTTTTCTGAGGCATTCTGGTTCCAGGACCTGCCCATGTGTGGTTTTCCGTGTGTATCACTGACATCTACTGACCGAGCTAAAAACCACAGCCTTAGCACGCGGTAACTGCTTCAGCTCTGCCTCTATTTTAATGGTAATAGCAAAATTTGGAGCGTCCTCTCGTTTCAGCGACCCTGAATCCAGACCCATAGTGTGGCATTAGGGCAGTTTTCCCAAGAAAGCCAAGCAGAAACTCCACTGGCAGCATCATCCAGGCATTACTGCCCAGTTTGCTGTGTTCATCCCTGCACATCTGACTTGATCATCCAGACCTTTGGGACTGCAGATAACTTTGGATGAGCTGTTCTCATGGCAGGGGTGTAATTTCATGTCAGGAACAGCATGGAAATCCATGTTTTATGAAATTCTGTCCCAAGGTTGCACTGGAAAAACTGGCAAAAGCAAAATTTACTGAGCTGATACCAGCAGATTAAGGATCCAATTCAGTTTTAGCAAATATTTGTCTCATTGTCTTTGCAAATAAAGAGGTGGAAGGAAATAAATGGAGGAAGTGGGGGAAAGCAGGTAGCAAAACTTTCTGTCAGGTTTTCTGGTTAAAGATTCAGAAGAATTAAGAGTAGTGAAAATGTAGTGAAAATGTGGACCTGTAATGTGCCTGTCAGTTAATGAGTCTCACTGGTTCCAAAGCACAGATGTATAAGTTTTTACATTTAAAGCCCCTCCGGAAGTTGTGAATGTTCCTGCAGGTGTCTCATATCTTGTTTAATTATCTACCGAGCCTATAATAATTAAACAAGATATGAGACACCTGTAGGTACATTATTTAAAAAATAAAGTGCCTTTTCACTTTATTGCTTTATAAGAAATAAAAAAAATGAGCCCCCAACCCATCTTTGCTATATTCTATTACTTTGTACAGCCTGAATCTATTTTGAAATGAACAAGGAGCGTACCAGTAACTCCCATTATACTTTGTTTTGACTCCTTTTAATATTTAGAGAGAAGATCACCAGACCAAAACTATCTGGAAAGATGAGGAAAAGGTTTACGAAACTACAAGTGGTCATATTTTAAAAACTATTTCTATCCTCACTCGGTATAATTTAGTTTGCATTTTACAGCTGTTAGTGCCCAGTGCTTTGAGGTTGGGTTGGGATTTTCTTGGGAAAGAGAACGTTTGGACAATGCTCACATGGTGGGATTCTTGGGCAGTCCTGCACAGGGCCGGGAATCGGACTTGATGATCCTGCTATGTCCCCAAGTGCTCCCTGAAAGCCTACTAAGGCCACCAGCAGATGGTGGTAACAACGCAGTTTCTTGGTTGGTTGGGGTTTTTTTTTGTTGTTTGGTTGTTTGTTGTTTGTTTTTTTGCTTTTCTTTTGGTTGTTTGGTTGGTTTTTTGTTTGCTTTTTGTTTTGTTGGGGGTTTTTGTTGTTGTTGTTGTTTTTTGCTGTTGCTGTTTGGGGCAAGGGTTGACAATTTTATGTGCTCCCCATCAGGCTCCAGATGTGATAATGAACCACAGTTTCATCGCCCAGCAGTGGGGAAGAACGTGGCTCACCCTGAAACAACCACAAAGGGCTGGCTTACAAACCCTGTAGATGCAGTTCAAATTTCAGAGCAGCTGGCTGCAAAGGAAAGGACTTGTTTTCCTTGCTTACTACAGATTTCCTTTCTTTTTCTTCTGTATTTAAAGGCTGGAAGGTTTGGATTTCTGGTTCAATTCCCACTTTAGCAGTAGCACCCACGTATTGCAAGGGTGATGCTGCAGCAGCTTTGGTTTGTATAAGGTTTAAAACCTGAAGGCCCAACCAAATTCCTTTTATTCTTTTCAAAATTAAATGAAATTTTAAAAGATAATATAGAGGACAAGGTAAAGATCTTTCTTAGTGTTGCTTGAGTATTTCTTTGTCTGCAGCATTGGTTTGGTTCCAGTGGAACAAAATTTAAGCTAATGAATGTTTAAATGTATTTTGACCACTTCCCTGTTCTTGCATACCCCAAACAGTCATTTCAAACAGAAAACTCACCAAACCAAATAACTGAACCTGTGTCCATTGGACCAATGTCCAAACATTGTCCTGCATATGTATTTTCTTCACCTTTGCAGCCAAGTCCTTATACAGGCAGCACACTACCAACCAAAGTTTACCCCCACAAAAATCATACTGGAATGTAAAATTTGAATTCCCTCTGTGTCTAAATTAGCACATATATTTGCCAGTAAAAGCATTTCAGCTGGTGTAACTACTTAATGCGTTCATTCCACTTAACAGTAAATTTGCTGTTGTAGCTAGAAGTGTAAGAATATGAAGGAAGTGAATATATGATTAGCTGCAATCTGAGATGAAGACCTACTGGATTATTGCACTCACCTTGATTAAAGAACCATATTCTACAATATTCACTACTTCAGTTTGAAAATTTATGAAGCCTTCCCAGACTCAGTTGGTAAAGTGAGTGCATTTCTCCCAGCACATAAAAGCTACTTTATAAAAAATATAAAATTCTATTTTACACTATCAAATAAAATATCTGACAAAGAAATAACCTTATATAACACGTACAGTTGTGAAAAGTAGAAGGCTTTTCTTCCTAGTTTGAGGCAAATCAAACCTAATTACCACCTAGGGAGAAATTATACACTAGGAAAACAGCTCTCTTCTCAGGTGTTCCCTTTGTGCCCTTTTCCTCCCTTTTTTCACCAGCCTGGTTCCAGGGCTTCCAAAAAACGAGCATAAATCAGGGCTGAGTTTGAGACCCAGAAAACATGGACAGGAGCTACTGGACAGGAACTGAGTTGAACGAGCAACGAGTCAGGCCCTTTTGTTGTGCTTCACAGCACAGCCTGAGCAGCCCCACTGCTCAGAAACATGACTGAGAGCAGCTGTGCACATTGGTCACTGTGCTGCGCTGGGGCTCCAGGATATTCCCTTTAATCCTTCCCATTAGTAAAAAAAATCCAGCCAGAAGAGGTCAAGAAGCTATAAAAGACGCAAAGCCTCTTGTCTCCAATGCATTCTTTGTGGTCTATTTTTACAGAAATCTCTCTTGGTTCAAGCTGTCCCACGATTAATGGTTCAGGGAGAGTTAGTCAGTTTTCCCGGCCATGGAAAAGTAATCATGCCACTCAGGCAGCACAACAAATTGATAAGGTGCTGTGGGAAGTGCTCTTTTATATTCTTGCAGCCTGGGCCCCCAGCCTGTGTCAAGTGTGCTCAGAGGATGCCACAGCCACTCGGCCTAGTGTAAATATCTGCCACAAAACCTCTCCCAATAACGTCAAAGCAAACTCACTCAAAGGGAAACGAGCTCTTCCTGTAAATAGCGGTGAAAGAGCTGCTTTGTTGGCTGATGGGGGTATTAAACACTGTTTTCCTGGAACATTTACACCATGGCTAATAACAAATAAGTCAGAGTACACTGAAGCTTTATCATTTGTCATTGCATTTGGCAGGTAAATTAGAGTTTTGCTCAACAACAGCAGCTCTACAAGCTGAGAGAGACTTTGCAGGTTCAACAACCAATGAGGACCATCTTCATGCTGCAAGTCTGTGGGAGATAAGAGCCTGCAGGGGGACAACCCCTGTGTATGACCCTTCAGCAGTGTCCCTGCATCCCTTTGGGGATGAAGCCAGGTGGCACAGCTGGGCTGGTGCCTGCTTGCTTGTGCTGGACCTGCTCTGTTGTGCTCATCCCAGAGCTGCTCAGGGTGATAAACTGGGTGATAAATCTCTCTCTCCTGCTCTTTTACAGAAAGTCCTCTTTCTCTTTTAGCTCACGAGGCTGTCAGAGGAGCTGATGCAGAAAGCAATTTATTCAGCTCAAACCACCATGTGGCACTTTGCCCTGACTCTAAGTGGGATGGCAAGTGGAAATCGTGGATTTCATTACCTTGTCGCCATAGATTTTATTCAATCAGATCCAGGATGTAACTCTTTGAGTACCTAATGATGGTGGTTGGCAAATAGTGATGGTTTGAAAACCCTTAAATCTGTCTCACTGCTCTACAAGGCAATCTGAACTTGAACTCGTGTTTTCAAACTCTGTCAGGCCTGGTGCTGTGACCCCTTCCCTGGGGAGCCTGTTCTGGTGCCCAGCCACACTCTGGGTGAACAACCTTTTCCTGATGTCCAAGGTAAACCTTCCCTGACACAGCTTCATGCCATTCCCTCAGGTCCTGTCACTGACCATCAGGGAGAAGAATGGCACAGTTGAAACAGACCAGAAAAATTCTTTGTATCAGGTTGAGTGATCTTTTTTCCCATGAGTCTCTCTCCTACCCTGGGCTGCTCCACAGCAGACTGCTCACCAGTTTCTGCTGAGGAAGGTTTTATCTGGTGGTTTACCTCCTCCAAATCCTCTTTTCCTGGTGATATAGGACATACAAGAACAGGTCCCTCAGAGATGGCCAGGACAGTTCCAGAGAGCCCCTCCCTCAGCCTTATCCATCATACAGAGCCCACTTATAGAAGGAGTCCTCTGGCATGGTACATCCTTGGAAGAAAGTATTTGTGTGCATATTATGAATTAGTTACAGTTGTCACAGAAAGTGCTTTTGGAATATTAGCTGTGGTTATATTTTATTTCCTTCCTTCCTTCCTTCCTTCCTTCCTTCCTTCCTTCCTTCCTTCCTTCCTTCCTT
>VXAX01007766.1:890120-913339 GCA_013399835.1 Leptocoma aspasia | reverse complement strand
GCAAAGGTATCTCCTTGTTGTTTGGAAATAATTCTGCCTCCATCCTGAAAAGATGTAAAGCCATATTTTCTTTTATGTTTTCCCTGTGTCCACTGCTCTTTGAACAATCTTTGGCCAAGTGATCATGCTAGTGAAGTGTTTGACATCAAGGCAGAGCCTTTCTTTCCTTTGTCAAGCATTGGAAGGGACTGCCCAGAGAGGTAGTGGAGTCCCCATCCCTGAAAATGTTCAGGAAATGACTGGACGTGGCACTCAGTGCTCTGGGCTGATGATAAGGTGGTCAAAGGTTGGACTCCATGATCTTGGAGGTCCTTCCCAGCCTAAATGATTCTATGATTCTGCGATTTTTCACAAGCTGTTGCCTATTTCTTGGGCAACGTGTGAGAAATCTGCTCTTTTTATTTCTTTCGGAACCAGATTACAGCCTCTGTTACCAACTGACTTCACAACTCCAGTACCAGGGATATGAGTAGCCATAAAAAAATAACATAGATTTGGGCTGGTCAGTTTTAGGGCAGATACTATGAAGCTGCTTAATTCTCAGACGGATTTTCCCCTTTTCTACCTATTTTTTTAAAGTTTACTGGTTTCCGTCTAGGACAAATGACCATCAGATCTGGTTAGCAAGACAAGTCATCCAAAAAACAGACTTTAGACATGATGCAATTAATCTGTCCCTATTAAAGCAAAATTCTGCGTTATTTCTATAAGGAGAATGAAAATAAACAGAATGTTTATTTAATTGATGTTTTGATTACAGTGGCTTTAGAGTGCAGACAATCATTGTCATTCACAGATCAAAAAAACCCTTGAAGCTTTAGTGGTGCAACAGAAAGAGAGATGTGGCAAGAAGCTGAGGTTATAGGGTTGAGCTCTAAATATTCTTAAATATAGGGAGGCTCTATTGTTGTGGAATTTCTGTACCTTGATTTAAAAGCCTCAGTCTGACCATGAGGTAACATGAGTATGAGCTTTGGGACTCAGACCCAAAATTATAACTGGCTGTTTATGGTCAATGGCTCCAGCTTAAATTCGCTGAAACAAGGACAACTGGGGCCTTTATCTCTGTTTTATTGCCCTTCCTCTTTCCATTTCCTTCTGCTTCCCCTTCCCATTTCCTTTTGCTTTTTAACTTTCCTTTTTTTCTCCTTCTCCATCTCATTCTCCTCCTGTCTCCTTTGCTTTCTGCTTTCTCCTTTTTCTTTTTCTTCTAGAAGCAATTTTTTTTTTATTTTTTTAAAAAACAGATTAACATTTCATAGAATCATAGGATCACAGATTGATTTGGATTGGAAGGGATTTTACAAACCGTCTTATTCCAACCCCTCTGATATGGGCAGGGACACCTTCCACCTTCAGGTTGCTCAGAGCTCCATCCAGTTGGGCCTTGAATACTCCCAGGGATGAAAATTCCAACATTTTTCTGGGCAGACACACTTGGTGTTGTCATTGTGTGCTTTGTGAAATTTTTGCACATGAATTTACCTCACCACACTACGAGAAAAACAAGCTTCAGCATCTGTCATGACTTATGATTTTTCTTTCTCCCAGTCCTATTTTCCTGCTGATGGGTTAGCCTACTCCTAGATAAGTTTTAAAACTCTCAGGGATGCAACTGTCGAAATGCATGTTAGCTCAATCAAAAAACAAATAAACAGCCAAGATGTGTGGGAAAGGAACCAACCGTACTCACTGTGAACACAGCAGTGTGCAGGATGGACATCTTTTCCCTTTAGTTCCTCTTGTGACTCAAAGTTGTTTTGGTTTTTTTTCACCCATGAACCAGAGAGTAACATTTGATCTCAGTTTGACTTCTGAAATAGGTCACTGTCTGGCTGGGGAGCAGAGATACGCAGAGATGATGCGTCTGCTTGGAGATCAGTTTCTTGTGGCTAAGGCAGAGCAGATAGGAAAGCATAAATCAAAATAAATATCTTTGTCCCTACTGTGGTTGAAATGGGCTCCTGTGGTATCCAGGGACAGTGGAGGATTTGGAAAGAAAGGTTGCAGTGTGATAGTATTTTTCCCTTTGTGGGTTACTCAGAATCTTGCATGGGAATATGGGGAGCGGTTCTGAGCACAGATAATTGGGATGAATCAGTGTTTCTACTTCCACCCAGGACAGCCTCTGTGAGAACTGGAGAGGTTAGCCCCAAAACACAGCACTGGTTTGGAAACACTGCTGTTTGTTTCAAGGGGAGCCAGAGTAAATAATGTGCACAAACATGGCTCCGGACTCTCATTACAGAGAACAACATTAAAACTATTTAATCTCCTCTTCTTTATAGTTCTATAAACTAGATTACCTTGAGGGATGAAGCAGAGAGTAAAGACTGCAGTGTGGGAGAAGTTTCTAACTTCTGACTTTAATGGGATGGTGCGTGGACTGAAAAACTTGCAGACTGTGAGATGACGAGTTCAGCACCACTGTTTCTAGAACTAGAGAAATGAGTCCAAAAAATGATTAAAACAAATGAGTAAATGTCAAAACAAACAAACTGGACATATACAAGCCTGTAGGTCCTGATGGGTTGCTCCCACAAGAGTTGACCAATGTCATTGTGAGGGTACTATCAATTATTTTTGAAAAGTTGTGACAATCAGCAGATTCCTGCTGATTGGAAGAAGCAAATGTCACCTTTATCTTCAGGAAGGGCAAGAAGGCCCTTCTGGGGAACAACAGACCAGCCAGCCTCACCTTAATCCCTGAGAAGGTGTTGGATCAACTAATCCTCAAAATTATTTCCAAACATATAAAGGACAAGAAGGTGACTAGGAATAGTCAGGCACAGATGTACAAATCATGCCTGACCAAGCTCATAACCTCACAGACAAACTGTCAAAATAGAGTTTAGATAGGTGGGCAGTGAGGTGACCTGAAAACTGGCTGACCTTCAGGATCAAACACTTGTCATCTATGACATGAAGTCCAGTCACCAGTGACGACATGCACCAGAAATTCATACTGGGGGCAACACCGTTTAAAAATTCTGTTAATGATCTATAAAAGTGCTGATAGTTTGATTTCTTTCTCTTATTGCAAAGAAAAAAATATCATGGATCCTGTTTTACTTCCAACTGCAGAAGTCCCTACAAAGTTTCACTGGATCAAAGATTGAACTGAACATATCCAACTAAATCCATATTGCAGTAATTGTTACACTCCAGGTGAAAAATTTCACCTCAGCATTGGGAAATTCTTGCATTTTCATAAACCAGAGAGGGTTATATGTGCTTCAACTATTTTGTTCCTTCTTACTACTCCAAAAAAAAAAACCTACCCCTAGAAAAGTTGAAACAAAACGAATGTAAAGAAAATTACTCTGTAAAACAACACTGTGAGATTTTTTTTCTCTCAGTGTGAACTATACCAAGTTCACAGAAAAAGAAAAAAATTCTTCAGTAATTGTAAACCTAGCCTGCAGTAATCAGACTGACATATCTATCCTACCACGGGAAACAATACTAGATAATGTTGAATTGCGGTGTGGTTTGTTTGGCATTTTAGCAGTAATTTGAAATGCTTATTAGGTGCTCCAGTTTTGGGGTACTCATAGTCCCCTGCTCCTCTGTGGCCTCACCAGCTGCAGGGTGACTGCCCCTGGCTCAGGAATTCCACTTGCTGGGAAGGTCCAAGCCAGTGTGTCCTGGGAGAATAGGACTGTATCAACCTGTACCCATTTCTCTGGGATATCCAGAGGGTATCCTGCCTTCTCTGTGCCTGGGAGAAAGCTGGGTAGCTCTGGAATAGTCAGCTGAAATGTCACCTGCGAGATCAGGTGCTTAGGGAAGAATAGAAAGTGAGGCAAACCGAGAGTGGAGGTGCACCCATATTTTTGTGCTTGTGTGAATGCCTGCCTGGCCTTCTGATGTCAGGGACAGCTGGAAACCTGCTGCAGCACCCTCAGGGTTTAGGAGAACTTGGACTTCACTGATGGTGGTCAGTCAGTCCCTCACATATCTGTGGTGCTCTGACAGCTGTAGCATTTTCATTGGGAAACTCTGAGGGGAAGGGGTCTCATCCCCAGCCAGCGTTCTGTGGCCTCGCTCCTCTTCCTAAACCATTAAGGGGACTTCTTTCAGAAAGAAGAAGAAACAGGGATTTTTTTCCTAGTTCCTGCTGTGTCAGTAAGTGTCCTGGCACACCTGAATACGAGACATCCATTTGAATGGTTGGAAAAATCAGAACTCCGTGCTGGATGTCTCTCAGCAGGCTCTGAGGGAAGGCAGATGGGGGGACCCAAGGAGCTGGTGTGTGACAGGAAAGCCCCTGGCCGTGCAGATGGGTGAGGAGCTGCTGCTGTGACGCTCCATCCGTGTCTGCTAGAGGCAGCAGCAGCTGAGGTGCAGGCAGAGGCTGTGAGCCAGGCTGCAGGTGCTCAGTGAGCCCACAGCTGTGCAAACAACATCACCTGTGCTCCCCAGCTCCCACAGAGTGAGCAGGTACACAAAGCCTTGGATTCGAGGCTTCAGGCCAGCCAGGCTGGGGAACTGTTTGCATTTGGCTGGGGGCACATTCAGAGCTGCTGAGAGCAGAGAAGATCCATGGGCTTAGACAGCCCAGCTTGCATTAAGTCAGCTCAGCTGGTCAGAGCCTGGTGCTAATAACAGCAAAGAGGGTTTATCCCACATGTATGGGCCATGCACCGAAGAATTGGACTCAATGATCCCATCCAACTCAGAATATTCTCGGATTCTGTGATCTGAAGGCCCTGGTAAATGAAAACTGAATCTGGTCTTGTGATGCTGCTTCATAGTTTTTCTGGCTTTCCATCTCAAAATAGGCTACGAATTCTGTGCTAAGGAGCTCCATGATTTAGGTTATACAGCTGAAGATGGGTCCTTACAAGTTCATCTGATAGGGACAGAGATTTTTCCATACCTGCATCAGAAAGTGGCATGTACTTCCAAAGTCCAGTCCTTCCCTGAGCCTTTCCTGGCACTAATTGTGTGAATCCCATTGCCACGGGGTTGTTTTCCTGTGTGACAGACCAGCCATCTGCTCAGCTCTGGTGGTGCAAATCCAGAATAATTTTGATTTGTAACTTCAGCAGAGCTGCTCAGAAGAGACACAGGCAGCTGAGGTCAGGATCTGTTCCGCTTAATTAAATAAATAAAGGTTAAGTATCCTGGAAGATCCATTTTCCAGTGTCCTTAACCTTGTCTTTGCTGGTGACTTCCTTATTTATTTATTTACTTATTTTCCAGCTGAGCTTTTCATGGCCATTGACATAAATTTTCCAGCTTTTTAAATACAGAACATCTGTGGTCCCTATGCAGTGTCCTCTATAGGTCATGGGAAAGCTTTATCTTACTAATAAGCTCCATTCCTCTATATATTCAAGCCCAATTGATGGGGCCAAGCATGTTTATAAATAAATATTTTCTTGTAATGACCATTTCCATATGTCCCAGAGGAATAGAGATTTTGTCCTTTTGAGCTGGCCAGCTGCCTCCTTTGTAACAGTGAGAACAGTTTTTCCCTGTCTGGTTAACATTTGATTTATGTGGAAATGAACTCCCCAAGGTGACAGGCCAGTGGTACTGAAGAATGCCATGCTCCCAACTACCCTTTAACAGTCAAGGAACTCTGTTCATCCACCCACCCTTCATTTTTCTCTTCATCAAACTAAATTATGGTTGTATTTATTGCATCTCTCTATTTGTCCCTGACCAGCTCTGTCTGCCTCAGCCAAAACAGGGACAAAAGCATGAGGAAGGCAAGCAAGTTCCACTGGAGCTCTGTCACATATCTGTCACTAAGAGAAATGACCACTGACGTAGGACATGGTTAAATTACGGAGGAATGTGTTTGCTGGGAAATGCAAAGCATGGATTGCCAAAATATATCACACACAGAATCACAAGGTTGGAGGAGGCCTTCAAGATCACCGAGTCCAACCCATGCCCTAACACCTCAACTAGATCATGGCACTGAGTGCCACATCCAATCTCTTTCTAAACACATCCAGGGATGGTGACGCCACCACCTCCCTGGGCAGACTATTCCAGAACTTAATCACTCTTTCTGTGAAAAACTTCTTTCTAATGTCCAGCCTGTATTTCCCTTGGATGATGGTGAATGACTGGCTCCTCCTTACCGACGAGTGCAGCAAGAAATATGCTGCCATATGGCTTCTCCTCTGCACAAAGTGTGATCCAGTAGCTGCTTATCACTGAAGGATGATACTGTGCAATGATAGGGCTTATTTCTTAACACTGTTCCACCAGAGAGAATTTGTATTTCTTACACAAGCCTTGATCTGTTCTGCATCCTCTTCCAGCTAGGCAGCAGTGCAGAAGAGGTCAGGATCCATCTTTTAAAGGCTTTCAGAAGAAATCCATTGGAGGCTTCAGAAGAACACCACACAAGACTTACATAGGATATCTGTTAATCTTCGCTTCTGAAATTGTTCCTTGAGCTACGTATACACGTGTTTATGTGGAGATATACACACAGAGTAAAGAATGTTTATTCTGATTTTCCACTCTCCCAAAACATTGTACTGTGTGGAAGGGAATGAATGCCTGGGGATTTCTAGGCTTTGGTTTCTGGTAAAGCCATTCTGATAAACAGCCTTCAGTCTTGATCAATAATGTGAATACATTCCTGTGGCTTTAATTTCATCCTACCCTGTAGTCTATCAGAAAGGTAATGAGAAAAGAAGGGTAATTTTCAAGAACTTCATTTTATTATGCAGAAAAATAATCAAATAATCTTTCTGCCTTAGCATGCTGAGGTTTAGCTCTTAGTAAAGAAAGGTTATATCAAAGTAGGACATGTATTTTGGGTATTTAGGTGTTTCTTCATTTTTGTGAGAAATCCAGTTTTGACTGATGCATGAGGGACTAGACAGAGCCTCCCTTTCCTGTACTCTGGGACATGTTCCATGGGAGAATTCAGCAGAAAACCAATTCCTGTAAATTAAGTTATGACATCCTTATCATGTTTTCCAACTCCTCTCATATAGCACATCAATGTATGCCAGAAGGGGATGTGTGCAATATGGTCTGGTTTTGATACCAGTGAGATTTTGTATTGCAGTCCTGGCTCTTCTGTTTCAAATGGCAAAGGGAAAGCCATACCACCAGGAAAACGATTTAAAATACTTTTTGTGGATATTTAATTTCAGGTTTATGAACTAGGAAAAAACCCAAACCAAAACAATCACACGCCAAACCAGCACAATTGATCTGTTACTGCTGGGATCTGTTCTTTTTTTGTTGCTGTTATGTAAACTGCGTGACGGCCTGGCTTTCCAACGGTGGGAAAATCTCCTGAGAAGAAACGTGTCCTTTGCTTCCTCTGGGAATGCTCAGTACCCTGGAGATTCTTCTTGCTTGACATTTTGTTTCTCAAGTGACTACTGGACCTTTGCTCATATGAGATAAGTCATTTTTCTTTCCCTGGCTACAAGTAGCACATGTAATTATGTAATTGTAGGGCTTAAGCCTAAACTGGTTTATGACAGTGGACATGCAGGGGGTTGTCCTCCCAGAGCTTCTCTGAGCCAGACTGAGCTGGTCTGTGTTACTTTGGCCATGCTTTGGTGGCAGGCAGCACAGCAAGCTCAGATAATCCCTGTTCAGTGGTGGGCCATTGCCCATCCCTGCTCTCATACATTTTCCCACAGCAAATTTGGGGACCAACATAATTGAATGCAAATTAGGGTATACTTCTTATGTTTTTGAGCCAGAAACAAACCCTGTTTATAAAACTAAAACCGATATTTGTTCTATCTTCTGGAAATACAGCAGAGTTAGTGTGAATAAAGGTTGTAAAATATAATGAGGTTTCATCTGGAAAACTTGAAATCCTGCACAAAACACCAGATTCTGATTATGCTCAGATTATGTCAGAACAAATCACAAATTTTAGCTAACCTGAACTACTTCTTTGCACCCAATAGTGTTTTCAGATAGGAGCTGCTCACATTCGCAGCATTTGGAAGGCACTTTGCAGGCTCACAGGCAGGACAGATCTAAGACAGATCTAATAAATGCACACAAGTGATCCAAACAGTCTACTTAAATTTATTTTCATTGTACAGTGTTCACATCTGGCATTTCAAACACCACCAGCCTACCCTGCAGTGTCTGGAGGTCTGTCTCCAAAAGGAGACAATTCTTTTAAAACCAGTACTGAACCATGAGATATTATATTAGGGAACACGGAATGTTGTTTTCTTACTGGATTACTGATGTATCTTTTTTCATTATTAAGTGAGGTTCTGTTGCTACATAATCTTCCTCTCCTTTTTTTACCAGAAAACCTATGGAACAAAAGCAGCCTGCTGCCATACGGAAAGGGCAGCTAGAACCTTACTGCTGTTTCCTCTTCCATCAGAGGTTGCACTGAAATGCCTAAACAAAGATATTTGTGGTTGTATGGAAATTTAAGGTTAAAGAGCTCCCTGGGGCTGGAAGACACACACCCACACTGCCTGGGAAGGGCTGCTTCAGGACTGGGAAAACTCCCCTGCTAGACAGATTTATGCTCTGGAGATCCTGCCACTTTTCCTTTTGAATGCTCTTCCTGCCTGGACTCTTTAAGTAGATATTTAACTGTAGGATCCTTAAGAATCCTCCTGATTTGGAGGGGGTTTCACACAAGCATACAGGGATTGCTGAACTGTTTAGGATTTCAGAGGTGTTCAGGTGTTTTACAGAATCACAGAATGCTTTGGGTTAGAAGGGACCTCAAAGCTCATCCAGTTCCATCCCCCTGCCACAGGCAGGGACACCTTCCACTAGAGCAGGTTGCTGAGATTCCCATCCAGCCTGGCCTTGAATACTTTTTATCTCAGTGGGTAACAGCTTCCCCAGTGTTTTAATTTTGTTCTATTTATTCACATTAGCAGACAGTACTCTACAATTCACGATTTTTTAGTTACCTCTGTCTTAGCAAGTGATTCCCAAAACAACAACTGGAATCCAGCACTTGCAGATCTCCCCTTCAGAAGCCTTTGATCCAAAATAAACCAAAACCACATGTACTTCACCAGAAAGAATAGTACATCTATTAAGAAATGTTTTTAAAACCGTGACCAGCTGACGTTCACTTCTGCTTTCCTTGAAAACTGTCCATCCCTTGACTTATTCAGAGCATTCCCACATTAGCCTGGTTCCCTTGAGGAGCTGTCTTCTCCTCCCTTGGATGACAAATTCCTTCAAGTCTGCTGTCTCTGATATCCCTGTTTTCCATCCTGCCTGGTCATTGTGTCATTACAATACTCCATGTATGCTGGAGATGGCTTGTCCTACCATTCCTGGGTTTTATTCTTCCTTTTGCCCAGCAGCCCTTTGTTGACCTGCTTCACTGGAGTGGCCCAGCCCCAATTGTTTCGGCGTTCACCCTCCTCTGTTTACCACAGAGAATCCATGTTGTCAATGCTCAGAGCATGAAAGACCCTCACAAGCCATAAACAGTGGCTTAGCAGGAGGAAAAGCAAAAGCCAAGGAATGGAAGCAGCAGTCTGGTTTGCCTCTGACAGCCCCTTGAACTGTGCTCTGGCAGCTCTGAGCGAGCCTTCCCTGGGGGCACATCAGGCACATGTGCTTTGGAGAGCAGGAGGATCCAGGGCTGATCCTCACTGCTGCTGCTGGGAGGCCGCATGGCCACGGCGTGTGACCCAGCTGGGAGCGAGTCCCTGCCTGGCTGAAGGGGCTGCACGTAGCTCTCTGCTGGCTGCTGATTTCCATCCCCAAATTCCATGTCCTGCACGGCATGTGCAGCTCCCCTGCGGCATCATGCATGGCTGGGGAGCTCCCCAGGGACACAAATGGGCACTGAGAGTAAGTGCTAGCCTTCAAAAGCTCACATCTCTGAGTGAAACCATTTTGGCAAGCTCTCTGTGTCTTTGCTAGTGAACGTTTCACCCCTTGAAAGGTATTTTTACCCTCTTCTGTGTGCATGGTGCTGATGGGTCCGTATTTGTGGCAATTTTACCAAGCTGAAATGCCACAGGTACCAAATTCTTGTGGGCAGGTTTCTCAAAGGGAGGTCTGGAATCTATTGCTACTAAGCAAACCTCTCCCCTTTTCACAACAAACATCAACAAACTTTGGGTGTGTATTTGCACGCGCACATTTGTACACGCACACGTTTTTCCTCTGCAGTTTATTTCCCCGTTGCCATGTCCCAAAGTACCCATATGAAATGCCTGGAAATCCTAATGGGGGTAAGAGTTCCCAGCCTTTCTCCTCCACTGCATGCAAATGTAAGTCAAGTTGAAAATTTCCAAGAGGAAAGTGACCATGAGAAAGTCACTGGGACACTTGACAGAAACCTAAACCAACACATTGGAAAGAGTTACAAACAAAAACCAGTCTCAAAACCAGCACTCCTCCTGTGACATCATGTCACATTCATCACTGCTAGGTTGACCTAATAAGGATGAAAATTCCCACTTCAGAGCCTGCTCTCCCAAACAAAAAAATGCATTTTCTGCTGTGTCGGACCTTCCTTAATGTCTGCCAGAAGAGATGGAGCTGGAAGCTTTGCTCAGATGTCAGTGTAGTTAGCTGAGGCCCGGGGTGGGAGAGAAGTCCACCTTAGTGAGGGTCTTTTCTCTCTAAAAAACAATGGAGTCTCTGAGAATGAAATTCATTAAATATCTATATCTATATATCTAGATAGATAGATAGATAGATAGATAGATAGATAGATAGATAGATAGATAGATCTATCTTTTGGCTGGAAAACCAAAGTAAAAATAACTTGGAGAATTCCTACTGTCAAATCTGGCAGTGCAAATGCTTCTTTATATATATATGTGTGTGTGTGTATATATATATATATAAAGTTAAACAAGGTTTTCTCCTTTGATATGATAATGTGCCCAAGGAGAACTTAAGTTGAAGGATTTTGCTGATGAATTAATAGTTCTGTGCTCAAAGTGGAATAGGAAAGAATGTGTTGATATGCACAGAGGCATGGTTTTGGAAAGACTAAGGAGTTATCACCACTCGATGGCTGAGTGATCTGCAGTGGGTTGCAAACACTGTGCAAGGTGTGGCTACCTACTTAAAATGATATTTCTGTTTTGTGGACACCACTAAGAGCCTCTCAGGGAGTGAGTGCTCAGATGTTGACATCTGAAATGACAAGGATATGATTGATTACATGTTTCCATGTTAAATTATTGTGCTTGTACATGCCTTGTGCATGATTTCAGATTAAACATCGCCACCTGTAAAGTCTCTGGCACCTCTGTTTTGAAGACTGTTCCACCTGCCATTCGGTACATGTTCAAGAAACCTTTATTTCAGTCTTCTGAACTTATTTCTCTGGTTTTCTCCTCTAGTAATTAATATGACTGAATTAGGAGTCATTGCCTGCTGCTTTTTATCTTTAACCAGAGTATTGAATTGATATTTGAACAGATTATCGTCCCTTAAGGAAAACACCCATGACTGATGACACCATACTTACTGCTAATATAAACTAAAGGATATTCACATCTTTAAAATTAGGTTAAATTTAATATTTTATGGAGCACATTCAGTCTTGTATTACATTTTTCATGTGGATGTTGACGGTATAAAGGAGCTGACTATAAGGAGAGCTTCAGTCCAGAAACTTTATTACTCTCTTAATTTAACACAAAATATTTAAAGAATGCAGTGAGATTTTGTATATGGAAAAAAATAGCACATGCCAAACAATTTAATCTGAGCAGCCAAGAATAGTATCTGTTTATAATATGATTTAAAACACCAGCTAAGGCTGAGCAGACAGCATTTATTAGTATTTGATATATTTTTGAAAAGCCGTGAGATGAAAAGCTGACCACCCAAGAGGCAAGCAATTGTCACTTGCTCTCGCTCAAACTCAGCAGAGTCTCTTTCAGTGTGTGTCACACCCCTTCAGTTTTGCTTCATGTCCTGCCTTTGACTGAATTTGAAAACTGTGACAGTCAGCAGAAGCAGCCCCTTTCTGACACACCAACCCAGGTCGCCCAGAATGAAAGACCTAACATCAAAAAATACACCCTGAAGGATAACGAGGCTGGGCCATGGGAGGATGCAATCAATTTTCATGGCTATTCTGGTTGCAAAAGAAAAAAAACAAAAAAACACTTGAGTAAAGCAGTGATATTCCCTGGATAAGGAAGATGCTGAGCCCCAAACCACAATAGCCCTTTGCAGTCACTCCTGTGCCATTCCGCAGTTTTATGGTCTTTGTAGTAGACCTCAGACCATAAAACCAAGAAATATCATTTCACTTTGGCCCACACAGAAGCTGGCTTTCTCATCCTCGCTACTAAGCCAAAATTTAGCAACAGCAGGAATCCAAGTAAACGCCTGTAACAGTGAGATACCCTAATTTTTACAAATTGTCCCCAGGGACATTTGTCAATGCCACTTGAAGGCTCCATAATTAGCCCTGAAATGCATTTGTCAAAATAAATCAACCATTTGGAGATGCCTGACTCTGCTGGGGTTTCTGTTCCCCCATGTTTGTTTGTTTCCCCTGTCGAAGATTAGTTTAAGACTCAGAGAAAAGCTTTCTCTTGACCAAAATTCATTAAACTTTCCCCATCCATGAACTTGGAGTGCATCAGGGACCATTAGCTCATCCCAAATGACACACTGAGCAATGCAGGCCATGACATCTTGCACAGCTACTCCTGCACTGGGCCCAGAAAAGTGTGCAGAGATTAACAAGCATCCTCCAGAAAACTACAGCATGTTTGTGGTGGGAGTGATGTCTTCAGATGGATCAACTCCTCCTTAGGGTACAAAAAAAAGGGTGTTAAACTTTTGTTAAAGGTGAAGAGAGAATCCACCACGGGGATTTTTGCCTCTTTGAATTTTTAATAACCTAAATGTTAAAATAATTGGTAGCAATAGCTAAAGTATGGACTATATTTTTCTTGAAGGCATGTTTCTTGTCTTCCTTACATCGAAGTGTGTCTTGATGATCCTAGAATATTCCTTTCACTTCTAGCCAATAACTCATCAGTGTTCTGAGAGTCCTCAGCCAGAAACACCCTGAATGCTTATTATTTTTAAATATTTCTTTTAATCCTAGCCCTTGGTGATGTGTCCTGACTGTGAGTGCCTCAATCCCAGTGGCTGTTTCTCTTGGGCAGCATTGATCTTGTCTCTGCAGGCTAAATTTCTCTTCAGCATCCAGTAAGGGAATATGGGAATGTATTTTATCTTTACTGTCCAGTTATCACATGAGAAACCTTTTTTTTTTTTTAAGTTCAAAGAATTCTTAAGGGAAAATAGAAAACACAATTCAGGGAGATAGGGCTGAGAAGCATCATTAATATGCTAAGGCTATTAGAAATTCCTGCCTATCATCTTAGATTGGTCTGGATGTCATGTAAACACAAATATAAAGAAAAAATATTTTAATATAAGCATGTGGGGGAAAAAAAGTTAATTCTCACCTGGCTATTCAAGCAAGGCCCACCAGTGTTTTGAAAACACCAGGCCCAGCAGAGATTATATTTTGTGAAAATAATGAAAGCTTTGTTCCTTACATCATATAATATCTAATGGTTTTTCTCCTGTCAAAGCTCCTTTTTGGTCTTGGACTAACTACTTTTGCAGCTTGCAGCAAAAAACATTTGCTAATAATAACCATTGGAGTGCTTGGAAACTGGTTTCACAGAATGTCCCCAGTCTCTAATTTGTGAAGAAAAAAAAGATGTGGGGAATTAGCCATCTTTTTTATTTTCAATCAGAAAAATATGATGTGTCCATGCTGCTTTCCAGATTGCAAAGTGAAAGCACGATTCCTGGCCTGAACTTCATAAAGTGTAGGTAAAGGCTCGGGCTTTTATGAAACTAATTCACAATGGCTGTGAGGCAAAGCCTCTGAAAGGACTCTTTGGCCTGGAGTGACACATGGCTTTAGGGCAAAGGCCCATGTCACACATGAGGTGTTAACTAGATCTGAATATTCCTCTGAGTGGTAGGGACACAAGGAAGTGTGAAGGGATGATGTTGATACCTTATTGGATCTAATTTACTAAATTATTATCAATGAGATGGACAGTTAACGGCTAACACGAACTGTCAGCACTGTTTGGTAGAAATCTCACCATCATTCTTAACTTGTCAGTCTGTGTTACAAACAGAAGGCTTCAAATTGAAAATAAAGCCCCTTTCTGATAAAGTTGCCAGGGAGAATAAACAGTTAAATGTACCGAGCTGTGGTGCTGCCAGCTGATCCCCTCTCAAAGCTGATCCCCAGAGCAAAGCTGGGTCTGAAATCTGTCCTTTCCTTCAGAGGAAAAGCAGCTCCCAGGCCCAAGAGCTCTCCCCTGCTCTCCACCACTGGCTGCCTCTGTCCCTGACCTCTTCCAGGGCTGCAAAACTTGCTAAAGAAAGGGGCTTTGCACTGAAGGATTTTCTGCACGGAGCAGGAGCACAGCACATATGAACATGACATTCATGGTGCAAAGCTCTGCCTTGTTTATCTGGCATATGTCTGAGGTGTCTCAATGTTACCTCAAAATACCCATATCCCTGCAGTAGTGTTCCAAGAAATAGAGTGTATTAGGTGTGAAGATTAAATAAAATTTGGAATGAAAAAATGGTTCTGGGCAAAAAAAAAAAAAAAGCTAATTTGAAATACTGAGAGAATAATGAGGTAATATGAAATTATTATTCGAAAGTACCATGAAAAAGACTGGGATATAGGTAGAACCATGAGTATAGAAGAATGAACGAAGAATACAAAGAGACAAAAAGGAAAGGGATAGGGAAAAATCAGAGATGGAATAAATCATTATTTGTTGGGGGTTAGGAGTTTTCCTTTTGTTTCTTTCTCTCACGCAATTTTGTCCCATCTGTGGCTAAGACACAATAACGACCAGTACTTAAGAGGGGCAAAAAAGGTGGGGGAAGTGTGCAGCTGGCTACTCTCTTACCTGGGAGGTTTCCTCTTTGGAAGGGCAAAGATACCATGAGATTTTGGCCGGGTGCTGAGAGGCTGGGCTGGGCTCCTCTCGCTCTCTCGCTCTCGGCATCGGAGGAGGCACAGCCGGTCTGCAGTCGCTGCCCAGAGGATTCACTGCCATGATGGAGCTTTTCTCCTTCCACTGCGGCTCCTACTGTGGGTGAGCCTTTGCTCATAAATAAGAGCAGCTGTTGGACTGGGACCTTATTAACAGCCAGTCTGACTCTAAGGGACCCTTACCATCTATTCAGGTGCCTCAGGGGAAAAACCCAGGACCCCGACCCTCTCCCCCTTCCCGGCTGTGGGTGGCACTGCTATGGGAGGAGCCCAGCTGCCCTGCCCAGCCCCGCTGGCTTTCTGTCTTTTTTCTCTGCACTCTAACCCAGCACCCCCTGCCTGTCGGGACACCCCGCGGCTCCTGCTACGGCCGCGGAGTTTCAGATCCGTTTCCTCGCCACTCTGGTGCCTCCTCATCCCCGCTGTCCCAGCCCCGCCCCGTGGTTCCCGCCGTGGCCCATTCTCGCCGCCCGGCCCGCCCGCCATCGCCGCGTGAGGGAGCGGCGGCCGAGCCCGCGCACAGCGCCCCCTGCAGGCGCGGGGGAATCACTGCACCCGCCCTGCCCGGCCGGGAGCCAGCAGCGCCCCTGCTGGCCGTGAGCGGAACTGCAGCGCGGGGGGAACGGCTGCGGCGGTTCTGGTTCTGTTTGTGCTGCTGCTGTCGGGGCTGTTTGTTTGCCTTCTGACACAGACTGGCAAAGAAATGACGTTCCCTTCCCCATATCTGTGCCTGAAAGCCCCTTGGCTTCAAAGTTGTAATAATTCAGAGGGAAGGAGGTCATATTTTTTCCAATCCAAGGGAGGTTCCCACCTTCCTTGGCAGACACCTGTCTTTCAAACCAAGATATTATTGTAATTTTTTTTATTATTTTGTATAAAACCTGCTTTTGCACAGCATCTGACTTAACCATGTATCCAACAGCCAGCCTCAGAGAAATTCACAATCCTGGAAATAGAGGACAGAGACAAATTGTATGTGCTCCACTCTGACTCTTCTTGGAAGCTGCAGCTGATCATTGTTTGAATACACAACAGATTAATTTCTCCAGATGTTCACCATCCACCCTTCCAGAACATTAACGAGTAGGCGAGGGAATGAATGCTTTCAGCAGAAACTTCAGTTTCCTCTGCTGCTTCGGATGAAGTATTTTGTCAGAGTTTTTGTTCTGGAGAGCACCTGTTCCAAATGCAGGGAGTCCACACCTCACAGCAATGCCCCTCCGTACCACCACGCAACACCTCGTGAAGCCTGAAACCATCCATCCAACAACTGCTGATGAGCTACTTCCAAAGAGAATGAGAATCCAGCACTGCTTTTGACTGTTTCACCTTACAGGAAAAAGCAAACATTTAAATGTTTAAGTGGCTTGGAGGGTCAGAACAAGGATAGTACTTCTCTCGAGCACAGACAGAAGACAATTTCTGCAAGAGATTTGAACAGGAACTTGTCCGTAGTTATGCTTATTCACACAGGAAAAAAACATGTATCAATTTAGACTACCAAATGTGACAGAATTAGTAGTCTTACTTTTATGTATTCCTGTAGAAAAACTTGTGATGACATTTTTGGGAAGACTCCGGGTAACAAATGGCCATTTTTATTTGAAGAGGAAAGCTTCTTCCCACTAATTCTCAATGCCAGGTTATATAAAAACACAGGTGAGGCACTGCTAAAAAGCAGGAATTCAGCAGCAGCACCCAAGTCCCCCTGAAAGGATTCAGATAGTTTTGAAAATACGATCTCTAATATTATTGGCAGGCTTCCCTCTCACTCCCATTCATGAGTTCCCACTGGCAAAACATAACCTTCTTCTGGAGGATGCAGACTTAATCCTATGAAAAGTAAGTGAACCAAGTACACATGTTTCCTTCCATGTATGAATCTATCAGAGAAAGCAAAACAGGATCTGGTCTTCCATCATGAAGAGAATGTTAAAGAGGCATCTGCTTTTTCCAGCTTGAATAATTTCAGTGAAACAGATGCCCAGGTGGCAGCCTGGAGGAGGCTGTGATTTCTCAGCTTGGGCTACAGCTAATCTAAGATGTGTGATGTCCTGCAGCCAAGTATCTCACCCTAAGAAGAAGAGCAGCACTCTGTCGTTTCGCTGGTTTTCCTGCCTGGAGTGACACCAGCTTTCCTGTGGGACGGACGGGTCACTCCACCTGACCTGAATTTGCTCTCAAAATGCCTCTGCCACAAACCAACAAAAAAAGAAAAAGCCTGGGAAACTGAAGGTGAAATGGTGGCTCTTCTCCAGTGAAATCCTTGAGGAATTTAGTTACTCCCTTTAAGAGAACAAGGAATTCACACAAAAAGATCAATATCCAAATGTCATGCACAAAATCCATGGGAGCTGTTGAATACAGAAGTTTTGTGAAGCACTCACTTGCACAGGAAAGCCCCACATTTTGTGACAGCCAGCAGAAGATAAGAAAGAGACCCTTGATAGGAAAAAATACGATTAAAAAAATCAGCATGCCATTAAAACAAGTAAAAATACACATTATATTACATGAGTGAAGTGTGTTTTCTTTAGCGTACGTGCCATTTTTTATTAATTCATACACTAAGTGCTGAGGTGTTTTCTAATGCCATTAGTTGGTGCTTTCAGTAAATAATTGAATAAATAGCTCTTGCACGGCTCTTTTCTGCATTGTGTTCTCGTTTTCTTAAGTAAAAGGAAATTGAAGCAAACCACCACAGGTGCCTCCTCCTTGAGAAGCCCAGTGCCCTAGCACAAAGCTGTGCATCACGTTTCTGAGGCACTCTGGCTGCCCTCGGGCGTGATAAACTGCACTTTGGGCACGATCAGCGAGGAGTTGGTTCTCCGCATGGAGTTGCTCCTCCGAATGGAGTTGTTTCTCCTCATGGAGTTGCGCTTCCTCAGGGAGTTTTGGTGGGACAGCTCGCTCTTCTGCAGGGTCTGGATGAGGATGGAGGGCTTCTCATCGAGCTCCCGGGCGCTGCAGCGCGGTGCAGCCACTTTGACGGTGTTGCCGAACTTGGAGTAGTCGACAGCGTACACGCCTTCCTCCTCGGTGACAATGGGCACAAAGCGGTGACCCCACAGGATCTCCTCTGCCACGTAGGAGGTTCTCGCCTGTGTCGTGATGCCGGTGGTTTCTACCACCCCTTCCAGTATCACGATGAGCTCCAGGTCCTGGAGCGCCAGGTCGGAAGCAGAGATATCATAAAGAGGGCTCCGCTTGTCTATGACATGACAAATGATCAAGGGAGCCACCAGGAAAATGTTGTTGCTTTCAATGGGGTTGTCCACAGGGATATCCACTTGGTGAATGGGTATGACTTCTCCTTCAGGGGTCGTGGTCTTCCTCACGACCTGGATTCTCACAGAGGCGCTGATGATCATGCTCTTCCTGAGGTCTCCCACGCGGAACATGAAGCAGAGCTTGCCGTTGCGGACGGCGATGACCGCCTGCCGGCTGAAGATCAGGGTCTCGGCCCGCCGGTGAGCCTGCGCCGTCTTCATGAATATGCAGCCCAGCATGACGGCGTTGATGATCAGCCCCACAATGTTCTGCAGGATCAGGACCGTGATGGCCAGGGGACACTCCTCGGTCATCATCCTGCCCCCAAAGCCAATGGTCACCTGGACTTCGATGGAGAAGAGGAAAGCGGAGGTGAAAGACCTGTAGGGGAAGATTGCACCCAGTTAACGCTCAGGACACGGAGCACAGACTGAGAAGCTGTTAACGTGTACTTCCAGAAACAAACCTAAGGACCTGTTTGTGTGGCTCTAGTACACATAAGCCTTCTGTTAACACCAGCCAAAGCACTGCATGCTTGGTGGCTCAGATTTGTGGGGCTGGTGTAGCGTCTAATGGTGGCAGGGAAAACCTCAGAGCCTGAGCTCCTCAAAGACCATCTGGGTGACCCTGAGCAGCTCAGGGAATCTCTGTCCAGGAGCACAGGCTGCCCACTGGCTTATTGAACAGCTGTAGAACAACTAGGCTTTCCACCTTCTCCATCCCATGAAGCCCCTGGTGGAGAGAGGTGGTTTTGGCAAGCATGGGCAATCAGCTGGCACACTGAGATCCTTCCACCAGCCTATGCAGGGAAAGGAAACAGGGAAAACTGCAGCACTTCACTCATGCTACCTGAATTGTGACCCAGAATTTCCTGGTGGGGGAAAAGGGGCTTTCCCAGACTTGTGGCGCTTCCCAAACCCTTGCCTGCCTTGTGACTGAGCAGGATGAGGCTGCAGAGAGAGGCCAGTGGCCCCCATGGTGGCCCCTGCACACCCTGGCAGCAGGACAGTGCTGTGACCCAGGGCTTGGGTTCAGCTCACTGCCGGGGCAAGACCAGCTGGAAAAATTCAACACAGAAGTGGGATGTAGAAGTGTGGGTTGTAAGTTAAATACCCTAAAATGCTATGGTGCTGGACATCAGCAAATGCTGACTACAGACTTCCTAAAATACATTATTTATAGCAGCCACAAAGTCATGTCCCCTGTATATATCAGGGTCCTTAACTTCCTTTTATATTTATTTCTTCTTTTATTCCTTCCAGATACGTCCTTCCAGTGCAATCCAATAAATCTGAAGCATCCCAACGCTTATCAGGGCTATCCTGCCTATGAAGATGGGTCTAAATAATTCATTGGGTTTGCTTTGCTTTTCAATTAATCTGCTTTTAATTTTTTTTTTCTTATCTAGCCTTATTTTCACTGGGCTATCGAGGGCACATTTAAATAGCATAGGCAATATCAAGGATAATCTTCTGTGCAATGAGGAAGTCCATCTTTCAGAAAACCAGCCAGTCTCTGCACAGGTATCTTCAAAATAACTTCCTTTTTTTGCCTTTTCTATTTTTCTTAATCATTAACAAATTCCTTTGTATTGAGAGGGTTTATTTTGCATTCCACTCTGAAGAAATCAGAGAAATCAGAGAAAATAATTAATATAATCCATGGAATGATTTCTTATAATCATGAATATTCAGTTACATGCAGAATGAAGCTTCTGGATTCAATTTCAGCCAGCTTAATTCAGCTTAAAACTCCATCCAGTAAGTAGTCTGACTTCTCTTAGCAATACTCTTTCTCAAAAAAAAATTTTAAAAATCCTTTTTTAACAGTGGAAGTAAGTGAAAGAAAAGTTTGGAAAGCATTTTAACCATGTGAAATGGGAGAGAGAAAGTGCAAATCACACTGCTCCCAGGTCCTTCCCCTCAGAGCTGTGTGGCAGCTTTCCTTTTTGGATAATGTTTGCTTCCTGTGGCAAAGAGATGTGAGGCTTAGAAATTTCTGCAGTACTTTGTAAAATGAAAGGGCTGTGCAAGCTCTAGGCACTGGTTAAATTTTCCAAAGCCAGGTTTTCCCATAAATATGTAATGGCACCTACCCAAGAAAGCTCTCCTGAAATATCTGTGGGCCTAAACCTCAGGGGAGTAGGTTCAAAACTTCTGTCATGATTTTGGCATTGCAACACTAAAGGTATTTTACACCCGAAAACTCGCCGTTCTTAAAGATGTCAGCAATCACATCGTTATTTCATGACTTTGACCAAAGTGGTAGCCAGATTTCCCTAGGAAAATAAAAGATTTCCCATGGCATGGATGTGGGCACTGGAGCAGCTGTGGCCTGGACACCCCACGAGGGAGGGGTGTGTGTTCTTTGGCACGGGCTAAACCTGAGATTACATTGATTCATTCATTGTGCTTCCTAGCAGACATCCTGGAAGAGCTACTGGTGGCTATGGGGAGGGAACAGGGGCAGAGTCCTGGCTGTGGATGTGCCTGGCCCCGGTGGCATGAAGCCCTTGGCCCCCAGCTCAGGAGCTGCGGGGTGACACAGCAGCCACGCTGAGGGAGCCACCAGCCACGTGCAGGGATGTCCCCTCAGCTGACCCTGGAGAGCTGCAGGGTTGTAGCTGTTCACTAATTCCAGTTGGACAGATCCCACAGATCCCAGAAATGCTGGGGGTAACGCTCCTGCGGGTGCAAGCTGGGTCATGACATCTCATTTCAGAGGAAACTGCTTGTGGCCAGACATCAGAAAAGAAATAAGACAGCAACCTCTGCTCCAATTCCCCCCAACCTGGTGAAGGGTAGCTTGGAAAAATCCCCTCTTCTTTTACGTTGGAAAATACCCATTTAGCTAAAAATGTGTCAAAACAAAGGGAGAATTAAATCTCTGCTACCTCATGAGCCAGATACAAAGTGCCTTCAGACTTGGTGAGGTACCTCAAAACTTTGTTGAAGAAAGGAGGAAAGGGAAGTGGATTCGCTAATGTCTCAGAGCACCCTGCAGCCCCCAGACCCTCACAGCACTGCAATGTTTGAAGGCAGATGGTCTGGGGCAGCCTGGTTGTACAGAAGGCTGTGGTACAGGACTTTTCTACCTAAAAAACTAGTGCTAAAAAAGCAGATTTCGTTGATGAGATCCTGAAGTGATCTTACGGCTTACCCCACCTGCAATTCACAGTCTTCTCTTCCACGTATGTTTGTGTCAGCTTATCAGGGCCCTGACAATTGTCGTGGCTTTGGGGACAGAGAGTTAAAATACTTTAACAGGTGACACTTAATCCAGTCACCCCTTAAGCTTTCCCTGTCTGACACAAATGCAAAGTGTGGAAAGCGTTCCTCTGTCCAACTGCTGGCCTATGGCTTCACCGAGGTATTTTGAAGCCCCGCATATTTAACGCTCTCATGAGAGGCATCTTGAAACACACTTAGTTTTGTCCTAGTGACACATTTCCTGGCACCTCTGACTGGTGCCCTGCCTGACAGCCAGGGCTGGTTCCCAGCCTCTGGGGCACTGCTCTGGAGGGAGCACCTCTGGCCGACGTGGCGCTGCCGTAGACAAGGTTACAATACATATAACACATACCCACTCGTGCAGCAGGCTCTTATCTCGACAGGCAATCGAGTTACCCACAGAGTGTGGAGACACATGAAAAGCAGCAGGTCTCCCTCTCTTTCAGATCCTGTAAGGAATCAAAGACATCTACAGTACAGTATTCTCCAAGCCCAGGAGGCTTGCTGAATTTACGCAGTCTAGAGGAAAACACTGCACTTTTCAACTGTCTCAACCAAACCCAACGGTTCGTGTAAACCAAAAAGCTGCACTTCAGACAACGCCAGGACAGCTGGCAGCTCTGTCCCCCCACTTCCTTCACCCCACCAAACTCTACTTTACCTGACACACGTCACGCACGGCGTCCACTTCGTGCTGTTCGAAGTGTTTTCTGTGCTCGGGTCCATGTCGCCGTGGGCAAAGGCCACCAGCCACCACATCATGGCAAAGAGCAGCCAGCTGCACAGGAAGGACATGGTAAAGATGACCAGCGTGTGACGCCACTTCAGGTCCACCAGGGTGGTGAAGATGTCTTGCAGGAATCGCCCCTGCTCGCGGATGTTCTTGTGGGCCAGGTTGCAGGCCCCGTTCTTGGCGATGAAGCGGGCTTTGCGCGGGCGGTCGCGGATGCGCGGCTTGCGCAGGTTCTCGGCGGCGATCCGCGCCAGCACATACTCTTCAGGGATGATACTCTTGCGAGCCAGCATCTTCCTGCCACCATAGTCCACTCAGCGAGATGCAAAATGGGGGGTGGTCCCTCTAGCGAGTACCTGCAGGGCTCGCTTTACGCTGCAAAAAGGAGTGAACCTGGTCAGAGCTGTCAGCTGTGCAAGAAGCCCCCGTTAGGTACCCCCTGCCAAACCCCGCTACATTAAATGCTGGTTCTGCACTGCCCTCCCTCTCTCAGACCATCATTTTTACATGAGCAGTCAGTATCAGCTCGTAGAAGAAATGAAAGAGACTCCTCGCAGGAACGGAGGCTGC
Organism: Leptocoma aspasia; assembly: GCA_013399835.1. Lineage (NCBI taxonomy): Eukaryota > Metazoa > Chordata > Aves > Passeriformes > Nectariniidae > Leptocoma > Leptocoma aspasia. Next base: position 890,559 of record VXAX01007766.1, on the reverse strand, counting down.
ACAGCAGTCTCACAAAGTCGGAGTAAAGTACCGTGACAGACACCGGCTCGGTTCCTCAGGCTGTTCTCCGGGAGGCAGCAGCGCTCAGATGGGGACCGGAACACGAAGCACTAAGTTATTCGCATCCTTCAGGACCTGAAGAATCGGACGTCCGTGGTTTGAGCCGAAGTTAGTCTGCGGAGCCAGCGTGGACTCCCTCCTCCCGGCTGCAGCCCCGCAGCGCATCCAGCAGCCTGTCGGGAGCCCCTGCCTCGTCCCCCGAGAGCATCACAAGAAGGAGCGGAGCTGGAGGTGCGGCAGGCAGGGAACGGGACTCCTCGGAGCAGGCGGTCGCATTTTCCCTCGCAGCTCTCCTTCCCTTCCGGGATCAGGCGGGGAAACCCTCCCTTTATTCCCAAACTTTGTCCCCAAACGGGTGACAGAACAAACCCACGGAAAG